>CANNZV010001123.1:272571-375311 GCA_947561585.1 Caprella mutica | reverse complement strand
CCTACTTACCTGAGATATCGTGCCTACTTACCTGAGATATCGTGCCTACTTACCTGAGATATCGTGCCTACTTACCTGAGATATCGTGCCTACTTACCTGAGATATCGTGCCTACTTACCTGAGATATCGTGCCTACTTACCTGAGATATCGTGCCTACTTACCTGAGATATCGTGCCTACTTACCTGAGATATCGTGCCTACTTACCTGAGATATCGTGCCTACTTACCTGAGATATCGTGCCTACTTACCTGAGATATCGTGCCTACTTACCTGAGATATCGTGCCTACTTACCTGAGATATCGTGCCTACTTACCTGAGATATCGTGCCTACTTACCTGAGATATCGTGCCTACTTACCTGAGATATCGTGCCTACTTACCTGAGATATCGTGCCTACTTACCTGAGATATCGTGCCTACTTACCTGAGATATCGTGCCTACTTACCTGAGATATCGTGCCTACTTACCTGAGATATCGTGCCTACTTACCTGAGATATCGTGCCTACTTACTTGATTTATACGTATTATGCTTTCTTGATTTATACGTATTATGCTTTCTTGATTTATACGTATTATGCTTTCTTGATTTATACGTATTATGCTTTCTTGATTTATACGTACTCTATTCTTAATAAAGATTTATTTGATTTATTATATAACCCTTTCTATCAATGTTGGGTATCTTTAATTATTCGTAAATATTTTGTGTGTTTGTGTTGGTTGAATGCGGTGTGTTTGTTTAACTGTGTAATAAAACTTATAAGAATATCTTATTTTATTTTTGTCCTCCCCGTTCACTGTGTATTTCTGCTGAGTCCTTTGCAAAACTAAATGTAAATGTTTAACGAACTAATCCTTAGTGGCAATAGTAGATTTCAGTCTAATAAACTAGAGCCGTTATCTTTGATGGCTATGTTCTGCCACTACAACACTACAGGTAGTTAAGGGTGTTAACACTACAGGTAGCTAAGGGTGTTAACACTACAGGTAGCTAAGGGTGTTAACACTACAGGTAGCTAAGGGTGTTAACATTACAGGTAGCTAAGGGTGTTAACACTACAGGTAGCTAAGGGTGTTAACACTACAGGTAGCTAAGGGTGTTAACACTACAGGTAGCTAAGTGTGTTAACACTACAGGTAGCTAAGTGTGTTAACACTACAGGTAGCTAAGGATGTTAACACTACAGGTAGCTAAGGGTGTTAACTCTACAGGTAGCTAAGTGTGTTAACACTACAGGTAGCTAAGGGTGTTAACTCTACAGGTAGCTAAGTGTGTTAACACTACAGGTAGCTAACGGTGTTAACACTTCAGGTAGCTAAGGGTGTTAACACGACAGGTAGCTAAGGGTGTTAACACTACCGGTAGCTAAGGGTGTTAACACTACAGGTAGCTAACGGTGTTAACACTACAGGTAGCTAAGGGTGTTAACACGACAGGTAGCTAAGGGTGTTAACACTACCGGTAGCTAAGGGTGTTAACACTACAGGTAGCTAAGGGTGTTAACACTACAGGTAGCTAAGGGTGATAACACTACAGGTAGCTAAGGGTGTTAACACTACAGGTAGTTAAGGGTGTTAACACTACAGGTACCTAAGGGTGATAACACTACAGGTAGCTAATGGTGTTAACACTACAGGTAGCTAAGGGTGTTAACGCTACAGGTAGCTAAGGGTGTTAACACTACAGGTAGGTAAGGGTGTTATCACTACAGGTAGCTAAGGGTGTTAACACTACAGGTAGCTAAGGGTGTTAACACTACAGGTAGCTAAGGGTGTTAACACTACAGGTAATTAAGGGTGTTAACACTACAGGTAGTTAAGGGTGTTATCACTACAGGTAGTTAAGGGTGTTAACACTACAGGTAGCTAAGGGTGTTAACACTACAGGTAGTTAAGGGTGTTAACACTACAGGTAGCTAAGGGTGTTAACACTACAGGTAGCTAAGGGTGTTAACACTACAGGTAGCTAAGGGTGTTAACACTACAGGTACCTAAGGGTGTTAACACTACAGGTAGCTAAGGGTGTTAACACTACAGGTAGCTAAGGGTGTTAACACTACAGGTAGTTAAGGGTGTTAACACTACAGGTAGTTAAGGGTGTTATCACTACAGGTAGCTAACGGTGTTAGCTACCGTTAGCTACCTGTAGTGATACAGCATCATTCAAATTAGGTATGGGGAATTTGTCTGCTTTTGTCACGGTGTTCAACCTACGATAATCCACACAAAGTCGTATGGTACCATCTTTTTTCTTAATGGGTACCACCGGCGATGACCAAGCTGATGTGCTAGGCTCTATCACGTCCAACAATTCCAGCTCCTTACACTGCCGTTCAATTTCGGAATTAATCACTTCTGGAAACCTACGAGCTCTTTGATATATTGGTGTCCTATCGGTTAATTCTATTCTATGTGGTTCAATGTTGAATTTACCTACCTGGCTCTGATTTTCAAATAGTTTCAAATTATTTGAGAGAAAATATTTTACATGTTCTTGTTTATCGGGAGGGAGATACGATGGTAGCTTAACCATGCTCCAGTCTATTTCATTTTTCTTATTATTGGTTCCTGGGTTGTCGAGGATAACTACACCCACTTCCCCACTAACTTTAAACCATCCCTCTTCAACCGCACTGGAGATACACCCAACTTGAATATATTTTTTCAAGTGAATTGATTGGTTCCCCCTATTTGTAAGCAAGATACTAGCTTTTCCTTTACAGCCCTCTACAACCCCAGAATAAGACTCCAAATATTCTCTATCGGTAATATCTTCATAAACGAGAACTGGTTCCTCTGACTGAATACAAGTACTACAGACTTCCCCCTTCAAATCCCAATAAATTTCTGCTTTCTGAGTATGGCCAGAACTTATCATTACATTAGAACTTAAATAACAAGGAACCTCGGAAACCAACACGCAACAATTCTGATTCTTCGTTTTTGTATAAAAATCCCAGATCGAACCATCCCCATTAACTTTCCTTAATCTGTTTCTCCCTGCATCTAGCAATATTCCTGCCCGAGTAAGGAAATCTTCCCCCAATATAACGAAACCGAAAACATATATTGATGGCAAAATTGAAAATTCATGAGTACCCATTCCCTCTCCATGAATTTCAAAATCAGTTAGAACCTTTCCCATTGACCTTAAAGAACCTCCACCGCCAAATCCTGTGAACGATGATTTATCTGGCTGAATTTCGAAACAAGAATCGCTTAATAGTTCTGCTGGAATTATACTTTTCACCGCCCCACTATCTATTAGTGCTGTACATGTTACATTGTTATTCAATTTAATTGGCACCAAAATACGATTCTCCAATACTGAAATATTAAATTTATTAGGTTCATCGTACTCACCAAGATTTTTCCCACCTTCGAGCGTGCCTTCTCCACCCAACTGTACTCTAGCCATTTCTCCGTCTGTATCCATCGGGTGTTCCATAATAAGCTCTGAGGACGACCCGTCTGCCTCAGAGCATTTCAGTTTAACGCCTTGTTAATAGTATTTGAACCAATTCCGTTATCTCTTTGGGGTGAAAAACTGTTACGTTGATACTCTGGGTCTCTCTGAGAACGTCGAAACTGATTCCCACGGCAATCTTTAAGGAAATGAGTCATGCTCCCACAGAGCAAACAAGCTCCATTTTTCATCCAACAGTTCATTTCTTTGTGACCTGGTTTATTGCACCAAGCACAACTGTTATTTTGATCGCCCGGAGTCCAACAATTAGAACTTGATGGTGAATTAGTCATCTCCCTAACTGGAGCCTCCCTAAAGTTGCTTCTTTTATGGCCAGTCCCATTATTAGAGTAACCTCTAGCAGGAGACTGGGGTGGCTTACTTGTAGCAGTATTTATGGGTGGAATCCTGAAGTTGCCTCCATTTAACTGCCGATTTCCTCCATTAGTTCCTGTATCTCTCTTATGTCCACTCACAAAAACATGAGTGCCATTGTTCTCTAGTGATTCCCCGTCACAGACACTTTTCCTTTCTCTTCTTAAGTGATCGAAGTTCTCTGCTAATTTCTTGATAATTCGCCAATTTACTCTAGCTCCACCAAAGGCATTAACCAAACCCTGTGCATTGTCAATCTTGTCGACGAGGGAGGACGGGAAGGTTTCTCTAACTTTGGTATTGAGATTGCGTTCCTTTTCTTTTCTTGAATCCGGGAATGCCTTCTTCGCCAGTCTCTCCAACCTAAGGCAATAGATAGTTACAGATTCTCCAGGTGCCATCCTGCATGTTTCGAATTCACGTTTCCTCCTGCGGCTTGAGCTACCTTTTTCCCCATCATACCAATTTAACAATGACGGCTTCAATTCACGATACTTGAGGTTGTTTCCCCCGATAGCATCATACGCTTCTTTTGCAGTTCCTCGTAAGAATTTACCAAGTTGTCGAGCTTTTTCCTTTTCATTACCATGAAACTTATGTGAAAAATACTTCTCATACGACTTAAGAAATTCCCTAAATGATGTCGAGCTACTCGCATCGTAAACTGGAGGAGCTACTACTTCCTTAGCAAATCTCATGTTCCTTAATATTTCCACAACAGAGTCATCGTAGGAATTTTTTCTGCTAGTTCGTTTGTTTCTTCTAGTAAGACTACCACTGGTGCTTAAAGACTCGACTGAAGAATCAGAGGTTTCATCAGAGTCTGTTTGAGAAAAATCGCTGTTGCTAGAGGATATTGGTTCCTGCCTAACCTTTCGCTTCAACTTAGAATCTCGACGACTTGAGGTTGTTTTTGTCGTCGGAGATGAATGTCTCTGATTAGGAAATTCAGCTCGCATTCCCCCTCCAAACTGAGAATTCCCCATTACATTGTGCTCATACTTGAATTGCTGTTCATTCTCACAAAAACCAAGGGGGGCCTCGCTAGACCAATATTTACTTTCACTCAAATCCTGGACCAGACGTCGCCATGATGCATATGACTGACGAAATGCCAACGAATTGCCTCCAATTATAGGTTCCTCTAAGCTCTGAGATAAGAGCTTAGCAGCAAATCCCGTGGCCTCCAAAGAAGAAACCTGCTTATTTGGTGAAGGTAGAAGCAAATCGCCAATCCTCTCCAAGCTTGTCAGAATAGTATCGAAGTCTCGTCCAGCAATAATTTGACCGCGTAAAAAATCTTTTCTAACTCCAGATATCTTAAACTGGGCGATAATACCAAGAACAATCATCAAACGACCAGTAGCCAGGCTCTGTTTTTCTTCCATCGAAGAGACTTGTTCTTCTAACACCATCCTTTCCTCCTTTAGTTTACGTAGACCAGCCATTAAAGAGTCATTAGAATTGACTTCATCAGTACCGCACACTGGGCTAAGAACAGTTGGTGATTCCAGCTGTGCCTCAGTCATATTCACTATTATATACTTATTATTTGAAAATCTGTCATAAATATTGGAAAAATATAATTATTGTACACTTTCTCTCCAAAAATCAAACTCCCCGTCAATATCACTGTATAATGCTAGAGTCCCTGGTCTGGGCACCAAAAAATTTCAACATCCATTGACACCTATGTAGTGGCAGAACATAGCCATCAAAGATAACGGCTCTAGTTTATTAGACTGAAATCTACTATTGCCACTAAGGATTAGTTCGTTAAACATTTACATTTAGTTTTGCAAAGGACTCAGCAGAAATACACAGTGAACGGGGAGGACAAAAATAAAATAAGATATTCTTATAAGTTTTATTACACAGTTAAACAAACACACCGCATTCAACCAACACAAACACACAAAATATTTACGAATAATTAAAGATACCCAACATTGATAGAAAGGGTTATATAATAAATCAAATAAATCTTTATTAAGAATAGAGTACGTATAAATCAAGAAAGCATAATACGTATAAATCAAGAAAGCATAATACGTATAAATCAAGAAAGCATAATACGTATAAATCAAGAAAGCATAATACGTATAAATCAAGTAAGTAGGCACGATATCTCAGGTAAGTAGGCACGATATCTCAGGTAAGTAGGCACGATATCTCAGGTAAGTAGGCACGATATCTCAGGTAAGTAGGCACGATATCTCAGGTAAGTAGGCACGATATCTCAGGTAAGTAGGCACGATATCTCAGGTAAGTAGGCACGATATCTCAGGTAAGTAGGCACGATATCTCAGGTAAGTAGGCACGATATCTCAGGTAAGTAGGCACGATATCTCAGGTAAGTAGGCACGATATCTCAGGTAAGTAGGCACGATATCTCAGGTAAGTAGGCACGATATCTCAGGTAAGTAGGCACGATATCTCAGGTAAGTAGGCACGATATCTCAGGTAAGTAGGCACGATATCTCAGGTAAGTAGGCACGATATCTCAGGTAAGTAGGCACGATATCTCAGGTAAGTAGGCACGATATCTCAGGTAAGTAGGCACGATATCTCAGGTACGGAAGTTACACTACCACCGGTAGGTATAGTCACACAATCACAGTTAGCAATAGTATTAGTTACTCTATCCCTGGAAGTATGGTAGTTACACAATCACAGGTAATTTACGAAACAATCCATTTACTAGAGTCTTAGGAATTTCTCAGTTTGGGATTATTGTGAAAATAACAGCCTGAAACATAAGTGGAAAATTAAATATTCACAAGCTGTATTTTGCAAATTGACTAAATATTATCTAATAAAATGACAGTGCACTAACAGAATCGAAATGAATTTACCTGCGAATAGATCTCAAACAATTTACAAGGAAAACGAACTGTATGTTCCGTACATGACTAAGAACTAATATTTGAGCTAAATGCAATTTTTTTGAACCTTTTCAACCCAATTAACAAATCTAACCAACCATCAAAATCACAGACATTTACAGTAGGACATGAATATTTTTTGGAACTACTTTCCAACAACAGAATTAAAGACACAAGATCATGGTACTAAATATACAATAGATAGATACAGGATGACACTAACAGTACCTAGCAGTTTTCAGATAATTAAGTGGCTTCACCTACTGAGGTGCCACATAAAAGTTCTGCAAGAATTTAAAGTAAGAATTCGATGAATTCGGTAAAAAATGACATGAAGAGATTATCCACTTCAGTGTTAACACCCTTAGCTACCTGTAGTGTTAACACCCTTAGCTACCTGTAGTGTTGACACCCTTAGCTACCTGTAGTGTTAACACCCTTAACTACCTGTAGTGTTAACACCCTTAACTACCTGTAGTGTTAACACCCTTAGCTACCTGTAGTGTTAACACCCTTAACTACCTGTAGTGTTAACACCCTTAACTACCTGTAGAGTTAACACCCTTAACTACCTGTAGTGTTAACACCATTAGCTACCTGTAATGTTAACACCCTTAGCTACCTGTAATGTTAACACCCTTAGCTACCTGTAGTGATAACACCCTTAACTACCTGTAGTGTTAACACCCTTAACTACCTGTAGTGTTAACACCCTTAGCTACCTGTAGTGTTAACACCCTTAGCTACCTGTAGTGTTAACACCCTTAGCTACCTGTAGTGTTGACACCCTTAGCTACCTGTAGTGTTAACACCCTTAGCTACCTGTAGTGGTAACACCCTTAACTACCTGTAGTGTTAACACCCTTAACTACCTGTAGTGTTAACACCCTTAACTACCTGTAGTGTTAACACCCTTAACTACCTGTAGTGTTAACACCCTTAGCTACCTGTACTGTCAACACCCTTAGCTACCTGTAGTGTTAACACCCTTAACTACCTGTAGTGTTAACACCCTTAACTACCTGTAGTGTTAACACCCTTAACTACCTGTAGTGTTAACACCCTTAGCTACCTGTAGTGTTAACACCCTTAGCTACCTGTAGTGTTAACACCCTTAGCTACCTGTAGTGTTGACACCCTTAGCTACCTGTAGTGTTAACACCCTTAGCTACCTGTAGTGTTAACACCCTTAGCTACCTGTAGTGTTAACACCCTTAACTACCTGTAGTGTTAACACCCTTAGCTACCTGTAGTGTTAACACCCTTAGCTACCTCTAGTGTTAACACCCTTAGCTACCTGTAGTGTTAACACCCTTAGCTACCTGTAGTGTTAACACCCTTAGCTACCTGTAGTGATAACACCCTTTACTACCTGTAGTGTTAACACCCTTAGCTACCTGTAGTGTTAACACCCTTAGCTACCTGTAGTGATAACACCCTTTACTACCTGTAGTGTTAACACCCTTAGCTACCTGTAGTGTTAACACCCTTAGCTACCTGTAGTGTTAACACCCTTAGCTACCTGTAGTGTTAACACCCATAACTACCTGTAGTGTTAACATCCTTAGCTACCTGTAGTGTTAACACACTTAGCTACCTGTAGTGTTAACACCCTTAGCTACCTGTAGTGTTAACACCCTTAGCTACCTGTAGTGTTAACACCCTTAGCTACCTGTAGTGTTAACACCCTTAGCTACCTGTAATGTTAACACCCTTAGCTACCTGTAGTGATAACACCCTTAACTACCTGTAGTGATAACACCCTTAACTACCTGTAGTGTTAACACCCTTAGCTACCTGTAATGTTAACACCCTTAGCTACCTGTAGTGATAACACCCTTAACTACCTGTAGTGTTAACACCCTTAACTACCTGTAGTGTTAACACCCTTAGCTACCTGTAGTGTTAACACCCTTAGCTACCTGTAGTGTTAACACCCTTAGCTACCTGTAGTGTTGACACCCTTAGCTACCTGTAGTGTTAACACCCTTAGCTACCTGTAGTGTTAACACACTTAGCTACCTGTAGAGTTAACACCCTTAGCTACCTGTAGTGTTAACATCCTTAGCTACCTGTAGTGTTAACACACTTAGCTACCTGTAGTGTTAACACCCTTAGCTACCTGTAGTGTTAACACCCTTAGCTACCTGTAGTGTTAACACCCTTAGCTACCTGTAGTGTTAACACCCTTAGCTACCTGTAATGTTAACACCCTTAGCTACCTGTAGTGATAACACCCTTAACTACCTGTAGTGTTAACACCCTTAACTACCTGTAGTGTTAACACCCTTAGCTACCTGTAGTGTTAACACCCTTAGCTACCTGTAGTGTTAACACCCTTAGCTACCTGTAGTGTTAACACCCTTAGCTACCTGTAGTGTTAACACCCTTAGCTACCTGTAGTGATAACACCCTTACCTACCTGTAGTGTTAACACCCTTAGCTACCTGTAGTGTTAACACCATAAGCTACCTGTAGTGTTAACACCCTTAGCTACCTGAAGTGTTAACACCCTTAGCTACCTGTCGTGTTAACACCCTTAGCTACCTGTAGTGTTAACACCGTTAGCTACCTGTAGTGTTAACACACTTAGCTACCTGTAGAGTTAACACCCTTAGCTACCTGTAGTGTTAACACACTTAGCTACCTGTAGAGTTAACACCCTTAGCTACCTGTAGTGTTAACATCCTTAGCTACCTGTAGTGTTAACACACTTAGCTACCTGTAGTGTTAACACCCTTAGCTACCTGTAGTGTTAACACCCTTAGCTACCTGTAGTGTTAACACCCTTAGCTACCTGTAGTGTTAACACCCTTAGCTACCTGTAATGTTAACACCCTTAGCTACCTGTAGTGATAACACCCTTAACTACCTGTAGTGTTAACACCCTTAACTACCTGTAGTGTTAACACCCTTAGCTACCTGTAGTGTTAACACCCTTAGCTACCTGTAGTGTTAACACCCTTAGCTACCTGTAGTGTTGACACCCTTAGCTACCTGTAGTGTTAACACCCTTAGCTACCTGTAGTGTTAACACCCTTAACTACCTGTAGTGTTAACACCCTTAGCTACCTGTAGTGTTAACACCATTAGCTACCTGTAGTGTTAACACCCTTAGCTACCTGTAGTGTTAACATCCTTAGCTACCTGTAGTGTTAACACACTTAGCTACCTGTAGTGTTAACACCCTTAGCTACCTGTAGTGTTAACACCCTTAGCTACCTGTAGTGTTAACACCCTTAGCTACCTGTAGTGTTAACACCCTTAGCTACCTGTAGTGTTAACACCCTTAACTACCTGTAGTGTTAACACCCTTAGCTACCTGTAGTGTTAACACCCTTAGCTACCTGTAGTGTTAACACCCTTAGCTACCTGTAGTGTTAACACCCTTAGCTACCTGTAGTGTTAACACCCTTAGCTACCTGTAGTGTTAACACCCTTAGCTACCTGTAGTGATAACACCCTTAACTACCTGTAGTGTTAACACCCTTAGCTACCTGTAGTGTTAACACCCTTAGCTACCTGTAGTGTTAACACCCTTAACTACCTGTAGTGTTAACACCCTTAACTACCTGTAGTGTTAACACCCTTAACTACCTGTAGTGTTAACACCCTTAACTACCTGTAGTGTTAACACCATTAGCTACCAGTAGTGTTAACACCGTTAGCTACCTGTAGTGTTAACACCCTTAACTACCTGTAGTGTTAACACCATTAGCTACCTGTAGTGTTAACACCCTTAACTACCTGTAGTGTTAACACCATTAGCTACCTGTAGTGTTAACACCGTTAGCTACCTGTAGTGTTAACACACTTAGCTACCTGTAGAGTTAACACCCTTAGCTACCTGTAGTGTTAACACACTTAGCTACCTGTAGTGTTAACACCCTTAACTACCTGTAGTGTTAACACCCTTAGCTACCTGTAGTGTTAACACCATTAGATACCTGTAGTGTTAACACCCTTAACTACCTGTAGTGTTAACACCATTAGCTACCTGTAGTGTTAACACCATTAGTTACCTGTAGTGTTAACACCCTTAGCTACCTGTAGTGTTAACACCCTTAACTACCTGTAGTGATAACACCTTTAACTACCTGTAGTGTTAACACCCTTAATTACCTGTAGTGTTAACACCCTTAGCTACCTGTAGTGTTAACACCCTTAGCTACCTGTAGTGTTAACACCCTTAGCTACCTGTAGTGATAACACCCTTACCTACCTGTAGTGTTAACACCCTTAGCTACCTGTAGTGTTAACACCATAAGCTACCTGTAGTGTTAACACCCTTAGCTACCTGAAGTGTTAACACCCTTAGCTACCTGTAGTGTTAACACCCTTAACTACCTGTAGTGTTAACACCATTAGCTACCTGTAGTGTTATCACCCTTAGCTACCTGTAGTGTTAACACCCTTAGCTACCTGTAGTGTTAACACCCTTAGCTACCTGAAGTGTTAACACCCTTAGCTACCTGTAGTGTTAACACCCTTAGCTACCTGTAGTGTTAACACCCTTAGCTACCTGTAGTGTTAACACCCTTAGCTACCTGTAGTGTTAACACCCTTAGCTACCTGTAGTGTTAACACCCTTAGCTACCTGTAGTGATAACACCCTTAACTACCTGTAGTGTTAACACCCTTAGCTACCTGTAGTGTTAACACCCTTAGCTACCTGTAGTGTTAACACCCTTATCAACAAAATAACACTCTACACACAGTATTTCAACATAATCGCTACACGTTGGTAAAAGACATTTGGATTTAAATGACGAGTCGACAAAATGAAAGTTCCTCCTCCTCGTTTATCGAGTCTAACAAGATAAAACTTCTCATAACCATCTATCCTAACAATATCGACCGTACATTCATTCTGACACGTTTCCGTAAAACAGAAAGCATTACATTTAAAGTTCAATCTTCCAACATAATTAAGGAAATCTTCCTATTTAGGCAGAAACGAGCAAATATTCAAGTGTACGAGAGAAAATTCATGAGATGTTACAGACTTCTCATTTAAAGAGTCTATATCAAGTAATTGACTGGATCGATCGCTATCTTCATACAAATCGGGCTATAATAAATTGAGGTAGTCAATGTCAACATCATCACTGATAAACAATTCAATCATTGAGCTTAATTAAAAAAAATTAAGATCCAATACAAAACTCCGATGATATGAAGACATATGTAACACAAAAATGCTATGCGAAACTGAGAGAGCACAGAGAAAAACATATAGCCAGTCCAAAGCAAATCATTCTGCTTATTTGCATAAGCACAAGTTTGCCGGAAAGACCTTTATCACTAATCGAGCTACACATTGGATACACATTGAGAAAACATTGGTGACAGGGCAAGGTAGTTCAGGCAGAAATACTTGGGTAAATTGATGTTTTCGTTCAACCCAGTGAAATATTTAAAAACAAAAATCATGCACTCAATCATGCACTGAAAAATCATGCACTACATGCACTGAGAGTAGAACATCCAAGTGCACAAATAATAGGGTCAATTACATGTTACCGTTCAAGTTGGTGAAAATACTAAAAATATCTCCATACAATACAAAGAAAAAAATAGGTATCTATTTTCTACCAAACAAAAATTAGATAAGTAGGTATCTTCACTCAAATAGGCACACGTCGCAATGATCTAGATCACGGTGACCGAGGAATTCGCCGAGGGAAATTTCGTCGTTGGAATTTTAGCCCCCGGAATTTTAGGAGAATTCGCCGTTAGGAAGATTCGCCGTGAGGAATATTTAGATTAAGTTTTAAATAATAATATTACTGAATATATTTTTTTCTATGTATGTTAATAACTATATGGAAAAAATATAGATAATAATATATGACTAAACATTTAGTCATATATCTATTGAGTAGTGATGGGAGGAGGTTGTTGTTATTAAACACCTCTGTTAATTATCTCGTGCGTCAGACCTGTGTTTCGCTTAGTCAGCACATTCGAGTGACCGGTGACTGTACTTTGCTGGTTCTGACTGTACTTTGTAATTGTTAATCCCTTATGCAGCGCAATTAGCAGCGTTACTGCCATTCTTTAGTGCTTTTATTTAGGTTGTTTTTATTGTCAGTTAGTTTTGATTTTTATCTCTTTTAACCTTTTTATTCTGTAGTAAGCTGGTAAGTTAACCTTGTTTAGTTGTGTTGCAGGAGGTTTAAGTTACAGCTGAGGTAGGAATTGTTGGTCTGCCTGGTGAACTCTGAACGTCTGCCAAGTGTTTCCAGAGTACTGAGCAGGGAGGTTGTTGACCCCTGAATGCTCATGGGCACTCCGGTTGAGGGGTGCTGGTGGCATTTGCTCTGTTTTGCCAGTCAGATTGCTATTTTATTTTAATGATTGAGGGTGAGGATGTGCTCTGTAGCTCATGTGACACACGTAATAACCGAAAGAAAAGAGTTAAATGTGCACTGTGTTCTGGATGGTTTCACATGTCATGTGTGGGACTGACCAGGGCACAGGCGTCAGTTATAGTAAGATGGGTTTGTGTGGCGTGTCGAGGGCGGGGTACAATCGATGACCCCCAGGAGCGGCCCAATCCGCTGGTGAATTTGGAGGCATATATTGGTGGCTGTCGTAGCAGGTTGAGGGTCCTAAATACGATTCCCAGGGGATCAGTAATAGCTGTGGCGGGAGCCCTCCAACTGTTATTGCAGGGGGCTCTGACGCAGAAGACCCAATTAGCATGGACAAGGCTTATGAGCTTCTGCTACTGGGGGCTACAGTGCCCAGATGGCGGTAGGGAAGGTCGTAAGGTTTCTCTTGCTACCAAAATCAATCGGCAGGTGGCCCAATTTTTAGAGTCTGACTCCCTACCTACGCTGCCTGAACCCATAATCCCAGTTGTTAATAATCGACACGCTTCAGACGATGACAAGTTACAAAAGTTGAAAAAAAGAGTGGCAGCTAAGTTTGCAGATGGTGACGTGAGTGGAGCAGTTCGTGAGCTGTCATCTTCGGATGGACTGGCCCAACGAAACGAAGAGACTGTCAGAGCGTTGAGGTCTAAACACCCGCCTGCCCCGCTAGACTTGATGATGCCAGAGCCTCCGGATAATTCTCTAGTTGTGCCTATTGTTTCGGAGGAGGATGTCCGGAGGGCTGTTAATTCTTTTCGTCCAGGTTCTGCCGGAGGACCTGATGGCCTCAGGCCAGGTCATTTGAAGACGCTATTGTCCCATTCATCTGCAGAGGCTGGAGTACGTCTTTTGACCACTCTGACAGATTTTGTGAATGCGATATTGAGAGGAGAAGTTCCTAATTTTGCTTTGTCAACTTTCTATGGAGCCACATTGTGCGCTTTAACCAAAAAGGATGGTGGCATCAGACCCATAGCAGTTGGTAATACCTTGCGTAGGTTGGCTGCCAAGGTTGGTGCGCGCCCCTTATCACACTCTCTCG
Source organism: Caprella mutica (assembly GCA_947561585.1). Taxonomy (NCBI): domain Eukaryota; kingdom Metazoa; phylum Arthropoda; class Malacostraca; order Amphipoda; family Caprellidae; genus Caprella; species Caprella mutica. Next base: position 361,158 of record CANNZV010001123.1, on the reverse strand, counting down.
GTAGTGAATTAAGACCGGTTCAGCCTGGGTTCTCTACGAAGGGTGGCTGTGAAGCTGCCGCACATTCTGCAAGACGGTACTTGAATGACTGTAACCATAGGAGGGTGTTTCTCAAGGTGGATATGAAAAACGCTTTCAATTGTCTGAGGAGAGATACCTTCCTTACTGTTATTCGTAACCGTGTGCCGGAGCTATATAGACTCCTTTGGCAAGCTTATTCTTCGCCTTCAGCTTTGTTTTTTGGTGAAGAGGTGCTGAGGTCGGAGACAGGTATCCAGCAGGGTGACCCTTTTGGACCGGCTATGTTTGCTCTTGGAATTGACGAGGTGGCTCGCAGGGTTGAGTCAGAGTTCAATGTATGGTATCTGGACGACGCAGCCCTGGGAGATACACCGGGGAGAGTTTTGGAGGACGTAAAAACCTTGATAGATGGGTTGAGTGCCATCGGACTTGAAGTTAATAGCGCGAAATGTGAGCTGACCATTCTCGATGATAATGCCCCTGGTGAAACAGAATTGTTGTTCCGGGCAGTGCTTCCAAATGTCAGAGTGGTTCATAAGGACAATTGCTCCTTGTTGGGTGCGCCTTTAAGTGACTTGGGTATCCCCGAGGAGATTTTAAGGAAGAAAGAAGATCTGGATCTCATGGTCTCTCGATTGCGGGTGGTGGATAACCATCAAGCCTTCTTTTTGTTGAGAAATGTTTTCTCCATTCCGAAGCTATAATATGTTCTGCGGGCTTCTCCAGCTTACAAGCACGTAGTCGAACTTAGCTGCTTTGATGAATCACTTAGATCTGCCGTTGCCAGTGTGACCAATGTAGAGATGTCAGCTGATTCTTGGGTTCAGGCAACTTTACCGGTTGGCCTTGGTGGACTAGGTTGTAGGAGAGCTGGAGATATTGCCTTGCCTGCTTTTGTGTCTTCAATGTATTCTGTGAGTGATTTGGTTGAAACTATTCTTTCTAATATTAATGTAGTCGATACCGGAGAGCTTACGGATGCAGTTGGGACATGGAGGCAGGGTTTACAGGCTGGTCTCCCGGTACCAGTCCATGAGTCCAGTCAAAAAGAATGGGATACACCACGGGCTCATTCATTAATGGAGAGTCTGTTGGCTAGAGCTGATCAGGTGGCAAGGGCACGACTATTATCTGCATCTCTTAAAGAAACTGGAGTGTGGTTGAACGCGATTCCCATACCGTCATTGGGTACACAGCTCGATCCAGAGGTCCTGAGGGTAGCCATTGCTCTCAGAGTTGGTGCCAGAGTTTGTGAACTTCATTCTTGCCGCTGTGGCAGTGGGATGGATGTCAGAGGACTGCATGGCCTGTCTTGTAGGTACAGTTCTGGGCGTCACCCAAGACATGCAGCAATGAATGATGTGGTAAAACGGGCTTTGCAGAGAGCAGGACTCCCTTCAGTACTTGAGCCTCCTGGACTTGACAGAGGTGATGGTAAACGCCCAGATGGTATTACTGTGTTTCCTTACATGAATGGAAAGAGTCTGATTTGGGATTGCACGTGTGTCGACACATTTGCCGAGACACACCTCAATGATTCCGCAGTTAAGGCCGGATCAGCTGCCGGGGCTGCGGAGAACCGTAAACGTCAGAAATACTCCGCCCTTGGAGATGCATACATATTTGAGCCAATTGCTATAGAGACCACAGGAGCGTACGGTAGAACAACCTCCTTAATCATGAAGTCCATAGGTAGACGCCTTGTTGAGACAACGAATGATCCAAGGGAGTCTGCCTGGTTCCAACAGCGAATGGCTCTTGCGATCCAGAGAGGGAATGCCTTCAGCATCCTCTCAGCCGCGAAGGAGAGGCTTTAGAGGGTCGGGTCCACCCCTTCAGGGAACTCAACCCCTCACTCGTAGTTCCTGAAGGAATTTCCTCTTCTGTAAAGATTTTATCCTTCTTGTTTTTAATGGAAAAATATTGTCTTTTTAAACAAAAAAAAAAAAAAAAAAAAAAAAAAAAAAAAAAAACTAAACATATTACATTCCTATTTATTCCTCATATTACGTTAAATTGGCAGCAACGAAGATTTTTATGGATACTAAAATATAAAAGAATGTAATTTTGGTTTAGAGAGATCACATACACTCACAAGAGAGATATTTTAAATGTAGCATTCTTATATGTGTACTACCTTGAAATATTTGTGTCATGCACTATAATTCAATTTTCATGAGGAAACTTTACAATGTAATTTCGAATAAATAAATAAAAATAATTATGTAGGTATGAAACCATCAATAACTCAGAATAGTACAATAATTAGAAAAGCTTTATCTTAAATTCACAATATTAAACACACAGGAACACTTAACACTTTTAAGAGGCTCGTGATGCGAACCGTTTAGGATTAGCAAAACACAGCTGACTATAACTAGTGATCTTATTCATCTTTACTGAACTTTTATTTTTAACAAAGAAATTAGCTTCGACTATTTAGTCAACCAATCAAAACACTCCAAATGTTATACAGCGACCTCTCGTGACACAAAATTATACGATTACTCATTAAAATATACATTGCAAATATGAACGATTAACATAAATTTTAGGAATCATAGTTTTATCAGATAAACAAAATTACATAATCACCTACAATTAATATTTACAATTATAAATTCTAATACAAAAATCTAAAATTATCTAAAATTTTCAGTCGTATAGTTATTTAAAAATTGGTTTACTTTATAATTATCAATATTTTTTATCAATACTTATAAGTATTTGAATAGTTATGTCCTTTATAATTTCTTCTTCACGGCGAATTTTCTAACGGCGAAAATTCCGACGGCGAATTCCTAGAACCATTGAACACATAAGATGCTGGTAGTTGGGTAAATTTACAGTTAACGTTCAAGCCGGTGAAAGAAATTTTGAAACTAGTCAAATGAGGGAAAAATAGAGTAAGTTGATAGTTACAGTTATAGGTATGGAGAATAACAGAGTGAACATAGTGTTTTTTATGTTAAACTAATAAATGCTACTTCACTGTCTCATCTCACTTTTATTTACTTACAGTGTGAATGAAGACAAATCGAGAAACTCGGAACTCTGTTTGGTGAGTGAATAAAGTTAGCAGAGAAAACATTTCTCTAGCGTGCATCTTAACTTTAATTCTAACAATTTGGTGTTTATCTGCATGAATTTAATGATTCTAAATATATTTAGCTGAAATAATAATAAAAGTTCTTCTTCTTCCCACAGGAATAACTATGAAGTCCATGGGTGAAATTGCCATGAAAATCTTCTGAAGTTTCTAATTTTCTTACATGGAGGAATCCTGTAGGTGTATTTTGCTTATACTTAATCATCTTTAGCCATTTTTAGTTTTAAATAATTAACATATAGTCATGTTTAACATAATATTGCTTTGATTTCAATTGATTGCATTTAAATATAATAAAATGTTCATATCTCTCTTTTGGGCATAAAATCTAATTCAATAATTTTAAGATGATTAGTTAGAGTATGTAGGTAATTATTTTCTTATTTTGTCTCTGTTTAACGTTAGCAATAACATAAGTGATCTATGTACTGTTGTTGGTGAGGTTAGGAGACTATAGATCAGGGGTGACACAAGCGACACTGAGGGATATCTAGGTGATTATTTTCTTATTTTGTCTCTATTTAACGTTAGCAATAACATAACTGATCTATGTACTGTTGTTGGTGAGGTTAGGAGACTATAGATCAGGGGTGACACAAGCGACACTGAGGGATATCTAGGTGATTATTTTCTTATTTTGTCTCTATTTAACGTTAGCATTAACATAAGTGATCTATGTACTGTTGTTGGTGAGGTTAGGAGACTATAGATCAGGGGTGACACAAGCGACACTGAGGGATATCTAGGTGATTATTTTCTTATTTTGTCTCTATTTAACGTTAGTATTTAACGTTATTTGACATGTATTCCTTGTGTGTGGCTTATTTTATGTTTGATTTATAAACTAATTTGTTAAAGGCTTATTCTTAATAAATTATAATATCCGCTTGAATGGTGCTTAATTTGTAATTACCCTCAGAATATCAATTTATTTATTCAAAATATTGCAACAATATCAAAATAATTTTTTCATATATGTTATAATCATGTGTACCAATAATGGTGAAATTTTTTCGAAAGTTTGAAGGGTACCATATATGGTACACTTAGCACTCAATGTGTTAGACAAGTATTAGTGATCTATGTACAGTACTGTTGTTGGTGGAGACTCTGTAGATTCTATGGCGTAAATAACAATGGGGTACTCAACATTAGTGATCTATGTACAGTACTGTTGTTGGTGAAGACTCTGTAGATTCTATGGCGTAAATAACAATGGGGTACTAAACATTAGTGATCTATGTACAGTACTGTTGTTGGTGAAGACTCTGTAGATTCTATGGCGTAAATAACAATGGGGTACTAAACATTAGTGATCTATGTACAGTACTGTTGTTGGTGAAGACTCTGTAGATTCTATGGCGTAAATAACAATGGGGTACTAAACATTAGTGATCTATGTACAGTACTGTTGTTGGTGAAGACTCTGTAGATTCTATGGCGTAAATAACAATGGGGTACTCAACATTAGTGATCTATGTACAGTACTGTTGTTGGTGAAGACTCTGTAGATTCTATGGCGTAAATAACAATGGGGTACTAAACATTAGTGATCTATGTACAGTACTGTTGTTGGTGAAGACTCTGTAGATTCTATGGCGTAAATAACAATGGGGTACTAAACATTAGTGATCTATGTACAGTACTGTTGTTGGTGAAGACTCTGTAGATTCTATGGCGTAAATAACAATGGGGTACTATACTTCAAATTACAAAGAATAGTACAAACACAAACTTTACAGGTTAAAATTTCCGGTGAGTGTGATTTTGCATTTTACTATTTAAGAATTTTCATTGGGTTAATCAATATTTTTTATTTGTAAAAACAAGTTTTTCTGCTAGATTCAGGATTAGAAACTGAAGTGGTATTAAATCTATTCATCTTATTTCTATGTTAAAAAGAATTCTTACAAAGAACACTTTACTCAGTACCTACGAAATTTGAATTTGTTTTTCTATGGTTTCTTTGTTTCTAGCTCCCACCGATCAGAAACATGTCTTATAAATATTTGAAAAGTGTCAAAATATGAGAATAAATATTACTGAAATATGTTTTATTAAATTCGTTATTATACTAATAACAAATCAACATTTTAGTTAACTAATTTATGCCCTGTGTTGTGAAAGCAACTCTAAAATAGTAAGATGCAAAACCACACTCACTGAGAGTTTTAACCTCTAAAGCTTATCTTTGAACTATTCTTTGTATTCTGAAATGTTTGAAAAAAATGTTTTGTATCTATAGATTTCAATCTTTTTGTCAACCATTTGATTATTTAAGGCGTAAAATGTGAAAGAAAATGATTGCAACAAAAAAAGAAATCTAGTATTACTTATAAGAAACTTGGGAAAAAGTTTAGCCAGTAGGTAAATTAATATTCGTTTTAGTTTTTGAGTTTTAATAAATCTATATAAACAATTTTAAGCATAATTTTTGAAGCTTAAGGCAATTTTAAATTTGGGAGATTTTGAATTTAACTGGAACTCTAGGATTTAGCCATGAAGATGTGATGCTCATGTGAACCGAGCCTGCACTAACACTGAAATATAAAGATAGGAATTAGAATAGAACTATAGAAGATGATTATTAAATTGGATATGAAATATATTTAGTTTAGGTAATAGTAGTCAAGTAATAGTATTTTACGTTATAGTAGTCAAGTAATAGTATTTTACGTTATAGTAGTCAAGTAATAGTAATAAGTAATAGTAATAAGTAATGAAATTTTCCTCTGGCATGTCTATAATAGTTTCGGAATTTACGTTAGGGTTTCTTTCAATGAATTGAGAATTGGAACAGTCTATTTTTAAAGTACAGTAAATATTAAACTTACTCTATGTTCCCTTCCTTCACCAGAGATCACTTCAGCCGTCAATTAGTCCATCGCTTCCCAAATATTTAAGGATTCATAGTTTGGTAGTTTATTGTAGTTTTAGTGGCGCTATTATACATTCTCGTTTATCCTTGGGTTTTAGATTCTGTATCTCATGTAGAATGGAGAATGGTTGATGTGTAGGGACATCTTTGCTTCCTTATACCTTCGCTCTTTCTAGCCTCATTTGAAATAGGCGTTATTAATTAGGTCAGATTTTTGTAGAAGTAGCTGTAGTTGGATTTTATAGTTGATTATGTTTTTAATTGGCTTTATTGTGAAAATATTTGTAGTTGGCGGAATTAGATCACATCTCTCTAATATTCCTTTGTTGGGAATTTGGTTTGGACTGGGCGTATTGAACTGGCGGATCTGACTCTTAAATAGGAGTTTTTCATGGAAAGTTTTCTGCCCGACTGAACTTCCCTGAGACAACTCTTGCATCATGGTTCACCTGTAAAGGCTCGTTTTCGGGTCAGTGACTGGATTGAAGGTTTCTCCGGCTAGGAACATTCAAACTTACAACAAATAGAATGCCAAAGGAAACTCCAATCCACATGAAATTATAATAGAATTATTATATTATACACTCCCCCACAAGGGATTGGTTTATATTTATTTGTAAATAGGAATCGATGATTATTCCAGTGTTCATACAATTCATATAAATTCCAATAGACTACAGTATATATTCAGACAACCACACAACATGACAAAAATTAATATTTATATATATAAACTTTAAATACAGCAACACACACAAAAAATTTTACGCTACATGACACGTTACACAATAAATAATGTAACGTAGCATGCAAAAACTTTAACAAATCTCTACTCACTACAAACTTATATACAATCATTATAATCTCAATTTCTATTGAGATTATATAAAGGAAGAAGAATTATATGTATATAAATTTTCAACATAGCAATTCATAAATCTTCTAAAACGTAACACATTAAGAACCTTAAATAAATATCTACGTACTACAAACATATATACAACATTAAAATCCCAAATTCTAGCGAGATTATACAAAGGAAGATTAAAACTCATTTAAATATAATCCCCCGAATTTAAGGATTTTATTTTATCCTTAGCTCGATTGAAAGCAATACGACGCTTCTTATTCTTCACAGGAGTTTTGAAAATAGTACCCTTGTTTTCATGTGGTTTGTCGTCTTCTTCAGAACTAGTAGGTGACAGAAGTATAATCAATGAAGATGCATGTCTGTACACAATCTCCTTTGTACATCCTTTGTAAACTCTTGCTGCAGTAGATTCTCCAAGAGAATTTATCTCTACTTCTCTTACTATTCCCATAGGATAGTTGTGCCTTTTGGTGTTTGCTTCAATGAGCAAAACCACATCACCAACTTTCAGTGGTGTATGAGGAACTGGTACATATCTGTCCTTCTGATTCACTGACTGGGACATCAGGTTACCTAAAAATTCCTCTTGGTAGACGCTGTTCAATCTAGAGTTCACTTTCCTTAGCTTCATGAAGTTCTTACGGATAAACTCAGAGTTCTCTTCTGGTGGTACGTAGTCTTCACAATCCTTACCCAACTGTGGGATAATGTTGAAAGAATGCAGCTCGTAACCTCTTGTCAGATTCTCTGGAGTTATAGACTCAGGGAATTAAAGTTGTGCACACGCATTTCTGATGCTTTCTTTAAAAGCGATTGGTCGCCTATTAACAATGTGAACGGTCTTTGATACATGCAGCTCAAAATCTGTATGAGGAAGTACACATTTATTAATAGATTTTATGAGAAGATGTTTAACTTGCTTAACTAGGTTCTCAACCAAACCTCCTAGCTTACTATTTCCCTTTGCATATTGTTGAAAGGTAATGGAGCTCATATCATGGTCAGAGAAGTATTTCACGGTTTCCTGGTCACTCAGAAACGCTTTTATATACTTAGACCCAGAGACAATTTGACTACCTAAATCCGACAAACATCGATGAAACAAACCGTACTCAAATATATGAAGTTGAATTGTTCTAAGAAACTCTGCCACACCTAAATTATAGCAAATTTTTAAATTAACAGCCCTGCTCCAAAGACATGTTATTATTAGGGTCCACATTTTGGTATTTACTCCATTGATTGTAACCGTAAATGGACCTATGTGATCAATGAAGACGGTGGAAAATGGAATGGGTGTGGCATCGATTCTGAAATCAGGATATATATTCTGATTCAATTTTACAGGAAGTTTATTCAATTTACAACAGGTGAAACAATTCCGTAATTTTTTCCTTACTGTTGAAAATCCTTTCAGTATCCAGAACTGTTTCCTAATCTCTCTTAGTGTAGTCAATACACCTATATGAGAAAATCTAGTATGGAAGTCTTCGATAATCAAGCCCGTTAGGTGAGATCTGTTTGATAAAAGTATTGGACTTTTATTCTTAGCAAATTTTCCTCTCACCCTGATCAAGCCATCACTATCGATAAACAGGTTCATTTGCAGAACTAACTTTGGTATTCGTTTTTTAACGGTTTGTCCACCCTCGAAAAACTCGAATACCTCTGGGAATGTGATTCTTTGTTCTGTTGCCATGATCCTATTAAAAGTCCATTTGCGCAAGTCTGGTTTCTCAGCGAAGTTAAGATTTTTTCTTTGAAGAATTCTCTTTTTTAGCTTCTCAATGAATGTGATCACGATTGTCACAATGCTTATTAACTTGCGCAGTGAAGACTTTTTCTCCGGTTCAAGAACATGGTCGACAGTAGTAACTTCTGAAGTTGCAATCATCACAGACAGTTTTGTAGAATCCTCGTTCAAGGATGGCACATTGATTAACATCTTGTCAGTGTAATCGACATTTTTCAAGTACTGTGGCCCTGTGTAAAACTCCGTTTTACATAACCTATTGTAACTTGTTGGTCTTGATACATAATCCGCTGGATTATCTGTTCCCTCAATGTAGCCGAAGGATAAAGGATGTTGATGACTCAGTTTGTCAATCCTATCGAGTCTATTCATGATGAATACGCCCTTTTTCATCTTATCTTTCCAACAGAAATAAGATCTGATCCAAGATAGGCATACCATGCTGTCTGTAAACACCGTGAGGTTCAGTATTTTTACGGGATTAACAGTCTTTTCTCCACATAGTTCCTCGAATATGCTTACAGTAACCTCTGTCGCATAGGTTACAGCTTGGAATTCTAGACATGGTATGGACTTCTTTTCCAACGAGTTGTTTATTATTCTACTCTTAGCACATACAAAGGATACTATCTTTGTCTCTCTACATACAATATAGATCACTACACCATAAGCTGTACCTGAAGAATCCGAGAAGGCTACTAAATCATAAGAGTCTGACTTATTTCCGACCCATCTTCTAATTGGAACATCAGGGGTTTGGTTAGCTTGTTTAGCAATGTTAACCCATTCTCTTTGTGATTCTTGTGGAAGAGGTGAGTCCCATTTTATGGCAGCATCGGTTAGCAACTTCTGAAGAAAAATCTTCGCACGAGCCAGCATAGGTATGTAAACACCGAAGATATCATAAATAGAGTTTAAGTTTGACAAAACCGTCCGCTTCGTGTTTGCCTGTTCATCAAGTTTTAGTGGATACGGAGTCAATGTGTCTAACTCTTTGTTCCACCTCATACCGAAGTAATTCACTGCTGACTCTGATTCGGCATTCTCATTCGCATTCAACACGTTCTGTAACTTTTCTGAGTTTGTGTTGAATTGTTGCAGATTAAATTGGTATTCAGCAAATATAGATTGCACCTTGCCATAAGCCCAAACTAAGTAACTTTGATCATTGCTAGTTATACAACCATTATCCATGTAGATAAGATGATATATTTGTTTCTTTAGGGCAATTATATCGTCCGAGTCGTTATCGGTATCCACAACTAGTATTTTGTATAATGCTAGCATAAGGATTAAAGGACTTGGACGGAGTCCAAAGCTCAGTCTCTTATTTCTGTATGCAATGACTGAGAAATCTCCATTTTCTACAGATTTAAACCACAAACACAACAGTCTGTTTTGATCTTTAATTTGTAAAGCTATATTTAGAAAAGCCTTACAGATATCAAAAGTGCAAATGTACTGATCAAACCGTGATAGCATGACTGTTGTGGTTATTTTATGGTTCAGACAAGGTCCTGGTAAGAGAGCTACATTATGACTAACTGAAGGAGAGTTAGTTCTAGATTTCTCTGATAAATTGGATAAGTATACTATTCTCACCTTAGTTGTTTCCCTTCCAGGTTTGAATACTCCCATGTGTGGTAGGAAGCTGCAGTCTTTGTTCTCACCTATGAACTTCTGGATATCCTCAATTGGTTCTATTATGCCGAGACGTTGCTGCTCCTTAAACACCTCGTCATACGCTTCCAGCTTGTTGTCCTTCTGTAGTTTCTTGAAGTTGCTCTGTAAGATACTTTTAGACAAATTAAAGTTCCTACCTAGATGCTTTTCAGTGACCTTGTTCCAAGGAAGAGGCATTATAAGCCTACCAGTTTCATCTCTCTCCGTATTGGAGAGAACTTCATAAACTATTTCCTGGTCTACACTTTCTGTTTGTGCATCTATGCATTTGTCATAGTTGAGAACTTCTTTCGCTAATTCATCCAGAGCCTCAACTGAAGCGCATTCAATTTCATTGTCAGAATTAGACGAGTTTCCAATGTCAGTTTTGTCTTCAGCTTCCAGGGCTATCTCAGTTTTGCATGCAGTATTTCTATCTGGAAGATAATCTAAATTATCTAATATTGCGGAAGCTGGCCCAGAAAGCATTACTCCGATACTAGAATCTAGAAAATGTGCACTGCCTTCAACCCCAAATACAACAGTAGTAGTTCGTAAAAGTCTATCAGCATCTGGTCCCATGACCATTTCAAAGTCACCTATGGAGTCATCTCCACTCTTCATGTTACTATCGGCAATGATGTATCCCTTAACTTGAAAGGATTCTACTATGAGTTCTAGGCTCGGAATTTTCAAGTTAATATCAAGACTATCAATAACTATTGCCTCAACATCCGCTAGAACATCTCCTATGAGAACTTGAATTCTCACCACCTTTGTTTTAAATGATCTAGTTGAGTTAAAGCCCCGAACATCTATGTGAACATTATCTTTGACAGTCTCGTAACTTAATCTGTTTAAGACAGATTTCTTGACGAAATTTCGTTGCGAGCCACTGTCTTTAAGTACTCTAATTGGTACAGAGTTTTTACCTTTTTTAATGTGCACTGTAAATGAAGGAAGTAAAATCGCGTCATGAGTAGCATTGCAATTAGAAAATTGCACAGATGATAATCTAGTATTAGTATAATTCTTGTTTTGTGGCTTCTCAGAAAAACACAAAAATGTCATGTGATCTTTGTTGCAATTTTTGCATTTGGAACTGAAAGTAAATTTACAATTAGCGGTTTTATGATTTCTAAAGCTACATCTAGCGCAATAATTTAGTTCTCTTAATTTTTTAACTTTCAAAGAAGCAGTCGGATATACTGTACAATCTCTTATAGTATGTTTAATATCTGAAACCTCATCGGAAATGCACAAATTACATGGTATAAATGAAGTAGTTTTAACATTAGTCGCAAAGGTCTTACTCTCCAAGGGATAACCAGGTTTTGAATAACTATGGTTAGTACTAGAGCTTTGAGTATTGCGTTCATTAATTTTAATGTATCGTTCAGCGGCTGTGAAAATGTGCTCAGTGATTTCATCGAGAGATGGTCTAGTTTTATTAGTAATTTGCAAAAGTTGTGATTGAAAACAATCGTTGAGCCCTGTCCAAGCGAAATACTGTAATATTATATTTATGTCAATTTTCAAAGTAGTGAATGAAGACATAATTGATTTTAGTTCACCTATATAAACATAAGGATCACTAGATGAAGACAGTTTTAGTTTACTCAAGCGGTTTATAACTTCGTACTGTTGAGTCAGAGTAGATGCGAATGCTTCAGTTAATAAATCTTTCGCACTTTCGTAACGCTGTTCAGAAGAATCTAAGGAGTCTATAAGACATCGAGGAGCTTTCTTGAGCTGACCTCTGAGATAAACGAACTTTTCGTATGACGATAGTTGATGTTTATCTACTATAGATTCAAACTCGTAAAAGAACTTTTGAAGGCTCTCGATCTTTTTGTTCTCAAACTCTGGTAATGAAATTACAGGCAATTTCAACTTATTAGAATCAGACGCAGTAAAAAGAGGAGTTGGTGTTCTATCAGTATTCGTTGCAGGTTGCAGAAGGCTTATAGTATCAGAGAGTTTGTCATTGTATTCCTCCTCCTCTGTAATCACTGGGAAGATGGGTATTAATCTCTCTGTTAATAACATTAATTTCAGATTGCAAATCAGACAGCTTTCTGACATAATCCTTTGCCTTATTACCAACATAAGTTTCTCTGTCATTTTCAACATTATTACAGAATCTAGTAATTTTCTGTCTCAAATAGCGACGAGTTTTACAAAAGGATTCATATTTACTCGCTTCATCTTCCGTTGAAGAATCAGATTCTCCTGATTTAGCTTTAGGGGGCATTTTACAAAATTTAGAATTTCAAGAACCTAAAAAATTAAAGTAATATCTTCAATATAGAAAAAAAGATGAGATTAATCACAAATAATAGGAACGATGAACATCACATCTGGCATGAAGGATCTCTTTTATTGAAAAACCCAACTGGCCACCATATAAGAAACTTGGGAAAAAGTTTAGCCAGTAGGTAAATTAATATTCGTTTTAGTTTTTGAGTTTTAATAAATCTATATAAACAATTTTAAGCATAATTTTTGAAGCTTAAGGCAATTTTAAATTTGGGAGATTTTGAATTTAACTGGAACTCTAGGATTTAGCCATGAAGATGTGATGCTCATGTGAACCGAGCCTGCACTAACACTGAAATATAAAGATAGGAATTAGAATAGAACTATAGAAGATGATTATTAAATTGGATATGAAATATATTTAGTTTAGGTAATAGTAGTCAAGTAATAGTATTTTACGTTATAGTAGTCAAGTAATAGTATTTTACGTTATAGTAGTCAAATAATAGTAATAAGTAATAGTAATAAGTAATGAAATTTTCCTCTGGCATGTCTATAATAGTTTCGGAATTTACGTTAGGGTTTCTTTCAATGAATTGAGAATTGGAACAGTCTATTTTTAAAGTACAGTAAATATTAAACTTACTCTATGTTCCCTTCCTTCACCAGAGATCACTTCAGCCGTCAATTAGTCCATCGCTTCCCAAATATTTAAGGATTCATAGTTTGGTAGTTTATTGTAGTTTTAGTGGCGCTATTATACATTCTCGTTTATCCTTGGGTTTTAGATTCTGTATCTCATGTAGAATGGAGAATGGTTGATGTGTAGGGACATCTTTGCTTCCTTATACCTTCGCTCTTTCTAGCCTCATTTGAAATAGGCGTTATTAATTAGGTCAGATTTTTGTAGAAGTAGCTGTAGTTGGATTTTATAGTTGATTATGTTTTTAATTGGCTTTATTGTGAAAATATTTGTAGTTGGCGGAATTAGATCACATCTCTCTAATATTCCTTTGTTGGGAATTTGGTTTGGACTGGGCGTATTGAACTGGCGGATCTGACTCTTAAATAGGAGTTTTTCATGGAAAGTTTTCTGCCCGACTGAACTTCCCTGAGACAACTCTTGCATCATGGTTCACCTGTAAAGGCTCGTTTTCGGGTCAGTGACTGGATTGAAGTTTTCTCCGGCTAGGAACATTCAAACTTACAACAAATAGAATGCCAAAGGAAACTCCAATCCACATGAAATTATAATAGAATTATTATATTATACATTACTTCAGTATTAATTTCAATGCTTCTTCATTCACAATTCCTTACTATACAAGTAACATTTTATACTAAAAATAATAATATACTTCTCATCAAATTAATTCCAAGAAATGTTAGTTTTACAAGTGCTTTACAATTCACCCAAAATAGAATTATAATATATTGCATGGCAGTTGTCCGCATGGCAGTTTGTCGCATGGCAGTTGTCCACTATGGCAGTTGTCCGCATGGCAGTTATCCGCATGGCAGTTGTCCGCATGGCAGTTGTCCGCATGGCAGTTGTCCGTATGGCAGTTGTCCGCATGGCAGTTATCCGCATGGCAGTTGTCCACTATGGCAGTTATCCGCATTGGAGTTGTCCGCATGGCAGTTGTCCTAGAGCTTGTCATTTCATTTACATTTTTTATAGTAATTTTCCATAGAAAAAGTACAAGCATAATTAATGATAAATTCTACTGAATTGAAATATGAATGAAGTTTTCTTAAATAAATAGAATGGTATATGAAGATACTGTATGTCCAACCAGAAACCAGTGAAGCAACCAGAAACTGTTTTGAAGTTGAAAAAAGTTGAAAGAAACTTTTAAAAATTGAAAATGATTTTAAGCGACAAGAGACTAAGCATGACAGCTGAAAATGTCGATAAAATGTTGGTAATTTCTTGTAATGTGCAATAAATAATTGTTTAATTAAAAACTGGCATATTTATTATATTAAGAATTTTTGTTACTGTTTTTGCATTTGGTTTGTGCTGTTCTATTTGAGTTTCGTTGTTACATTTTCTTATTCGGCTGTGAATTGGACAACATAGTTTTTGGGTAAATTTTCTTTAGTTTTCTTTCATCTTGTTAGTTTCTTGTAAAATAAACACTACGTATAAATTAAGAAATATGGGATTTATTAACTATTAATTAAACTCCTATTCCTATATATTCGATATCAATCATATCATACGTACACATTACACAATTGCCATAAATGTTGCGTAAGTTCAGTGAATAATTATTAAAAATCAACTATTAACAAATAAACACGAATGGCATAGTTACTCTGGAAAAATAATCCAAAAGTTTATATAAAGGAAATCAATCAAATTTATGACACAATAAGCAATTATAACGAATTTTTTACCGACTTTAAAACTCTTTTTGAAGCTATAAAAACTTTAACTTTTTTTTGGCGCCATTTTGACTACTTCGGTTAGAACTATAAATCCAGGCTCTACTTATCACGTCTGAGGACAAGGTTCCAACTCTAAAAATATTCTACAATATGTATGTCCATCACTGTACCGTGCTATATTATAATAAACTATGGGTAATTTCCCGAACAGCTTTCAATGAACCTTGTTTAATTATTATATATAAAAGGCACATTTTGTATAGTACAGAAAATTTGAAATGTGGCGCCCACGAGGTTAAAATGTTGACGAATATGACGTCAAAACTAAAGAGAGATGGAGTGAAGTGATACTAACTCAGTGCTAATTATGATTACTTCAGAATATTCAGTGATATAAACTCAGTGATTAATGATCATTCATTGTTTCAAAGTGAATCAATTTCAAAATTACCTCACAAAACGCACACAACTTCTATTCTAATTGGTATCATGAATAATTGAAATATAAGTTAAATAATAATAACAATTATATAGAGATATTTACTTGTTCGAAAATATGGAACCGTGCGATAACACAGAACTTACCCTAAAATGGGACTTGATTAATTTCTGAACCAATTGTTTCTAATAACCTCATCTGGATTATAATTTCGATATTTTTGATAGTTACCGTGAAATAATCACAAAAACTTGTATCCGTTTTCTATGTCTACGAACGGTACTTATTTCGAGACATGTCTCGAAATAAGTACCGTTCGATCGTAGTCAAAGAAAACGGATACAATATAATTGAACATATCCCATTTTAGGGTAAGTTCTGTGTTATCGCACGGTTCCATATTTTCGAATAAGTAAATATCTCTATATAATTATTATTATTATTTAACTTATATTTCAATTATTCAGGATACCAATTAGAATAGAAGTTAAATAACAATTATTATATTTTCATTTCTGACGTGTCCGAAAAGGTAGAACCTATCAATAAGTTGGATCGAACTTAGTATACCCTACTACCAAATATATTTCATAGAGCATAAATTAAGTTGCTGTTCGCTCAATGTAACACAAAAATTATAGAAATCTAAATATATGCCACCATGATATAATAACTTTTAACAGGTATGCTCGCGCGCAGCTTCTCCCCAAACCCCCACAACCGTGCGGGAGTACTTTGTGGCGTCATAGAAGTGAGGCCTTACCATGCTATTTTTTTTATATTGAATGATAGATAAATACAGCTTACTACATACCATTTTCATGACATTCTTATAAAGAATTTTACGAGAATTACGAATATGTCATCTTACCCACTTACAATTATTTTTATTTTGTATATTTACATGTATTTGGTATGGCAATATAGGGTCAAACAGGTAAATTGCGGCATACTTACTAACTTCGGCCTCTAACAACAGTACATCATAGCTTCAAAACACTCTTTTAAAACTTAAATTGATAAGTTATAGTATGCACTGTACTTCTTTTGATAGTTATGCAACATTTTAATGTATTTCGATTCAGAATGTTTTTGAGACTTTTTGTAGAGGGCCGCAATTTACCTGCGTGACTCTAGCATGGTATGATAACCATGCTATTTCAAGGAAAATGACCACTAAAGTTATATTTATGTGATCTAACCATAAAAATTTATGACCAGTAAAATATATCAATTCACGGTGTTATTAATTCTATAAGAATCAACTTTAATTCATGTCTTATATTTTCTTGAGTTACCCCTGATAAGTTTTCTTCGAGGAAGTTTTCTATTTTAGTATTGCGTTCTTTGTTTGTTAGTTAGTTTGTCACGCACACTGATTTCGTCAAGTTGAAATACATTCGAAAACGGTTATTTCTTCGTTTCATCAATCCCCATACGTTTATAATTGTACCAAATCATGTCTAATAACTTAATAAATTCCCTGAGACTATTTATTATAGAAAACACTAATTTTGAAGCAAAGGAAAAATAATTCAATTAATTAATGTTTACTTATTAATACTTATGTTTATTAAATCTTATTTACCATTTTTCTTATTGCTTAATATTACCTAAATAAATAAAAAGAAACTATGATAATTGATACTTTCAAAATGAATTTGCTATACGAGTGACAACAATTTAATACACAATACTATCCTCTATGACGTCACGAGGGGGGGCTGAGCAGAAGAAACTCAATTTCGTCTCTTTTGCAAGCGTACTTTATAGAGTAGTTATATCATGATATGCCACTAATAGGCCTTTATAGTACTGCAACTCTGTATCACATTATCACGCTGTCCATTTCAGACGTTGGGTAGCGATTACGAGTGAGCAGAAATGAGTATAAAATGGTTAAATATGATATCATTCAGACCAAATATATACCTAAATTACATAACTAGGGTTATTTCTCAATAAAACTATAATAGAAAGTCACGCACTAAAATTACTTTAGTCTCTCCTTAAAGTACTTTCTATGAAATATCTTATAGAGAAAACTAATTTCAGCGTATACTCTTGTAAAATTTCTGTCTTGGATTTATTCGTTTTGTAGTGATTATGGGATGAAACGAGTGTAAAATGGTTAAATATGATATCATTTGGACCATATGTTGACCAAATGCATTACTAAATTACATAAATAGGAATATTTCTCAATAAAACGTCTCTGTTCCGGTAATTCATGATCCGTTCCGGTAATTCATGATCCGTTCCGGTAATTCATGATCCGTTCCGGTAATTCATGGCCGTTCCGGTAATTGTATGGACCCGTAAATTGCGGCCCTTTAATTTTTAATTGCGGCCCTCTCAAGAGAGTCTCTAAAACATTCTGAACTGAAATTACATTAAAAATGTTGCATAGCCAATTATTCATCAAAAGAAGCGCAGTGCATGCTATAATTTATTAATTTAAGTTTTTAAAGAGTGTTTTGAAGCTATGATGTTTCTGTTGTTAGAGGCCGCAGTTAGTTAAGGTGCCTCAATTTACCTGCTTGATCGGTTGACCCTAGTCTATTAGAAAGTAATTACTAATTAGACTTGCCTAGCTAGTTAAGACTCTTATTCTAGGCTTGGATAAGCTCCAGTCAGACTGCAGAATAAGGAGCATTTTTTCAGCGACAAATCTGTAGAAATTGGAGATCTCTGCGGAGATCTTGATTCTTGAATTAATTCCTATGTTACTATTAATTTAGCTGTGGGGTATTTTTTTAATTAATTCCTATTGTCACTCGAGGAAAGGAATGAAAGACTGGCTGCTTAAATTTCTATTCGTTCGAGTGGAGTTACAACGTGCCTGTGAATACAAGCTTAAATAAATTAAAAGTCCTAAATAACTACATTAAAATTCACAATAAAACAATTCTTTAATATTCTCAATAAAACCATCCTATGAAAATTCTCAATTAAAACCATTCCATGAAATCTATAAACTTACGGACTGTGGGAGTGTCTGGGAGAATGGGATATAGTACAAGAGACCTTTGCCAAACCAGATAGCAATTTATCACTATGACCACTGCGGGCCTATAATTATCACAGCAATCATTAATAGCCTAACCACTGCGGGTTTAGGATGGAACCTACTACCTTTTCTGAAAATACAAAATAAATGGAAAGCTAAAAAATACCTACCTAAATTGAACATATAAAAATAGAATTGCATGTAAATTTACTACCCATGACTGCCATATATGACATTATGGAATTAAAAGAAATCATTTTAAAACAGGTAGCATATGCATTAAAAACTTGCCCGAAATATAGAAAATATAAAATCTAGATCCGAATTCTAATCTTTACGCACATACTAAAATTCAGCTGCATTGCTGAATAATGAACTAGAAAGCCTATCAAAATAATTAGCCACTGTGCAAAGATTAATATTTCCTAAATTATTTATTTGTCTCCCATCACACAGATAATCACACTACAAGTGTCACCTACTCACTGTAATAACTAGACAGGACACCAACAAATGATATCAATACCAAGGCGATTCAAATAAACTATCTAATCAATCAGAGAAAGACGCCAAACATATTTATATATAACCCTACTCATGGCGGCCAAATAATACTATCAAAATGAAAACACTGAATAAATAAATCCTCAAAATAAACACAGTATACACATTAAAACTAGCTTATCACGTTGAAGTAAAATGGCTAACTGATTTTAAGAAAACGCCGGCTCACGAGGATAGTGTTGCCGCAGTGTTGCCATCCATACATAAAAACAGACATCCTAAAAGTCGATACTAAAATACACATTAATAAAATATAACCAGTAAAATTCGATGAAACTTAACGTGGAATATTATTCCACGACATTCCCCCCTGAAGGGTCTTCTGATGCCGGACATGGGATAAGAAGGACTGTGTCCTGCACACAGCGCTCTAGCTTCTTGACTCTGCCTGAGTTTGCATCCACCATCTCAAGAGTCACACTTCTTACGTGACCGTCTTCACTTTGTCTGGCAGAGACAATCCTAGCAATAGGCCATTCTCCTCTACCAGAGGATGTCTTCAGGAGAACTAAATCACCTGTACGTAAGGACCTCTTACTGTACCTCCACTTGCTACGTTCCTGCAAAGACTTTAGGTACTGCCTCTTATGTCTCACCCAAAATTGTTCCGCCAAATAACTCACACGCTTCCATCTCTTCGCACCGTATTGCTGGAGATCGGTTGGTGATAGATCGGTGGCGGAAAAGTCTTCGCCGGTCTTGAGTGTTAATAGCATTTGTGGGGATATAGCTATTGGGTCGTTAGGATCGTTCGAGGGCAGATAAAGAGGAGTCATATTCACAATTGCCGCACACTCCGAGAATAGGGTTTGGAGTTCGTCTCTGCTAAGATGTCTCCTATTAAGCTGCTTCATAGCACCCTCAAACACACGCTTGAAGGAGCCAATTTTACGCTCCCAAATACCAGCAGCGTGACTAGCACCAGGAGTGTTCAACTGCCAAACACAATCAAGATCGGCACATGCTTGCTTCAGATTGTCTGGTCCGATATCCCTCAGTATTTGATTCCGTGCTCCCACGAAGTTCGTCCCTCTGTCGGATCTGAGTCTCTTGCATGGTCCCCTAAGAGAGATAAATCTTCGAAATGCCAACTTGAAGGACGAAATATCAAGAGCAGATAACGGCTCGATATGGATGGCGCGACTGGTTAAGCAAGTGAAGAGTAAGCCATAAATCTTCTTAGTTGCAGAGTTCCTACGTGTAGATTTTCCTTCGTAAACATGGTAAGGTCCAAAAGCATCAAACCCCACGTTCGTGAAAGGTGCACCATTCAATAGACGATCCGCTGGGAGATCCGCCATTATTTGGGTTTGCAGTGGGCCACGAAGCTTTCTGCATATTACACATCGGGATAACGTCTCCTTTATCACTTTGCATCCACTGTGTACATGAAAACCCGCTTGCTGGAGAGCTCCTGATGTAATGTGTTTCCCCTGATGAAATGTTCCTTCATGGCAATGATTCACCACCAAACTTGTGACTTCATGCCTTTTAGGCAAAAGTATTGGGTGTTTTGAAGAGAAATCGAGCTGGCTATTCTTCAGTCTGCCGCCAACTCTCACAATTTCATTCTCATCCAAGAAAGGACACAGTGATGAGAAGCAGTGAGACTCCTTCAACGGCTGTCCACGCTTCAGTGCAGATAACGCTTCGGGGAAACAAGACTTCTGAGCATGCTTTATTATTAGTTCCTCAGCTACCTGGGTGAAGTCAGTGTCATCCGCCTGTGTCTTTCTGACACGACCAAGAAGTCTAATAGTGAACTTGCAAACATTTGAAAGCACAGACTTCACTCTTCGCCAGCTGCTGTATCTCTGGACTATACCATCAAGAGTGTCATTCTCCTCTCCCACGGCAGAAACCAGTACCTTGAGAGAGTTTTCAGTCATCGGAAGTTCGCCGATAAGGTCATCCTCATCATATTTCTTGAGAGGTTCCTCCTTCAAGAATTCAGGTCCAGTCAACCAAATTGAGGTCTTAAGTTGTTCGGGGGTCATGGGTCTTGTCGCAGCGTCTGCGGGATTCATTTTGGACTCCACATACTGCCACTGACTAGCATTCGAAGTTTTCAAGATCTTATCGACCCTCGCAGTAACATACTTGGCGAATCTGTCACGAGTATTCCTCAAGTAGCCCAAGACCACTTTGCTGTCAGAGTAGTAAAAGGTTCTGTGAATGTGTCTGCGAATCTCCTTAGTCATATAGTTTGCGCATGCAGCAGCATCAACGGCAGCGCAGAGCTCACTGCGTGGCATGGAGGTGGCAGACTTGGGACACAGTTTTGAATTCCCATACAGAAAAGAAACTATCACTTCTCCACTCTGATTGACAACACGCACATAGATGACTACACCGATGGCCAGGACTGAGGAATCGCAAAACACATGTAGCTCCATGCGTGGTGTCCCGATAGAGTTCCGAGAGAAGAAATTTCTAGGGATTGATATCACAATGGGTACTGACGCACATTTAATCCAGTCTCGCCATTTTTCCAAGTAAGTTTCAGACAAGACCTCATCCCAGTCTATTTTCCCTTCCTTTTCTTGCTTAGACTCCATAATGATCTCTCTCTGAAGGCATTTCCCTCCAAGTATCACAGGAGAAACCATCCCAAGAGGGTCATAGGGACTGTTCAGGGTACTTAACATGCCTCTCTTAGTGTAGGGGTTCGAGGGAAAGATTATCTTGAATATGAATGAATCGCTGATGATACACCACTCAAGGCCCAATGTCTTCATACTCGACTTGTCTCCGAGGAAGATACGATTAGCTTTTTCAGCTAACTCACTCTCAGGAAACCTTGAAAGTACCTCGGGACAGTTAGAACATATCTTATGCAACCTGAGGTTGAAAGTCCCCAAAATACTTCTACATCGAGTGAGGATCTCCACGGCCTCATCTGCAGATTTCGCTGCTGCCAGTAAGTCGTCAACGTAGAAGGAATTGAAGATGCAGTCACAGGCTTTTGAGTTTTCTTCATTTCGGACTAATTTAGTGGTGTGCCTTAAACCATACGTGGCAACCGCTGGGCTGGACTTGTTACCAAACACATGCACCTTACTTCGGTAAGGCACAAGTTCATTGCGTGGGTTATTCTGGTCCCACCAAAAGAATCTCATGAAGTCACGATGTCTGGGATCAACGTAGAACGAATGGAACATTCTTTCGACATCCGCAGCAAAGCCCACAACACCAAGACGAAATCTCGTGAGAACACCAACAATTCTGTTATTTTCGTCAGGTCCCTGGAGTAAACAGTCATTCAGGCTTGTGCCGTTGTACCTAGCACTAGAGTCAAAGACCATACGAATCTTGTTTTTCTGGTCTATTGGGAATACTGGAACATAAAAGGACTCCATGTAGAGCTGGCTCCTTGGCACTTTCTCAACTTGACCCTTTGCTATGTAGTCTCCTATGATCTCGAGGCAGCTAGCTAACTTTGCTGGATCTCTCTGTATACGACGAAGCGTATTAGAAGACCTCATAAAGACGGACCTCTTATTATCCGGGAGAACTGCTCCATCAAGAAGGGGAAGGGGGAACTGCAGATGACCAGTCTTTGTGACTTTCACCTCGTTTCTCATCAGGTCTAAGAACTGTTGCTCATCCTTGGAGTGACCGAGTTCCTCATCATCAGGATACTCTCTGAACACCTCCAAGCCACGAGTGATGTCTGTAACTGACTGAGGGAAATCATTCTTGGCAACATAGTGCTCGAAGTCACAAGCTATCTTCAGGCACTTGGTATCTTCGTCATGTTTTCGCTCTAAACATGCAGGACCCACCAGAGACCATCCGAGAGGAGATCTGTAGACATATGGATGATGAGAACCGTAAGATCTTCCTCCCATGGCTCCACCACAGTCGGCCCCCACCAGGATTAGAACCTCTATGTCCTCGTCCAATGAAGGGAAACGTTTGGCGTAACTTCTTATATGAGGATGGGATGCTACTAGTTCGGGGCTGGCGACTTCTTTCTTACAAGTCGGTAGATACGGATTTGTTCTGAGAGGAGGGAGATCTATCCACGATCTTTCAGTAATTCCCCTTATCTGAAAATCAAAGATCCGGTTACCCTCTATCTTCGTCTGGTAACCAGAGGTTGTAGTTAATTTGTAAGTAATGGCATCGCCCTCAATTCTAAAATGTTTCAACACTTTCGGATCTACTAGAGAACAATTAATTTGATCGTCCAAGATCGCAGGGCAACGTAAGGAACCAGGTCTATGTTTTATTTTCAAATCTACGATCAGTGTTTTAGAGCAAATTCTTACACTCTCTTCGTTATGACATATCTGAGCACAAAATGAATTCAATTGTCGAGAATCTTTATTGATATCACTAGGCTTATTTGATCGATTGAAATCTCTAGTATTGGATCTTTGATTAGGGAGTGCAAGGAAGTTAGGATTGGACTTGAAATTATGGAACTTATCTGAATTTTCCCTGTGCAGGATTGTAGGGTGCCCCCTTTGACATCTCTCACATGACACATCAACCTTGCAATCTCTCGCTTGATGGTTGGGTTGTAGGCACTTGTAGCAGAGCACGTTGTCTCTCATAAACTGTCTTTTATCTAGATAGGACATACTGCCAAACTTGCTGCAATTCTCCAGTGTATGGCCATCAACCTTATGAAGAATGCACTCCTTAGTTTCATTTGACTTCGAAGCCAGAACTTTCACATGACGAGTGGCAACTGTAACGTTTTCCTGTGTGAACCCTGGCATGTTGAGCTCTGAAACATAGTTTCCCAGGAACTTCACAAATTCTCTGAATTTTGGGAGAGCTCCATGCTCTTCTCTGTGGGTGAAACACTTTGTTTGCCACCTGCTGCGAAACTTATCTGGTAACTTGTCAAGGATTACCTGTGTTCCACTTGGTAGATCAAACACATAGATCTGGACACTGCCTCATACTGGTGAGAACTAAGTGACAAAGTTCCAGGAGATCTTCCAGCAGAAAAGAGTTCCTACAAGTTTTCAGATTGGGGAACTCTCGTACTTTTTCAATGATACAGTTAGACACTCTCTCGCTTGATCCGTACCTCTCCTCAAGAGTTTCCCAGAGATCTCTCAAGGCCGAATCTGGATCCAAAGCCCCTGACTGAATTCGACTCGTCACCAAGGACCTGGGACGGTTTTTTGTGTTAGCTTGAAGAACGTACATAGACTCTTGCGGGTCGGCCTCTGACTCTTCCAGTTTACGAGTAATTTGAGTCTTCCAGCACCAAAACTTGAGGGGGTCACCGTCAAAAGGATCACCAAGTCCTCTCAGTAGTTCGTGCTTGAGGTGCCTTCGATTTGAATCATCTAATCTCTGGCGACCAGAGTAATTCACTAACTCAGGCCTCTGTATCAATTTTGGAGCCGAAACAACAGTCTCCTTTTTAGCTTCAGTTGGCTCCTCCACACGCTTGCTGGGATTAAGATAATCATCAGAATCCTCAATCCATCTCTCCACAACATTTTCCACTTGCGGGGTTTCACGGAGGATTGAAGTTAATGGCCGTTTCCTTATTTTAGGGACGGCACCATTAGAGAAACAAGTCTTCTCATGACTAGGAATGGACATCCGTCCAAATCTCGCACCCACCAGGTTATCATTATGGCTGACAGGAGGCAAAGCGATTGCACCCTCATTTTTTGTTTTTGGAGGCTCCTCGATATGAGCTTCTTCTATTCTTCTTGAAACGAGAGCGAAACTAGGTACTACAGGGTTCACTGTCGAGTCAACAGGAGGCACTGGCAGACATGCAAGAGAATAATTGTCAGTCTTTTCTGAGGCAGTCTTCTCTGAGGCATGCATATGCAACTGACTGGCATGAGCATCCTCCTTCTCAGTAGAGTCCTCTAGCAGATCATTTGATGGGAATCCACATGACCCAGGGGCTTGACTACCATTGCCTATGGTCGACTCAACTTCCACACACAACTCATGAAGTTTCTTGTTGAGAGCACGAACTGCGGCTCTACGTAGATCAATTGGATTCTGTTTGATCTCACCTCCTTCTCTCTGTTGTAACTTCCATTGCTCAGGTACCACTCTGCTAGTGCTTTGTTGCTGATTTCAAATTTCTTGCATGAAGTTTTTATTTTAGAGATCTCAGCTTTTATCTCTTGGACAGTTTCTACAGAGTGGTCCATATTAGACAGAATCCGTATCAAACTGTCTCTATCTCTGTCCTCCTCGGCTTCCAAAACTTTAAGGGATGGCTTTCCCATTTTGTAAAGATCAGTGACTGTTCCACCAAGGCCGGTCT
The DNA here is from genome assembly GCA_947561585.1 of Caprella mutica. Classification (NCBI taxonomy): domain Eukaryota; kingdom Metazoa; phylum Arthropoda; class Malacostraca; order Amphipoda; family Caprellidae; genus Caprella; species Caprella mutica. The sequence continues at coordinate 335,936 of CANNZV010001123.1, read as the reverse complement.
CCAAGTCCGTACTTCTCCACCAAGACTGCACTCCAAGTCCGCACTGTCACTCGAGGAAAGGAATGAAAGACTGGCTGCTTAAATTTCTATTCGTTCGAGTGGAGTTACAACGTGCCTGTGAATACAAGCTAAAATAAATTAAAAGTCCTAAATAACTACATTAAAATTCACAATAAAACAATTCTTTAATATTCTCAATAAAACCATCCTATGAAAATTCTCAATTAAAACCATTCCATGAAATCTATAAACTTACGGACTGTGGGAGTGTCTGGGAGAATGGGATATAGTACAAGAGACCTTTGCCAAACCAGATAGCAATTTATCACTATGACCACTGCGGGCCTATAATTATCACAGCAATCATTAATAGCCTAACCACTGCGGGTTTAGGATGGAACCTACTACCTTTTCTGAAAATACAAAATAAATGGAAAGCTAAAAAATACCTACCTAAATTGAACATATAAAAATAGAATTGCATGTAAATTTACTACCCATGACTGCCATATATGACATTATGGAATTAAAAGAAATCATTTTAAAACAGGTAGCATATGCATTAAAAACTTGCCCGAAATATAGAAAATATAAAATCTAGATCCGAATTCTAATCTTTACGCACATACTAAAATTCAGCTGCATTGCTGAATAATGAACTAGAAAGCCTATCAAAATAATTAGCCACTGTGCAAAGATTAATATTTCCTAAATTATTTATTTGTCTCCCATCACACAGATAATCACACTACAAGTGTCACCTACTCACTGTAATAACTAGACAGGACACCAACAAATGATATCAATACCAAGGCGATTCAAATAAACTATCTAATCAATCAGAGAAAGACGCCAAACATATTTATATATAACCCTACTCATGGCGGCCAAATAATACTATCAAAATGAAAACACTGAATAAATAAATCCTCAAAATAAACACAGTATACACATTAAAACTAGCTTATCACGTTGAAGTAAAATGGCTAACTGATTTTAAGAAAACGCCGGCTCACGAGGATAGTGTTGCCGCAGTGTTGCCATCCATACATAAAAACAGACATCCTAAAAGTCGATACTAAAATACACTTTAATAAAATATAACCAGTAAAATTCGATGAAACTTAACGTGGAATATTATTCCACGACACCTATGTTACCATTAATTTAGCTGCGGGAGATTTTGAATTAATTCCTATGTTACCATTAATTTAGCTGCGGGAGATTTTGAATTAATTCCTATGTTACCATTGAATTAGCTGTGGGATATTTTGAATTAATTCCTAAGTTACCATTAATTTAGGTGTGGGGGATTTTGAATTAATTCCTATATTACCATTAATTTAGCTGTGGGATATTTTGAATCTGCTTCTGAAGGTCAAAGAGTAACTCTCTCAAATTAAAATCTCAGCAGAAGAGACACATTATGCAGAGCAGAGTGGTGCCTCCAGATTGTATTTGGTGGTAAATTCCAATGACATGTCCGAGGACTTTTCAAATTCTCCAAAATAATTATTCTTGCAATGTCAGAGGACTTTTAGGTATTTATCCATATATTACCATTAATTTTAGGAGAGTAAATTGTATAAATGTTGGAGGACTACCTAGCCAAAATATGAGGAAATGTTTGCAGATAATTTACAGATTTTTTGAAAAGTCAGAGGAGTTCAGTGCACCAAATACAGTCTGGGTTATGCTGTCATCCTTTGATAATAAATGTGAACACTTGAATTAATTCCTATGCTTGCCAGTCTGTATTTGGTCACTGGTAGTCTGGTGCACTCTGCACTGTGCATAGAAGTCTGCCGACTTACCAAGAAATCTGAAAATTTCAGCTAATAATTATGTATAATTTGGGTGATTCTCCAACATTTTTCCCTCCAAAAATTAATGGTTATATAGGAATAAATAACAAGAAGTCTGCAGACTTTGCGAGAATATTTATTTTCAAGAAAATAAAAATCTGGTAGACTGGTATGCTTGCATAGTTGCATATTAATTCCTGTACACAAATTGGACTAAGATCACATCTGGTGCCTTTACCATACAAAACTTATGAAAATTACACCTACCTAAATAGGTAGTTAGCTAGCTACTTGATATCAAATTTACCCAGCTTATAGTGTTCAGAAAATTAGAAAGTGTAAATGTTGTGACCCTATTTTAAACATATTAAATTAAAAAGTAATTACATTTAATGACTTATTTTGCAGATATGCCGAAGCGTTGCTGCGTCCCTGGATGCAAGTCAAATTATGGATCCAGTACGAAAATTGACACTTTCCTTTCCGAAAGAAGAGGCACTGTATGCTAAATGGCTCAAAGCAATCCATAGGTAAGTGTCTCCTAGATATACATAACCATGACCGGAAATTTTGCCATAAGGAAATTAGCCATGGGGAAATTTCGCCGTCAGGAATTTTTGCCGTAATAATTTATTCTCACTTAAAATTTAGTCTCAACTTAAGAACTTTAGGCAAATTAAGTGGTCACCACACTAATTTTTAGTCCTTTTCTAACCCCCGTAACCATTTTTTTCTATCTCTGTACAAAATTTTAGATGAATCGATTCAACCATTTTCTTTTAGCTGTATTTTAGTGACCGATACCAAAAATATGCTTGCGCACTTTCAGTAAAACACTTATTTCACAGTTCGAATTGTTCAAGAAGCACTTACAGAAAATTTGCAAATCATTATAATAAAAAGTGGATTATATGTTACTAAATATACATTCAACAGAATTGTAACCTTAAATTTGAATTGACATCCTTACAAGATGCACGAGCGAAGCAAACACCTTGATACCGATCTTCCTTGGAGGCTTAATTTTGCTCATTGTTTTTAGCAAAGAAATGTCCGGTTTGTGGACAATAATGTGGTTGGTGAAAGGCCGCTTTTCATTTGAATGGCAAAATAAATAATCATAACGTTTGCACATATGCACCGAAGAACCAACCTTCTACTTTGACGTAAGAATTTCGTGAAAGAAAGTCTGTGTGTGGATTGGACTAGGTAGCAATCTGTCCTTATTTTTACAAAAATAATTTAAATGGAGATAGATACCTCGATATAAGAAATGATAGAATCGTTCCAAGACTTCGAGAAATACATGGAAACAGAATCAATCTAACCTGGTTGGTTCAGGACGGGTTCAGAGATGCTTCTGTTAGGGTAAAACTAAATGAGCTATTCGGCAATACGCATTATTGTCCTGAATCATCGTATTGAATGGTACACCACATCGCCTAAAGCGATTAATAGGAGGAACTGTTGGATTGTTTTTTTTTCAGTTGCATAATAATAAACACCTTTCATTGTTATAATAACGGTTTTCAATAAATAATTTTAATAAACTGTTGAAAGTTATTAAAACATTGTTTTATTATCCTAAAATTCGAAGTTAAACCAAAAGTGCGCAAACTAAATTTTGGTATCGGTCACTAAAAATACTGTGTAAAGAAAACGGTAGGATATTTTCATCTAAGATTTTATTCAGGTAAGGAATAAATGTTGATAAACAAAATGTGATTTTCAAATTTTTTGTAAGTTTAATAGTTTTTGAATTACAGTCATTCAAATTTTGGTATTGTTATTTTTGGGACACCCTGTATAGTCTATTCCAGGATAAAGTTGATCGCATTGGCGCTCAAAGGTCGGAATCTGGTTGATGATATCTAGATTTAATCATCGAATTGACAAAATAATCTTCGAGAGGTAGGTATAACATTAGTCACTGCAGTAACACCGAAGATATCATACTATAATAAGATACACTACTCTCGCCAATTTCTGGTTTCAAAAGCGGGAATTAGAATTGAAATATAGTAAGGAGAATCGAGGTATGTTGTGTGCGTGACGTCATACCAGCAACACTTAAAGAAGGTAAATTGGTAAAAAGAATTGTTATTAATTTGCATAACATAATAAATTAATATATATTAAATTAATTATTTCACCTGCTAAACCCCTAATTTTCTCTTTAAATTTTTCCCTTGCTTATGTCACGTCACAAATCACTCAATTGTCGCTACCTATCAATATTGGTATTTCTAGTAGGGTAGGTACCGTATTGAAGAGTAGAGCTTTGTAAGCCGTTGTCACAAATCGAGTGATTTGTGACCGTGACGTCAACAAAGCAACACACACAAATAGAAAATTAAGGTTAAACAGTGAGAAGAACATGGGAGGATTGATCACTGTTTCTTATAATGGAAATAAATAAACAGTTTTCATAATGTTGCGTTCTTCAATTTTCTTGAATATGATTTTAAGTATTGCTGTTATGACGTCACGCAAACGACATACCTCAATTGTCCATACTATATTTCAATTCTTGTTCCCGTTTTCGAAACCAGATGGCTTTTGAACAAGGAATTGTCGAGAGTGGTGTATCTTATTGTAGTGTAATATCTTTGCTAACACTAAATAAAGTTAAGTACAACAAATAGGCAGACCAGTACTCTAAACTACCTAAAACAGAGTACTGATTCCTACGTCAGAACCTCATATTAATATGTTTTTCCAAATCTTCTCACGTGAACGCGTCACTATTCGAGACTGAACGTTCATTGGCTGAGTAGGAATTATGTGGGATGACGTCATTATCAGTAAACAAGATGGCGATAAACCATGGAGTTGTTCTACTTACTTCTTTATACTCTGATAGCCAAGAGAAGTTTGTTAGTGTGTTGGTTAGAGATAAAGCAGTCAGGCAATATTTCTTTATCAGTTATTAGTCAGAGATAGTGAGTGAAAGTAGAGACTATTACCTAATGAGTTTACCCTGTAAGAAATAGAGTGATTGAAATGAGGTACAAATATAGGACACTGTTAGCAATATAGGGACACAGTAAGTACCCCAATGAGGACACTGTTAGCAATGTAGGGACACAGTAAGTACTCCAATGAGGACACTGTTAGCAATATAGGGACACAGTAAGTACCCCAATGAGGACACTGTTAGCAATATAGGGACACAGTAAGTACCCCAATGAGGACACTGTTAGCAATATAGGGACACAGTAAGTACCCCAATGAGGACACTGTTAGCAATATAGGGACACAGTAAGTACTCCAATGAGGACACTGTTAGCAATATAGGAACACAGTAAGTACCCCAATGAGGACACTGTAAGCAATGTAGGGACACAGTAAGTACTCCAATGAGGACACTGTTAGCAATATAGGGACACAGTAAGTACCCCAATGAGGACACTGTTAGCAATATAGGGACACAGTAAGTACCCCAATGAGGACACTGTTAGCAATATAGGGACACAGTAAGTACCCCAATGAGGACACTGTTAGCAATATAGGGACACAGTAAGTACCCCAATGAGGACACTGTTAGCAATATAGGGACACAGTAAGTACCCCAATGAGGACACTGTTAGCAATGTAGGGACACAGTAAGTACTCCAATGAGGACACTGTTAGCAATATAGGAACACAGTAAGTACCCCAATGAGGACACTGTTAGCAATATAGGGACACAGTAAGTACCCCAATGAGGACACTGTTAGCAATATAGGGACACAGTAAGTACCCCAAAGAGGACACTGTTAGCAATATAGGGACACAGTAAGTACCTCAATGAGGACACTGTTAGCAATATAGGAACACAGTAAGTACCCCAATGAGGACACTGTTAGCAATGTAGGGACACAGTAAGTACTCCAATGAGGACACTGTTAGCAATATAGGGACACAGTAGGTACCCCAATGAGGACACTGTTAGCAATATAGGGACACAGTAAGTACCCCAATGAGGACACTGTTAGCAATATAGGGACACAGTAAGTACCCCAATGAGGACACTGTTAGCAATATAGGGACACAGTAAGTACCCCAATGAGGACACTGTTAGCAATATAGGGACACAGTAAGTACCCCAATGAGGACACTGTTAGCAATGTAGGGACACAGTAAGTACTCCAATGAGGACACTGTTAGCAATATAGGGACACAGTAACTACCCCAATGAGGACACTGTTAGCAATATAGGGACACAGTAAGTACCCCAATGAGGACACTGTTAGCAATATAGGGACACAGTAAGTACCCCAATGAGGACACTGTTAGCAATGTAGGGACACAGTAAGTACTCCAATGAGGACACTGTTACCAATATAGGGACACAGTAAGTACCCCAATGAGGACACTGTTAGCAATATAGGGACACAGTAAGTACCTCAATGAGGATACTGTTAGCAATGTAGGGACACAGTAAGTACCCCAATGAGGACACTGTTAGCAATATAGGGACACATTAAGTACCCCAATGAGGACACTGTTAGCAATATAGGGACACAGTAAGTACTCCAATGAGTACACTGTTAGCAATATAGGGACACAGTAAGTACCCCAATGAGGACACTGTTAGCAATATAGGGACACAGTAAGTATCCCAATGAGGACACTGTCAGCAACATAGGGACACAGTAAGTACCCCAATGAGGACACTGTTAGCAATATAGGGACACAGTAAGTACCCCAATGAGGACACTGTTAGCAATATAGGGACACAGTAAGTAGTCCAATGAGGACACTGTTAGCAACATAGGGACACAGTAAGTAGTCCAATGAGGACACTGTTAGCAATATAGGGACACAGTAAGTAGTCCAATGAGGACACTGTTAACAATATAGGGACACAGTAAGTAGTCCAATGAGGACACTGTTAGCAATATAGGGACACAGTAAGTACTCCAATGAGGACACTGTTAGCAATATAGGGACACAGTAAGTACCCCAATGAGGACGCTGTTAGCAATATAGGGACACAGTAAGTAGTCCAATGAGGACACTGTTAGCAATATAGGGACACAGTAAGTAGTCCAATGAGGACACTGTTAGCAATATAGGGACACAGTAAGTACCCCAATGAGGACACTGTTAGCAATATAGGGACACAGTAAGTACCCCAATGAGGACACTGTTAGCAATATAGGGACACAGTAAGTACCCCAATGAGGACACTGTTAGCAGAGATGGGCGAAAAGTACATCGAAAGTACTTAAGTACCAAGTACAAGTACTCGTAAATCAATGTACTTGAAGTAGTTGCCCAAGTACTCAAATAAAAAAGTACTTTCAAAGTACAAGTGCCAAGTACTTTTTAAAGTACTTTCAAGTACCAAGTACATTTACTATACAATTTAAAAACTAATAATTTATACTGTCAACTCTGACAGTACATCTTCTAAGTGACTTTTTTATCTGATAGTACATCATCACAGTGACTCTTTTCTCTGATAGTACATCATCACAGTGACTCTTTTCTCTGACAGTACATCATCACAGTGACTCTTTTCTCTGATAGTACATCATCACAGTGACTCTTTTCTCTGACAGTACATCATCACAGTGACTCTTTTCTCTGATAGTACATCATCACAGTGACTCTTTTCTCTGATAGTACATCATCACAGTGACTCTTTTCTCTGACAGTACATCATCACAGTGACTCTTTTCTCTGATAGTACATCATCACAGTGACTCTTTTCTCTGATAGTACATTATCACAGTGACTCTTTTCTCTGATAGTACATCATCACAGTGACTCTTTTCTCTGATAGTACATCATCACAGTGACTCTTTACTCTGATAGTACATCATCACAGTGACTCTTTTATCTGATACTACATCATCACAGTGACTCTTCTATCTGATAGTACATCATCACAGTGACTCTTTTATCTAATAGTACATCATCACAGTGACTCTTTTATCTGATAGTACATCATCACAGTGACTCTTTTATCTGATAGTACATCATCACAGTGACTCTTTTATCTGATAGTACATCATCACAGTGACTCTTTTCTCTGATAGTACATCTTCTCAGTGACTTTTTTCTCTGATAGTACATCATCATAGTGACTTTTTTCTCTGATAGTACATCATCATAGTGACTGTTTTCTCTGATAGTACATCATCACAGTGACTCTTTTTTCTGATAGTACATCATCACAGTGATTCCTTTCTCTGATAGTACATGATCACAGTGACTTTTCTCTGATAGTACATCATCACAGTGACTCTTTACTCTGATATTAAATCATCACAGTGACTCTTTACTCTGATAGTACATCATCACAGTGACTCTTTTCTCTGATAGTACATCATCACAGTGACTCTTTTCTCTGATAGTACATCATCACAGTGACTCTTTACTCCGATAGTACATCATCACAGTGACTCTTTTCTGATAGTACATCATCACAGTGACTCTTTTCTCTGATAGTACATCATCACAGTGACTCTTTACTCTGATAGTACATCATCACAGTGAATCTTTTCTCTGATAGTACATCATCACAGTGACTCTTTACTCTGATAGTACATCATCACAGTGACTCTTTACTCTGATAGTACATTATCACAGTGACTCTTTTCTCTGATAGTACATCATCACAGTGACTCTTTACTCTGATAGTACATCATCACAGTGACTCTTTACTCTGATAGTACATCATCACAGTGACTCTTTTCTCTGATAGTACATCATCACAGTGACTCTTTACTCTGATAGTACATCATCACAGTGAATCTTTTCTCTGATAGTACATCATCACAGTGACTCTTTTCTCTGATAGTACATCATCACAGTGACTCTTTACTCTGATAGTACATCATCACAGTGACTCACTGTACACGTCCACACGCTTATAATTCGTCAATGTGTTTGGTAAATATTGGTTGTGATATCTAGGTATCACAGAATAATTATATTCAATGTACTTAAAATTGGTCAATATAACTCATAGTCTCTATACATGATTGTATGTCAGAATATATAAATATTCACCGTCACATAAAAGTATACAATGTCTTATAGTCTTAGTTTTCGATTCTACTGTTTGACAGAGTTTTCAATTTTTCTGCTTGACAAACAATTTTCCAACATGTTGGACATCTTCAAACTCTAGTTTTTATCCAGTTTCTGTAAATACAGTTTTGATGAGAAAAAGAATTAATTTTGTAGAGATTTTAAATTTATTTTTTTTAAATCTCTTAACTGAAAGGAAAAAAATGTACTTTGCAAAGTACTTTTTACTTGGAAAGTAACAAGTAATTGTAAAAAGTACTTCTAAGTAATTATTCAAAGTACTTTTTAGAAAGTACTTGAAGTAGTACTTGAAGTACTTACTTGTTACTTAGTACTTTTACTTGGTACTTGGGAAGTACTTTCCCGCCCATCTCTGACTGTTAGCAATATAGGGACACAGTAAGTACTCCAATGAGTACACTGTTAGCAATATAGGGACACAGTAAGTACCCCAATGAGGACACTGTTAGCAATATAGGGACACAGTAAGTAGTCCAATGAGGACACTGTTAGCAATATAGGGACACAGTAAGTACCCCAATGAGGACACTGTTAGCAATATAGGGACACAGTAAGTACCCCAATGAGGACACTGTTAGCAATATAGGGACACACAGTAAGTACCCCAATGAGGACACTGTTAGCAATATAGGGACACAGTAAGTACCCCAATGAGGACACTGTTAGCAATATAGGGACACAGTAAGTACCCCAATGAGGACACTGTTAGCAATATAGGGACACAGTAAGTACTCCAATGTGGACACTGTTAGCAATATAGGGACACAGTAAGTACCCCAATGAGGACACTGTTAGCAATATAAGGACACAGTAAGTACCCCAATGAGGACACTGTTAGCAATATAGGGACACAGTAAGTACCCCAATGAGGACACTGTTAGCAATATATGGACACAGTAAGTACCCCAATGAGGACACTGTTAGCAATATAGGGACACAGTAAGTACCCCAATGAGGACACTGTTAGCAATATAGGGACACAGTAAGTACCCCAATGAGGACACTGTTAGCAATAAAGGGACACAGTAAGTACCCCAATGAGGACACTGTTAGCAATATAGGGACACAGTAAGTACCCCAATGAGGACACTGTTAGCAATATTAATATTCTTATTTGAATCCTCACTATACTGGTTCAACCTAAACATCTCTCTCCGGTGTACTAACCGAAAAGTTAGAGTTGATTACTGTTCTACACTCATGGTGACGAATCAAAGAATCAGTTAGTAACGTCAATCATTTGTTCTAGGAATAGTAACATATTTATTTCCAGAAAGAAAATATGTCTTTCTCCTTGAATGAGTTAACGACTGATAATTTGGTGGTAGCAAGTGTACTGGCCCTCACACTGGTCAACTTTCTGTTCCTTCTAATTTGGACACAAAAAAAGAAACAGGTAGAGTACAGATGGAAATTAAATTAGTTGTCTTACAATATTCAACTGTCGAACAAACTATTGTAATTTTTACGCTATTTGTAGTTTTAGAGGATGCTGTTCAACTACGAGTTCTAAGATTTTATGTATGGTAGACTCATAGGCTTTATTTATTATCACCTCTTCATTTCCCTCTTCCAAGCGTGAGTGCAATCACCGGTAGGTACTTGTCATGGAAGTACTTGTATATTTCGTTAAAACCGACTGTTTTCACTGATTATCTTTCCTGTGTTCACGAGTACCGTCACAGGTATACGGTGGTAGAAAAACATTTTCATGGAGTACCATTTATATCCTTCTGTTTCTTTTTGTGGATCAGTGTAAATAATGCGACGCATGATTTATTGATGGTAAATTCATCGCTGGGATATTTCAACGTATGGTAAATCATCGGTAAATATAAATAAAAAGGTACATATTATAAATAATAGTTAGGTACAAAAGTATAAGATGTGTTTTAAAAAGACATTATAACGCTACAAATAATATATGGATATGTTGCTAAAGCAAACCGTTAATATTAGAAATACATATCACATGTCGATTCTATCGTTACAATTGCAAAAAAATATATCAAAATTACTTTCTAAAAAGATGAAATTATTGTAAGCAATATCTCTTAAATAATCAGAAACTTGGTTCTCGTTTACTGGCGCAATTACGCTTTGCTGATCATATTACGCTTTGCAGAGCATTTACAGTTATGTTGTTGTCACACTATGAGTAGCTAAACAAATACGTAATTTTAAGAGATAATAAAAAAATTAAATTAGATTTTTTTATATAATTATAAATAAATGCAGTTTCTCACTTGTTGAATATTTTTAGATTTTGTAGTAATTGTATGATATACAATATAGGTACATATGAAAATTATTTGAAATTTATTATTAAAATTTGAATCATATAAAGTAATCTAACAGCACAGATTCGTACAAAACAAGTTACTTTAATACAGCGAAAAGTAAAGTAAGGTTGCGACTAATATTTGCAAAGAGTTTATTTAAGTTTATCAATTTAGTTTTAAAATGTACGATGCGATGAATTTACCATTCGATGAATTTACCATGCGATGAATTCACCATGCGATGAATTCACCATGCGATGAATTCACCATGCAATGAATTTACCATCCGATAAATTTACCATATGATGAATTTTCTGGGATGAATTTACCGGATACACTTTTCAGTCCCTTGTAACTGCTCTCTGTTTTCACGTCAGTGATATCACATTTAATTCTGAAGGATATGATTAGTCCTACTGAATAAAATAAACAGGAAAGATGATAAAACATATTGTTCTATACGACAGGTAAAGTTTTCAAATGATCTGACGGAACCGGCCCAAAACCCACTGCCGATCGAATCTTTGTCAGACGAGCATACTTACCTGTACAGAAGTTACGTAGCCTGCCACACCTGCGCACCGTTACTCTACAAAACAATTATCAACCTAGTTTGGAGAAAAGGGACCAGACAAACCATTCTCAAGTACATTCAATCCAAGGACCTATTCCATCTTTCGAACTTCCTTAACAATCAAACACCGAAAGGAAGAGAAGATTTAACCGATTGGGTGAAAGAGAACCAGTCTCAACTTGACCAGGTGAATCTGGATAATTTAGATGTTACTTTTCTGCACCAGCTGCTATCCATTGTTTGGTATGAACAAATATCCCAAATGGGGACTGTGGAGTATAAAGAGAGGTTAAATAATCCCCAAAGCATGGAATCTTTATTGAAAGTTGTGAAAGACATAAGGAATGTATTCTTCAAGAATTTTTCAGTTGGTTTGGACCCAATCTTCATCACAGATTTGCAAAAGGCTATACATGCCTGCATAGAAAAAGCTTGCATCATATGTAATATAGTTAATGTGAATAACATTAAATCAAAGATAGACGAAGAATTTCTCAGCATTATTGAAGACACCATCACTGACCACAATTCCAAAGTGAAATTCATTCGGGATTATATGATTCCTAATTGTTACAAAATTTTGAAGGAGAAACACAAGCAATTCTTTATATACATTCCAGGATCGGATACTTACATCGATTGTGATGATGCGTACGTAAATATCGACTTACGGTGTCGAACAAAAAAAGGTTACGCTGTCAGCTTCGACAGCTCCAACATATTTGACCAAATAACAGAGAAAATCGTATTAGTTCTTGGAGATCCAGGTTCTGGAAAAACAACCTTTATGAAATCTTTGTTCTATGACATTCTATGCGGACCATCAAGGTACAGAAATATGAGAGAGTTCAAATTGGTGACATTTATCTCTTGTAGGAGTGATAGTTATTCACATTTGGGAGAATTTGTGATATCTCAGTTCAGAACGATTCTTGGTAGGTTCTCCAAGGAAGAAATTATGGACGCAATTCGATTGACTGATGATTTGCTTTTCATTATAGATGGTTATGATGAAGTTAACGACAGATCAAGAGAGCTCATCCATTCAGTGATAGATTTATGTGAGGTAAAACCTACAGCTTCTTGCATCATATCAGGTCGAGGAAAGGCCATCTTGGCTCTCAGTGACATCATTCTCAAAAACAGATCTATAGCTCACGATTACTTTGAAATTCAAAAAATTAAATATAATGATACGAGGCTAACATTCTTACGGAAATTCGCATGTAAACTATCTGAAACCGACAGGGAGAAAATTGTAAGTACTTTCAGAGAATTACCAGGAAATGTAAATGTTATTTTTTCATCGCCTGTTCTGCTCGCCCTATTCTACTCCTTTGTCAAAAGAGATGCGGCAGATACGGTAATTAAATAGGAATCTCTATAAATATTTCCAAGATATGATCGAAGAGAAACTTAAATCCCAATGCATTTCAGAAGTGGGACCATTAGCGAAGAAAATCATGAGAGTGATTTGTCAGCACAGTGTCAAACTTTGCAATAAAAACAAATACTTTTTTGCCAATAACGATTACGTGCACTTGATGAGAGATTGCAAAATGCTTTCCGATGAGAGTTTTAGTGTCGAAAGCATTCTCACTGGTGTGCTGTCTCCTGAGTGTACGGGGACACTGAAAACCTTCCACTTTCATCACACTACCATCCAGGAATACTTTGTAGCATGTAAGATTATAGAGAGTGTCATGGAAAGGAAATCTGACCAGGAATACTCAATGACTGACTTTCTGGAGGCACTCCACTTGAGTAATTGCGAGGACACGGATTTTCAGCTAGAAAGGTACCTATGACTGAATTTTGAGATTTTAAACAAAAAAAAAATTACTTTAGTAAATATGGAGAGGGTTTCTTGAAATCTAGAGGAGCATACAGCCATGTTCCATATACAGTAAAAGGAAAGTGTATCAGTAGTAATTCTTGATTGTTTACAAATTTAACATTTACAGATATAAAATTTACTAAATATAATGATTGTCTATATTTTATATGAGTACACGAGGATAAATTTGTAAAATTTGAAATTAAACCATCAGGTTGGTTGTAAATCAACCATCTGATGGTTGTAAATCTAAGAAGAGGCTGATAACAATCCGTCTATCTGGTAGTTTTCAGGTGGTGGTTGGTTGAAATATATTAGAGCCAAGTGAATATTACAAATAAACGAACCTTGTATTCTTATCAAAAACTTTTCTGCCAATTTTTATAATAGAAATTGACTCTTGAAATTTAGGATTCTCCCTATTAATACAATAAATTTAATCATGCATGCTGATATTTTGTAAAATTAATATCTGAAAATAGAATAATTTTTTTCGATCTTTTTAAGGGTTATCGGAAAACATTTTAATGGAGTCATTCCGATTGCTAATGGACAAGAAATGTGAGTATAAAGCGATGTTCTAATTTATATTAATTTGCAGTTTAAGGATATAGCAGTTCATAATTCCTAAACCTATCAATAAGTTTTACCATTTATTAAGACGTTTTGTTATCTCACACCAAATGGTTTCCTTAAAATCTATGTGCATTCACTTTGTCTGTATTCGTTTACTTTGGTGTTGTCTAATACAATAATATCCCATCTCTGTGTTTTAAAGCAAATTTTTCAGTCAGAATGTTCATTGAGTTTAAATCAAGAGCTGGTTAAGTCAAGAGATTTGCCAAATAATATTCCTTTACTATTCCTCAGGTATTGGAACATTTTACGGTTTGTAACTCTTCAGTTAATATCAGACGGTAGCTTCAGCAAGATATCCTCTGTTTTGAATACGATAATGAAGACTAAAGTTCGTCCCAATTTTCACAACTGTGACGCTTTGATCGCTGATTCCAACTACAACGAAGCAGTCATGACTATACTTTGCCCAGTAATTGATTCAGAAATGTTGTTATTTATCGACGAAGAAAGAGAGTTGGCAACACTAACCAAACACTTGAGTCTGATGCAGAAAACGAAAAAGTATATCAAGAGTAAAAACACAGATGCTTTTTATAAATCCCTTCGAATTGACATGCATGAGAGTCATGATGAGATGAAACCTTTGAGTGATGACATCTTCAAGGAATTGAAGAACGTGAAGTTAGTGAAGTGAACCACTGTATTCAAAATGTGTAGACATCGAGTTGTTTTGTATTTGTGACGTCATCGTTGTCTGATTTGGAAAAATAATATAAAATTAACAATAAAAAGTTATTAAAAACTGAATGGATCTAATACTTCAATTACTACCTTTAGCTTATGGACTTCTATAGCTTCACTTAACTTAAATCAGATTTGAAAGCTGTTACCCAAATGAGTTCAGTTTCACATACAAAACGTCTCGTTTGACACAAGTGATCCAATTGCATATACTAGATTATAAACAATTAAACTAATGATTTCTTTCCTATTGCAGTGTTTTTATTCCTTACTTCAAAGGATGCATCGATTCACAACTGAGTATTTCGGTTCTAAAACACAAAATAGGAAATAAAAAACCTTCTGAACGGACGAACCCGAAAGTAGAGAGACCGTCCATCTTCATCAGCATTTCCTCGTTCAAAAGTCACAAACTTTTATATTTAGATGGTGTGGACGCAACAGTTAGTAAGTGTCTTAGATTTTTGGTACAAAATTATCAGGCAATTAACTTCAGAAGTGAAGTGCAGATCAGAAAATTCCCCGTTAGTGTTGTCTGTGCTTTAGAATCAGAAAAATGATCTTCAAGGAGTAATAACTTTAATGAATAATGACATCCCTAGCAATATCTAGGAATCTGGTAATTTGCCAGCTTCCAAGTTGAAGACAACCCTCTATTCAATGATAAATATTATATATATAAACAGTGTATAGAATGCTGTTTTTAACTACAAAAGTTTTAATAATGTATGGAGGGATGTTGTTTACTAGGAAGCTATTATAAAAGGCTGTCGTTAACTAGGAAGCTAGTATAAAAGGCTTTCGTTAACTAGGAAGCTAGTATAAAAGGCTGTCGTTAACAAGGAAGCTATTATAAAAGGCTGTCGTTAACAAGGAAACTGGTATAGCAGGCTGTCGTTAACTAGGAAGCTGGTATAGAAGGCTGTCGTTAACTAGGAAGCTGGTATAGAAGGCTGTCGTTAACTAGGAAGCTGGTATAGAAGGCTGTCGTTAACTAGGAAGCTGGTATAGAAGGCTGTCGTTAACTAGGAAGCTGGTATTGAAGGATGTCGTTAATTATAGGAAGCTGGTATAGAAGGCTGTCGGTGATTAGGAAGCTGGTATAGAAGGCTGTCGTTAACTAGGAATTTACCATCAAGAGATGTTGTAAGATCTGTATTATGTTTCTTGTTATACGATTGCTGATTGGTAGTATTGTCTTAGAAAAATTTATCGATACCACTAAAATTTCAAAAGATTTTTCCCTGATAAGAATTCTTATTCTATAATGTAATTTGAGGCTACAGGAATGGTGTACTCTTTTGCGCTATGTAACCTTTCAAATTATTTGCAATATTAAAGAGTTATTTATTAACGAATAACTATCTAAAGTAACTATAGGTGCGTTATGTAAACTATTTTGCAATAACAAATACTAAATAATCTTGCTTATATATTATTTAATGAATCTTTTTATCTTGCATTGATTGAATCGAGAAATATATAGATTTGAGTGCTATACATTTTTGTAAATTGCCCATCCAATATTTCTTTTCAACAGTTGACTACTTTAGTTATTATTATTAATATTATTTCATGTACAGCCATCACAGTACCTTACAATGACTCTTCTGGTGAAGATCAATACTTCCCTCTACCTAAAGATAGTGGCGGAATAGCGCCATCTTTGAGAGTGGTGGACGTGCCCAAAGGACACCAAGAAAATGTCTTCAGGATGATCAAAAGTCTGCTTCCAGTCGATGCAAGAAAGTAGGAGATATTGCCACAATGTCATTATTGATTTCAAACAGATACTAACTCTCTATCTACAGGTTTTACAAGTTAAACTTGGTAAGGTGTTCACTGACTATTCCTGAAGTGAATGAACTGAAGAAGATGTTGTTAGTGGAAGATATTCGAACGCATTCCTTCGTTACTAGAGCAGTGAGATGGAAGTGAGAAATAGGAAAACTGAAGAAATTATCCCAGCAAACAATCTCGATTATACTATTTAACTTCTAGACGATGACATCATCTAAATCATAATTAAAACTACTTGTATGTTGTACTGACAACAGACTTTGAAGTGACGTCTAATCATTAAAAGGTTTAGACGTTCAGTACGTCCAGGATGCAGTAACATATCGGGTATGGTAATCAACTCATCGACTCTAGTTTGACGTGACCATCGGGTGACTGGAAATCGCTATTCTGACCACACTTTGAAACATGGGAAAGCCTACTTAAACTTAGTCAATTCTAAATTAAATTTTTTTCTTACCAATACCTAACTAGGCATTGGTTAAATTGTATTTCCATCATTTCATTCCTTAATTATTATTCATAGGAACTACAATTTAGCAGTTAACTAGCACTAGTTTAGGCTCCTAGGTAGCATATGTTGAAGACCCTATTTTTTCATAGATAAGTAAAAGAATGAACAATAAAAACACACCTGAATTATATCTATTTATTCAACTTTGCGGTTCAATCGCCATTTTCATTTCTCGAACCCCTTATAAAATGACTTAAAAGTTCTCGAAATTAACATGGAAATACGAGGAATTATGAGCCGCTCGGTCACAAACAAGAAATGTGTTGTTTTGGTGACGTCATATTTTTGTGTCGTATAATAGGTACTATACCCGTTATGTTCTTGTACCCTGAGTACGTCTACCATATCATGAAGTCTAGATTTACATTGATATGCTTCTTTAATGTTTGCTTGGAATATTCGTAAATTTGAAGTAGATTGAATTGAAATAAGACATGAAATTTTTCCTATGTTTTTAGGGATGGAGGAGAAATTGGCTATTCTCTTCATATAAAAATGTAAGGATACAATGAAAAAATATTAGATTGCTTCATTGAAAATCTTGTTCAATATTTTTTGCTCTAATTTCATTAATTTTTCATTTAAGGGAAAATCCATCCAAGAAAAAGAGTTTAAAAAATTGAAAGCACTGAAATGAAACTACAGGACCTACATTGTGAACCACCATTACCTACTTTGTGAACCACCATTACCTACATTGTGAACCACCATTACCTACATTGTAAACCACCATTACCTACATTGTGAACCACCATTACCTACATTGTGAACCACCATTACCTACATTGTAAACCACCATTACCTACATTGTGAACCACCATTACCTACACTGTGAACCACCATTACCTACATTGTAAACCACCATTACCTACATTGTGAACCACCATTACCTACATTGTAAACCACCATTACCTACATTGTGAACCACCATTACCTACACTGTGAACCACCATTACCTACATTGTAAACCACCATTACCTACATTGTGAACCACCATTACCTACATTGTGAACCACAAGGACCTACATTGTGAACCACCATTACCTACATTGTGAACCACCATTACCTACATTGTGAACCATCATTACCTACATTGTGAACCATCATTACCTACATTGTGAACCACCATTACCTACATTGTGAACCACCATTACCTACATTGTAAACCACCATTACCTACATTGTAAACCACCATTTCCTACATTGTAAACCACCATTTCCTACATTGTAAACCACCACTTCCTACATTGTAAACCACCATTACCTACATTGTAAACCACCATTACCTACATTGTAAACCACAATTACCTACATTGTAAACCACCATTTCCTTCATTGTAAACCTCCATCACCTATATTTTGAAACTACATCGCCAACATTGTGAACCATCGTCGCCTTCAATTCCATCATTCTAAGCCACTATCGTCTACATTGTGAACCACCATCGTCTAGATTGTAAACCAACCTACACTGAAAAGTTGTAAAGTTCTTTGTCACGCCCGATTTTTTCTTCCTAAACAGAACCAACTTCAAAGACCAAAGGTATGAATAATTGAATATTAGTTAATACCAAATAATCAACTTTTGTAATTAGTTTTCACACGTAATGTTATCCGGTATATCTACTTGAGATACAAATCATTAATTGTTCTACTTTTAAGGAAATGACAGACTGACTAAACGGGTCAACTAGGTTTGTTGACCAATAACTCTAAGATGTTGTCCATCCACCTCTTTGGAGTAGAAGAAGAAGTTTCAGAAGTTTCCTCCATTTGTGGGGTACAGGCGGGGTCGAGAAGAAAAAGTTTCAGAAGTTTCCTCCTTTGGTGGGGTACAGGCGGGGTCGAGAAGGAGAAGTTTCAGAAGTTTCCTCCTTTTGTGGGGTACAGGCGGGGTCGAGAAGGAGAAGTTTCAGAAGTTTCCTCCTTTTGTGGGGTACAGGCGGGGTCGAGAAGAAGAAATTTCAGAAGTTTCCTCCTTTGGTGGGGTACAGGCGGGGTCGAGAATAAGTTTCAGTCTTCTCCCCCAGTAGTTTCATTTCCACTAGCTATCGGTGGTGTTAGAGGAAGAGGTTATGTACCTAATAGCCATAATTTGTATTCTCTCTTTTTTTTATATAAAATATCATAACAAATAATTCGTACCACTCATTGTCTGACTCAATTACTAGCTTAGGTATACAATTATTTTTAAAGAACAAGTAGCTGGTGGGAATAAACATAAAATAGCTCAATGTACAATTTCCAGTCAAAACTTATAGAATAATAGCAAAAGTTCAGTTAATTATTAATCTATATGAGCTTAGCATTATTATTATATAATATTTAGATTTTCATTGTCTCATTCAAAAAGTATACTCAAAATGTTTTTCATTATATCCTATTAAATTATTTAGGCGATTTCTTTATAACTTTTCGAGATAAAGTTTGAAGTGTTTTCAGCAATACGTTTTTTTTGCTGGTTGAATCATTTACTTAAATAATTAGTGAATATGGGAATTATTTATTGTGTCTCTTTGAGTTGAGTCCAAAACTATTGCTCTGTTTCCTATCTTGAGTTTGTATTTCAAACTATTGCTCTGTTTCCTATCTTGTACAGAGTTTGTGTTTCAAACTATTGCTCTGTTTCCTATCTTGTACAGAGTTTGTGTTTCAAACTATTGCTCTGTTTCCTATCTTGCACAGAGTTTGTGTTTCAAACTATTGCTCTGTTTCCTATCTTGTACAGAGTTTGTATTTCAAACTATTGCTCTGTTTCCTATCTTGTACTGAGTTTGTATTTCAAACTATTGCTCTGTTTCCTATCTTGCACAGAGTACTATTCACGGACTATTTGATCAGTGTTCACAGTGGTCATAATTTGACACATTAACTACACGAGTATAACAAATTTCTATTTCTGAATAATTTAATGAATTGAGTGTTGGTACTAACAATGAAAATGAAATTTCTTGCTGTAAATCTGAAATTAACAAACTGTCTAGAGTTATTACGGATACCTGTTTTTTGACTCAACTTAGTTTGAAACGAATACTAAACTTCCATGTATAATGAATAAAATTATTCATTTCATGATTAGATATAAATTTACAATATATTTATTTTGTAAATTTATTAAATTGTAAATTAATTCATTTGAAGCATAATAAATAAGTGGTCTCGAAAAACACCAAATTTCAATAGATTTCATTAATGGTTCACTAAAACTCTGTAAAATTCACACAATTTTATTGAAGTATATATTTTAAAAGTAAAATTTCAGAGAAAAAGATTCCAAATTCTTAAAGATGCTCTAATTTTCTATTAAAAACAATTAAAACCTAAAACAATATAGTTATTGAAAGTTCCAATGAAACTTTAAAGAGAACTCAACACAGATGTCAAAGAGGTAAAGGTACCGCCATGCAATTTCCATTGCGTTTTTCTTATGGAGTTTTTTTTATATGTTAGTGGTCAGAGAATTTCATTTACCGAAAATATATCACTTCTATCCTTTCTCTTTCTCACCATTATGATGTATTAGATCATACCAATGATGCCCTTCCCCTCTAATGATGTATTAGATCATACCAATGATGCCCCTCCTCTCTAATGATGTATTAGATCATACCAATGATGCTCCTCCCCTCTAATGATGTATTAGATCATATCAATAATGCCCCTCCTCTCTAATGATGTATTTGATCATACCAATGATGCCCCTCCTCTCTAATGATGTATTAGATCATACCAATGATGCCCCTCCTCTCTAATGATGTATTAGATCATATCAATGATGCCCCTCCTCTCTAATGATGTATTTGATCATACCAATGATGCCCCTCCTCTCTAATGATGTATTAGATCATACCAATGATGCCCCTCCTCTCTAATGATGTATTAGATCATTTCAATGATGCCCCTCCTCTCTAATGATGTATTAGATCATACCAATGATGCCCCTCCTCTCTAATGATGTATTAGATCATATCAATGATGCTCCTCCTCTCTAATGATGTATTAGATCATTTCAATGATGCCCCTCCTCTCTAATGATGTATTAGATCATACCAATGATGCCCCTCCTCTCTAATGATGTATTAGATCATATCAATGATGCTCCTCCTCTCTAATGATGTATTAGATCATTTCAATGATGCCCCTCCTCTCTAATGATGTATTAGATCATACCAATGATGCCCCTCCTCTCTAATGATGTATTAGATCATATCAATGATGCTCCTCCTCTCTAATGATGTATTAGATCATTTCAATGATGCCCCTCCTCTCTAATGATGTATTAGATCATACCAATGATGCCCCTCCTCTCTAATGATGTATTAGATCATATCAATGATGCTCCTCCTCTCTAATGATGTATTAGATCATTTCAATGATGCCCCTCCTCTCTAATGATGTATTAGATCATACCAATGATGCTCCTCCTCTCTAATGATGTATTAGATCATACCAATGATGCCCCTCCTCTCTAATGATGTATTAGATCATACCAATGATGCTCCTCCCCTCTAATGATGTATTAGATCATACCAATGATGCCCCTCCTCTCTAATGATGTATTAGATCATACCAATGATGCTCCTCCCCTCTAATGATGTATTAGATCATATCAATGATGCCCCTCCTCTCTAATGATGTATTTGATCATACCAATGATGCCCCTCCTCTCTAATGATGTATTAGATCATACCAATGATGCCCCTCCTCTCTAATGATGTATTAGATCATACCAATGATGCCCCTCCCCTCTAATGATGTATTAGATCATACCAATGATGCCCCTCCTCTCTGATGATGTATTAGATCATACCAATGATGCCCCTCCTCTCTGATGATGTATTAGATCATACCAATGATGCTCCTCCCCTCTAATGATGTATTAGATCATATCAATGATGCCCCTCCTCTCTAATGATGTATTAGATCATACCAATGATGCCCCTCCACTCTAATGATGTATTAGATCATACCAATGATGCTCCTCCTCTCTAATTATGTATTAGATCATATCAATGATGCCCCTTCTCTCTAATGATGTATTAGATCATACCAATGATGCTCCTCCCCTCTAATGATGTATTAGATCATACCAATGATGCCCCTCCACTCTAATGATGTATTAGATCATACCAATGATGCTCCTCCTCTCTAATTATGTATTAGATCATACCAATGATGCTCCTCCCCTCTAATGATGTATTAGATCATACCAATGATGCTCCTCCCCTCTAATGATGTATTAGATCATACCAATGATGCTCCTCCCCTCTAATGATGTATAAGATCATACCAATGTCCCACCTCCCCTCCTCAGAACTAATATGGTAATAGTGTTCACAAACAAAAAGTACTTACAAATGGTGCGTCTATTATCAAAAAAGTGATGAAATTAAAAAGTAAACTGTTGTTTATGAAGACTAAATCCATGAAAATTACTTGTGACACCCAAACTTCTTTGACCACTAACTCTCTTTGCAATATTTTAACCCTAATGACCGACGTGAGATTTTGATGATTTAAGAATTCAAAACAGAAGTACAGGTTACAGAACAGCTCCAAAAAATGGTTTGGTAATTTAGGAAAAACAAATTATTTCGCCTCTGTATGCAAGAAGATACAAATAATATTTTGCTAGAGATGAACTTTAACGATGAAGACATATGCATTAGATTTAGTTTTAGAAAGTAGAAATTATTTTAATGAACTTATTCTATCGTCTGATTCTAGGAGGTCGGCCATCAAGGGTTTTCAAACTTAATCACTCCGCAAAGTACGGAAGTGAACAACAAAAGTATTTGGTATAACTGCAATACGAAGTAGCTAGTCCCCACGAAGTCATTTGAACACATTCAGGATTAATATAAGGTTCTTCATCTCCCCATCCATTTTGCCCCTCGGGTGTCGTAGGTTGGCTGACTCCGGTAGTCCAGAAGAAGGTTCCACCACTATCGTTAGAAGATAGTCCGACAGTGATATAGTTTCCATTAAAAGCAGAAGCAATGGTAAAATCTTGAAGAAAATGAATATTAGAGTCACTCTCCAGTAAATTAGGTAGAATATTTTACCAAATTAGTGTCACATCTAACAATTTCATTGCTCAGAATAATCCAAAGACCTCGTGTGGTGTGAACCACACGAAATAAGTGGTGTGAAACGCACGACTGAGTGGTGTGAACCGCACGTCTGAGTGGTGTGAACCACACTAATTTAGTTATATGAACCACACGTATTGAGTGAAAATGATCGTTCAAACATACTCTGAAACTAATCTTTACAGATAATTTTAGACTGGTTAAAATTTTACAAGTTTAAATTAAGATAATAACGTACTTTTAAGGTCCTCCGCGAATGCAGTAATATCTTTGTCTTGTTCTGGCGCACAAGCCGTGGCTCCAAACTTTTGACACTCAGCAGCGATGTTTTTCATAGGAATTTTATAGTCAGGGGCGAAGAAGATGTACTCTGAACTAAATGACGCAAAGTGTAATAGTTTCGATTTACACTCTCCAACTGCGTCATCGACTGTAATTGATTACTAGTTAACTTGTGAAGCAAAATATCGTACATACGTGCATTATTATAAACAAATAATAATTACATCCTTAAGGTCTGCTTCACACTTGACTTGCTTTTTTAACGCTGCTTTAAAAAAAACGTCATGTTGAAATGTGTTCACACTTGCGTTATTTAAGCGCTAAAGAGAAAAGTTTTAAACACATTTTGAGAAGAGCTTTTTTTAACGCACTGTTTGAAAACGCAAGTGTGAAGCGGGCCTAAGAGTTCATTTCACATCATCAGAGAACATTAAAAAATTTATACAGTAATTTATACATATATTCAAAAATTTCATTTCTACCACATTGAAAATAAGAACAGGTTCGAGGCAGCGGTTAAGCCGATCGGAGTAGTCACCACGTCAGCCAGGAAGCAGCGAGAGCGCAACGTGGGAGGTAAACTGACCGCTTTGGGGACTAATTCTACCTCGGTATAAATGCGAAGAACTACTCTGGGCATCTGCTCCTATTTGCCATAGCGCGCTGTCTAACTGTGGATACGCGGCCATTAGCAAAATCTGCTATAATAGTAATACAATATTACAGTCGTGGCTAGGGGCCGCCCATCCGCAGTTAGGCAGCGCGCTAGGCAAATAGGTGCAGATGGCCAGAGTAGTTCTGTGCAGTTGAGACCCCGATCATCTCAACCGCTGCCTCGAACCTGCTCCTATTTTCGCATGGGTAAGATTCTATTAAATCATTTTGGTGTAAAAACAACCATCGTTCAAAATAATTGTTAAAGAACTGCACAGTAAAGGGTTAAAACAACCACCAATAGTTGTAAATAAAGTGCACAGTGAAGGGTTAAAACAACCACCAATAGTTGTAAATAAAGTGCACAGTAAAGGGTTAAAATAACCACCAATAGTTGTAAATAAAGTGCACAATTATTAAGGGTTAAGTAGCTTCATTATCACATATACACTCTATTATCACATATACACCCTATTGCTTTGTCTCCAAAGCAAGACACTTTAGTGCATCAAACAATAGTTTGGAAGCACTAAAGTGCATCAGTTCGATGCACTTTAGTGTCTCAAATTTTCCTTTGCTAGAATGATGAGATTAATTGTCTCATCATTTTAACAAACTTATAGTTAAGACACTAAAGTGTAAGGAACTGATGCACTTTAGTGCATCCAAACTATAGTTTGATGCACTAAAGTGTCTCGCTTTAGAGACAAAGCCATAGGGTGAAGTCGAAGCACCTGAGTGCATCAGTTGGAGTTGTTTATTTTTCTCAGTGTAGGGTGTCATTCAACGCTCAATTATTTATATCGTCAAATATTATAATTGTAATTAAATATTTGAAGATCATTACAATATTATAAGATTCTCACCGACAATAGTGTTGATAGCTTCGTCATCAACTTGTTGTGTGACAACATAGGAGTTACAGGTCAGATTACGTGTGAACACATTAACATCTAGAAAAGAATAAATATTATTGCAATAAAGTTAGAGTTCTCGGTCATAAGTACCGTATATATTAAGCCCAGATTCATACTTCTGATGTTATAAGAGCTATTGATGTTATAAGAGCTATTGATGTTATAAGAGCTATTGATGTTATAAGAGTTATTGATGTTGTAAGAGCTATTGATGTTATAAGAGCTATTGATGTTATAAGAGCTATTGATGTTATAAGAGCTGTTGATGTTATAAGAGCTATTGATGTTATAAGAGCTATTGATGTTATAAGAGCTATTGATGTTATAAGAGCTATTGATGTTATAAGAGCTATTGATGTTATAAAAGCTATTGATGTTATAAGAGCTATTGATGTTATAAGAGCTATTGATGTTATAAGAGCTATTGATGTTGTAAGAGCTATTGATGTTATAAGAGCTATTGACGTTATTCAAAATACAATTTCTGTCACCTGACAGTTATTCTAGTGTAAATTTTACAAGGAGGAATGATAACAATACTGTTTTAAAGATAATTCTCTAATTTGAATTATATATATTTTTTTGCTTTTAGGATATGACATAGGCAGAATCGGTGTATATTTATTGGTTTAAATAAATAAACAGTTTTCATAATGTTACGTTCATCAATTTTCTTAATTAGTGTTTTAAAGTGTTGCTGCAATGACGTCACGCATACAATATACCTCGAATGTCTTTACTATATTTCAATTCTAGTTCCCGCTTTCGTAACCAGAAATTGGCGAGAGTAGTGTATCTTATTGTAGTATGATATCTTTGTCACCATCACGAGATCATTCGAAGTGGGAGTATTTGGAATATTTCAAATATGTTTAAACACAGCAAAAGTAAAATCATGAGATTTATAAGTTATATAATTGTAAAAATTTATACTAATGTTCAATATTACGATCTTGCTTGCCGATTGGGTTATACTATGGCCTAATATTAGATGAGGTCTTCTTGTATAATGGTCAAAACTTACTCTAGCTAAGTAACATGGGATGAAGTTTAAAATGAAGGAGAAGGCTATAAATAGATTAAAACTTTCGTATTTTATATAAATTCGACGTATCGACTCTTACTGGAATCACTTTATAAAATTTAATAAATAATCTGAAATTTGAGATTAAAACATTATTCAAAGTTTATTTGAAATTAAAGGAATAGTTTACCTGAAGTGAATTGAAAGAGTATGAAACAATAACTATCTACAATTAATATAGGAATTGAAATATTTCATTGATTAAGAGAAGGATTTGATTTAAAAAAAATTAATCTGAACTATTGGAGGTAGAATCTAAAATCTAAAAATTATTTGATTAATGATATTCTACAATTACACTGTTCAGTATGATCTCTAATTGATGAAGGAAGTAAGGGCAAATTAATGAAGAATATACTAATACATTTTATGACTTTTCTAGATAATTCTATAAAACGCCAAATGTAGCAAATTCGTAAAAAAAATAATTAAAAGACCACTCGGCCTTCTAGTTCGAATAACTGTATCCGAAAGGTAAATTTCATAGTGAAAGGTTGGTACTAACTTTGAATATTGAACAATAATGAACTAACTGGTACCTCTACTTTCTTACTGTCTACATTTTTGGTTTCCTCTCATGTTACTACGAAAATAAGGAGTTTGTGTTAAATCTCAATATACTGACTCAAAGGTTCCTTCCACTCATTACAATTTCTCTAAAAATATTTTAAATCAGCAGAACTAAGGTTATATAACATATCACATGAAACTGAAAAGAAATTGATGAAGTATTCGCTCCGTAATTAATTATTTGAGAAATATTCACACCCAACATTCACTGTCCCTGGGCCGCTAAATTCCACTGCAGAAAGTTCCTTCGCGGAAAGTTCCACCAGGAAGATTCCACCAAGGAAGATTCTTCCAGCGTTACATGCCAGATGTGGAAAATTCCACCATGGAAGATTCCACCATTTTGAAAAAAAAACTAGCAGTTTAAATAAACAGTTTATTTTAAAATCTATTTCTTAGTCCAGGTAATTTACATTTATAAATGAACATATTTTTCCTTTTAAATATAAAACAATTAATAAATCCATAGTATAGCCATCAAATGTCTTGACAGAATATGACGCTTGTATGGCAACACTGCTAAATTTTGTTCCTTGAATTTAACAACTGAAACACTAAAGTTCAGATTTTAATATTTGATACAAAAATCATTTTTATTAGGTATATTCATTATTGAAAGTCTTAATATTGAGCAGTAATATGACAAGAATGTTTTTAGTGACTATTTCTTTAGAGTCTCTAAACCCTGATGAACCGATTTTATATAAAGATGATGCATATCAAAAGAAACTCCTTGTGTTATGATTTATTTATCTTATGTTTTTGAAGTTATATTTTTATTCGTTTGTCTGTGGTTTCAGGTCGAAGCTAGTTAATGTTACTTCCCCTGCTTTACCCTAGGTTTAGGATTTAGTAGAAACGCATTAAATTTAAACTTTTTTTTGTAATATTTTCAATTGAGATTATTAAACAGTTTCAGAAGGTTTCAGCTTTGTAAAATCTCAATTTTATATTAAAATATATCAATAATAATTAAACATTTGATTTCAGAACGTGTCAAATTAGGTTTTAATTTCACCTTTAAATTTATCGAAGCAAATTTAAATTGAACTCTATATTAGTACATATAAAAACCTTTTTCAATAGACAAAATTTAGAGATAAATATAATTTATGCAACAAAAAAATATCCTAAATTTCAGTTTGAACATATGTATTTATCTATGTTTAGAGGAGAATCAAACGGGATCTAAATTGTTGATTACTGTGGCAGCGGAACTTTATTGTTGAATTTAAATGATTTAAATTTTATTATATATCAAATGTTGTCCGGTTACCATAAAAACACATCTTTCCTTTAAATCAGTTTTATTAAATGTTATACCTTCTGTAAATGAAATCCAGTATTATCCCGTGGAATTTTCCGGCGGCAGAATATTCAGTGATGGAACTTTCCTGGTGGAATTTTCCGTGGTGGAATTTTCCACGGAGGATTACCTAGATCCCACTGTCCGACATTTCAATTAGATTTAGCAGAAGAACTACTAAGAGGGACGACATTTATTTGATATTAAGATACACTTTTAGGTACCTAATGTAAGTTGAGGGTAATAGTACTTAGATAAAGGTATAGATAGCCATTTATGATATGTCTATCAGCTTTGTTATTGTTTTGAATTTTCTGGACGAACCATTTTCTTTTTTATTGCTTGAAATCCAGACGACAAAGAAATTTCACAAGAATAACTTAAATTGCATATTATATTAAAAATATAGAACCATATTTGAAATGTTGGCAGTTTTATAACCAGTAACTCTAGTTTTTATGAACACAATAATAAAAAATTAGTGAAGGAGACCTTTAAATCCTGCATGGTTTTTATTTCTATCATTTCAACAGTAGTAACCTTTTATCCTCGATTTTACCCTCAGTGATTCAACGTGTCAAAGCTGCAATAAACTGTTTAATGATTTTTTCCAATATCACGTTTTTTTTAAGGGGGGGCGTTTCATTTTCGGGTGAGCTTCTTTATTTATCGTACGATTTTTCTGAAACTTAGTAGGCAGGTGTAAAATCAAATTCTAAGACGTTTTTGGTGATGACATTTTTTCAAATTTTTTTTATAGTTTTTGAGTTATTGCCACATTTTCGAGTTTTTGAGCAATTTTTCAAAGTCCTACTCCTCCTACAATTTGTGACCAATTTTCATTTTTTTTGCTTCATGACATAGCCAAATCATGTGGTAACAAAACACCCGTTGCAAATATTCAAAAATCAAAACCAGTTTTCAAAAATAGACAAAATTTTGAAAAATCATATTTTTTATCAAAAAAAACGAATTTTTTTTTTCTGAAATTTTTTTTTCACTTTTACAACGCGTGATTTGTAGCCTGAAGTCTTACCTTCATATAAAACGTTGAATCAGAAAAATCGGTTGAAAACTGACGGAGGAGTAGGGATTTGCCTGAGAAAAACGACTTCAAATTTTCCAATGTTTTTTTACAGGGTTTTACCTGCCGATTCCGGCATCCCCACTGTGGCATCGTAGGTTATATAACTTCATTGGGATTTTTGAGCTTTTTTGAGGGGGAATAAAGCACACAACACTCCACCTCGCTCAATGGCTACAGACAGACTGACCTTGGGTGGCCCGCTGCAGTCCTGCACAGCTGATCGCGTTGGTACGTTTTGTACCATTTCTAGTACGAATTTCGTTGTTCTGTTTTTACAGGGTTACACATAAACTATTGAAGAATTAAAAAATGCAAAAAACGAAATTTGAAAATTTTACCGTTTTTCAGTGAAACGCCCCCCTTAAATTAACTTAAAAAAATGAATCAATTTGACTTATGATTTAATAATTTAAAGAATCATCTTTAATTTCACTACCTGCTTCAGCTTCAATGTACACCAACTGGGTTTGAATTACGTTGCATGGGTCCATCTTTTCAAAAACAAGTGGTGAAACCTTGCACTGGCCATCATCGAATAAAAACATCTTGGATCCTGTTGAAATGTATCATTTCAATGAAGGCAATATATTCAGAAGAAACGACCTTTTTTTATCAGAATTCATTATGAATTGAGCTTTGTTCACTTATTATCAATATCCACTACCAGAATTTATAATTGCAAATCATAAAAAAGACATGTTTTTTATTATGCCCATATGAGTATAAATGTCAATGTACGCATTTTCTCAGAAGATGAAACATTTATTTTTGTTTCACTTACCAGTAGAATTGGCTGCAGAAGCACAAGCTTCAAAAGTCACGTCCTCAGGTTTATCTTGCCATGCAGATTCTACAAACTTAGTTTGCAAGGAATCAGCAATGTACTTCTCATACTTAAAGTCAGAGTCAGCAGGTTCAATAGTCGCGATTGTACAGACTATTTCTGCACAGGTGTCGCAAGGTATTTCAGCTATGACAACCTGACATGAAGGAAAGGAGAGATTTAACAAAAAATACATTTAAAAGGAGACACTACTCACTAGTTGATTTGGTGATTTATTAGAAAAATACTGATGTCAATTATAGAAAACATCAAGAAATCTTAAAAATAAAGTATAAAATACACAAAACTAGAGATATATTACAAAATATTCAAGACAACAAATAAAAGTTGTAATTGAGAAAAAATCTCAGGATTTGACCATATCTTGAGAACATCAAATATTTTGAAGTAATATCACCTTTAGATAAGGTAAAAGTTCTCACCTCTTCCATAGCTAATCCTTTCATTGTAACTACATCATGGGTCTGAAAAAAAGTTAAAAATATTCAATAAAAATAGAAAAATATTTTGTACTGGATGAAAACAAATTGTATATTAGATGTATTCAATTAGTTGAGGTTATTATATTGAAATTGGACTCTTCAGATACAAATAATAATCAAGTAATAACATTATTACGAAGTACATTATTTTTTTATAAATTAGACATGATATACAGGGTGGGTCAAAAAATAACGAAACACAACTTTGAATTGATACATCTCAAAAACTTCTAAAGTTAAGAATTTTTTAAATACTATTGTGTTTGTCAACTTTTTTTTACATAAATAGTGATATTTCAAAATATATACATTATTCAATATTGATGAAATAGTGATTATACTAAACGGTGTCAAAAGTATGCTTGCGCACAAACAGAAAATTTCAGAAAACTGTTTTTTTAATAATCCTCTATAACGGTTATACGAAAACTCCCAGTGAAAAAACTCCCAGTGAAAAAATTCCCAGTGTGGAAAACTCCCAGTGATTTTCATATTAATTCACTAATATGCATTAAATTGGACAGTTATAGTAAAAACTTATTAAATAATATATTATATCAATAAAAAAAGTAATCCCAATTTCTTTAATCAAATTACTTAGGAGTTCATTCATCCTTCGGTTAAAGCTGTCTAAAATACTTATGATTAGGAAACTGCTTCTAGTTTGAATATTTTTGCTTATTGGAAGATATTTAAAACACACCAGCAGTTTCGTAAACTAAAGTAATTCAAGGAAATATTTATAAATTATTAAAAGTTTTACCTGTAATTGTTCAATAGATTATCACTTCATATAATTATAAACCAAAGAAAAAGTTGAAGACTTTGTTCATTTGGAACTTATTTAAAATATACAAGCTGTTTCGTAATGTAAAGCCAAGTTGGACGCTTTATTCATTTAGTAGTTAATTACTCATAAGTAATTTGAAAATGAAATTTAAAGTTATATTGTAATAATCTTTTATTTGGTAGGTTTTGGTTTAGCTACAAATTTTAACGCATCAAGAATCTTTTATTCGGTATGTTTCATTTAAACTGCAAATATAAATATAAGAAATATAAAAGTCTCTGGAAGTTTTCCACTCTGAGAGTTTTTTCACTTGGAATTTTCCGCCTGGGAGTTTTCCGGCCACCCTTTATAACATATCATTAGCAAACCATTATTAAATGAGTTGTTATGTATAATGATAGGACAGGTGACCCTTCTTTACAGAATGAGGTCCATTAAAAGAACCGGAACACGAGGATAATAACACACAACCTCACAGCATTAACGTTAAAGACTGTACGTTAAAGACTGACTAGCTAACCGTTACAAACAAACACAAACTAACTAACTACTGTAATAATGAACATAACATTTCCTCTCCATTTAGATAACGAACAGAATATCAAAATAAATTCAAAACTAACATTATTCCTGTTTAATATATACTAAGCTGTAGAGTATTCAAAAGTTATTAACATTAATTAATAATAAGCCTATCTGTTGCGGTGGTCCCTAATGGTTGAGGAGCACATAAATAGATAGAGAAGTATCTTATACTTCAGATCTAAGGCAATTGGATATTGATAGTAATTGATTTGAATGACGTCTCCAGATACTGTGGAGATCGTACACTTGAACATTATAAATATTTAATGCTACTATATCAATAATATTGGCATCAACTCATTTCTGTCCTCCCCTCAAATTAAGTGCTAAAACGCTAGAGCCTATACCAAACTGTTTTAGATTTCTCTTCACTAATTTCTGAGCAATAATGAGGATTAATTTTTTCTCTCATTGTAATTAATTTTATTTCGTTAGGAGCAACAGCTGGCGCAGCTTGATTGGCACTATGAGGTACTGATCGATATTGCAACAAAACTTTGGCTAATTTATATTTAAATGAACACTTAGTAGGGGTTTTCTTCAACATATCTTTAATGACACGTAGGCTCGCTCAGCCTGACCATTTGAAACAAGGGAATAAGGTGGGGGAGTCATGTGTTTCACAGCATTTCTCGACAAAAAGGAACTAAATTCATGGGAGATGAAATCAACGAAGGAGTCAGAGAGAAGAACGTTGGCCAAACCGGGTTAGGCTGATTTTCCGAAAACAAATTGGCCGAAACCGAATTTTTTTAAAACTAATACGCGTTTGACGAATTCCAAATTTGCCCAAAACCAATTTTCCGAAATACGCTTTTGCCGAAGGACAAATTTTCCGAATAACGAATTTGTCAAAAAATCAAATTTAATTTATTTAAAAGAACATTCTGTGGAACTTTAATTGTAGTTCTCATCAATAAATCTTATTCATAAAAAACACACATCCTATATGAATATGACATTGCTATTGCTATATGTATAGATTTGTGTTCCGCTATTGGCAATGATATTACAAATAAATGGTTGATAGAAATCAAAGTCTTTAACTGAAACAAATTTATTCATGCAAGTGACACTATCGTTGAAGCTAGAGGTATATTTGGATAACTAATAATTATGTTATTCCTTACTAACATTTTTATATTCTAAACGCAATAAATGGAATAAATATTAATATGTCAGACACAACACACCTTCTGTATGAAATACTGTTAGCAACTGAATCCAAAATAAGATTAAATGTAGTTTATTTAACTCGCCGTGATATATAAAATATATCATTCCTGCATTAAAACAAAGCAGCACCATAATTAGATTATTCAGAACAAAAGATTAATAAGCACCTTATAGTAACACACAATCTAAACACAAGCATAACGCTCAAATGAATGAAATAAAACATGTACCCAAAACTGACTGACTGACTAATACTGACTGAATAAAGCTTGAGTGTCTTCAAAATAAGAACAAAGACAAAGGATCAATTAGTGGTATAAAGAATAACAGTTAGAGAATAATTAAAGGATCAATTTCAGTGTAACTAAGGGTTATGATTTCGTTACTTCGTTCCTTTTCTGTAACTTTTTGTATATTTTTACATTTGGTTGTAAATTAGTCTTTCGGTAAATTTGGCTTTTGGAAAATTTGACTTTCGGTAAATTTGACTTTAGGTAAAATTGATTTTCGGTGAATTTGTCACTTCGGCGAACCCGTTTTCGACAAATTTGGTTTTTGGCAAATTTGCATTCGGAGAATCCGGTTAGGCGAATTAGTTTTCGGAGAATTTGGTCTCGGTAAATTTGTTTTCGGAAAATCCGCCGGATACCGGGCAAACCGTTACGGGAGCGCATCGATTGTGTCATTGGTACTGGTTGATTTTACAATCTCAACCTCAATATATTTAGTGAGTGAATCAATAACAATGAAACATATTATGTTACCAACAAAAAAATGATCTACGTGGATGCGTTGCCATGTCCTCGATGGTGACGGCCATGAGATGTTAGAAGATGGAGGTTTACATCTGAGTGACTGACATATCTTCCAATTCAAAACAATATTCTAAATATCAGAGTCTAATTGAGGGTACTAAATGAGTAACCTTGCATGAGCCATATACCTAACCAGCAGTTGATTAGAGTTGATAAAGGTTGATTGGAGATAAACAATAAAGAATTTTACCCATATATATATAATTAAAAGTTTAGTATTTTATTCAAAGGGATAATAAATCAATAATTATGGGCCAGTCTCAAAGTAACTATAATATAGATGCTATAGTAGAATTATTGAAAAATGCTAATACTGTTACGAAACAAAATTATCGGACTGCAATTGAAGCGGCAAAAACTCCTCATTTCGACCTGGTATCTGACGCGTTTTCGGACATGAGACTGGCAGTAGGGGTAATTGTGTTGTTCATCTATGGTTTCGGAATGGCTGAGTAGTTTAGGAAAGAGTTAAAGGAAAAAAACATACGCGGCAAGAACTCTGCAAAATAGAATTTCAGCAGAAGCGTTCAAAATTTTATACCGCTCTTAGTGTAACTCTCTATCAAATGGCCCTTCCTCTGTGATAATTAATATTACAAATTTTAATATTAGGAACATTAGAACAGAACCAAGAAAAAAAAAAAAAAATAGAGACACTAGCGTCTAAAATTCTAAATGGTCATCAACTCTAGTTCAAGTTTAAGAAATAGGTAGAGTTAAAGTTTTTTTATATTTAAATGGAAGTTTTGAAAATTGGTAAATTTTAATGGTAATTAAACATAAAAAGATCAGGTAAAAATAAATTGGAATAAACTCTTTTTTATTAGTTAAATAAAACTTGTTAAGGGACACTTGATTTTGGATAGATTAGTGAAATAAGTGGAGAATGTGAAAACAATTGTTTACTAACGAATAATTTTTTTAGTTGCATTTATAATACTCTAGAAATTTTTGATATTGAAATATTCTTTTTATCCTATATAAGCAGTTTATTATTTTTTTTTTGGAACAAATTTTAAGAGGTAGGTATACCATAATTGTAGAGGTCTGGAATTTCCGTACATGCGATCAGAATGAAAATTATGTAAGTGTGTGAGGGGGGGGGGGGGGCGGGGGTATTTGTAATATGATATACTATGATAATTTGGAATTTAATTAAAAAGTTATAAGTTTATAAAGGTTCAATGTTTGACCAGTATGTCAAGTTACCAATACTTTAAATGGAGATTCGTTATGATAAAATTTAGAATTTAGGATTCAATCTTTAATAAATTTATATTGGGATAACATTAGAATTTTTAGGTTTTAGAGGGGGAATGATGTGATGAATAAATTATATCATTCCTCACTATAAATCATAGCACACAAATCATAGCTGTACCTTCAGTCAGCGCTATGCCTTCTCAGACGTAGCACCTTAGATATTCAGTATGGGCCTCAAAAAAGTTTCCGCTTTATCAAATACTTGTAAATCGTTATCCAATGGACGAAAAAACTGTATCTTGGTCACTTTTCCTTCGCCTCTTATTATACTATTAACCGATAAAAACATTTTTGAACTGATGGACATAGTTTAAGAACAGGTAAGCAAAGAGTGAGGGTGATTATTTTTGTCATTGATCGAAGGTTATTCTTATAGCTAACTCTGTGATTTTACTTACTAAAAGGCAGTGAATAAAAGGAAAAAAATATAATGGTAGATATTTTATTACAGGGTGCTTACACTTCTTCCTTGGAAACTATTGGGAAATAGAAACAACTTCAGTGAAATTTTGAACTCATTGAAGTTTTCACTATGAAGATTCGTTCTTTGTTTGTTCAATGCATGGTTAAGGAGCCCATTTCACACTTGCATTTTTAACACCGCGGAAAAACGCTCTCCTTAAAATGTGTTTACACTTGCATTTTTTTATTACTGATGGAAAAGCACATTAAATTTTTACTTCAGCGATAAAAAAAAACACAAGTGTGAACACATTTTATGAAGAGCTTTTTCCGCGCTGTTAAAAATGCAAGTGTGAAGCGGGCCTTAATCATGCAATTAACAAGCGAAAAACGAATATTCCTTGTGATAACTTTAATGAGATCAAAATATAACTGAAGTTGTTCTATTTCCAAATAGTTTAATAGGAAGAAGTGTAAGTACCCTGTATTAAAATGTCCATCATTATAACTTTTTCTCTTTTATTCACTGTCTTTTAGTAAGTAAAATCACAGAGTTAGCTCTAAGAATAACCTTCGCGCAATGACCAAAATAATCTCTCTCACTTTTTGCTTTCCTGTTCTTATACTATGTCCATCAGTTCAGAATTGTTTTACTAGTTAATAGTACAATAAGAGGCAGAGAAAAAGAGATCAAGAAGAAGTTTTTTCGTCCATTGGCTAACGATTTACAAGTATTTGAAAAAGCAGAAACATTTTTGTCGCCCATGAAAATGAAATCTGCCGCTGCCCATCAGTAGTTTTGTGTAACCACTCAATTACCGTATCTTGAATTTACTGTTCGCTAGATACACTTAATCTAAAAATATAAGAGAAATATACGTAGCTCATAGGATTAGTTAAAATAAATATAGAAATTTCATCAAAAGCATGTGATATAAAGTTTATAGTAATACGATAAAATAAAATTGTCTCCATCTTCAAAAATATAAAACAAATTCATTAATTGGTATCTAAATAGTCATTCACTTTTCACTAATTGGCATCCTTATAATTTTACAGCTTGAAGCTGTACTTTTCTTAAGCAACAGTGCCAAATCTCAAAATAGTGTCTCAGAACTCCACGGATTTTGCTTCTAAAATTTAAAGTGACTTCGTTAATTTTTTCGTGATAATACAAGAGGAGGAAGAAGACTTTTGCTTAGTGTCTACGCTTAGGTTGGTAATAAGCTTTTGGATATTGACGATGTGAACCCATAGATTAGGTTACGTTTAGTTAGTTTAGTTTGATAGAAATAGTATTAGAATAATTTAAAAATAATATATGACAAAATAATAAGTCCAAATGTTCGTTCGGTCAAATGTTCGTTCGGTCAAATGTTCGTTCGGTCAAATGTTCGTTCGGTCAAATGTCCGTTCGGTCAAATGTCCGTTCGGTCAAATGTGTCAGTTAAATCTCTGTCGGCAGAATTCCGGCAACTGTTAACAATATACTTGAGAAATAATTTCAGACGCTTGGATTAAAACAAGAGGAACAAAACATAATGTTTGATATTGAATGAATTTTTAGTTGAAGTATTTGTTCCATAGAAACATATTAATTCGATTTTAAATAATATTAGATTGCTGAAACAGTTTATATTAATTACATATCGATTGAATTAATTTTTTCATTCGGAAAATCAATAGTTTGAAATAATTATTGTTATTAATATTTTAATGTTTATTAAGTATTTTTTAACGAATGAAGCATGCCTAAAATATCGGAAAATAATATTGATTTGATTGATATTTAATTTACCCGTTCATGCATCCATATCATGTATATAGAAACGAATTACATCGCTTATGAAGGTTCAAAATGTATACAAATATATAGAATAAACCAATCAACACAAAATGATTACTATGTTGTATTGAATCAGCCTGATTCCATGCCGATGAAATTATCTTACCAATATTATTTTAAGCATAACAATGTTTTTGTATTGTGATTTATGAGAAATAAATCGTATGGATGAATCCTCAAAGTCTTCAGTTAGCCTACTACACTACTTTGGTACTTGTAAGTAAAGAAAGGATGAAACTAGTACTTACCAGGAGAAGCTGCATAACAAGCAGAGTTACAATCTTCTTTCTGCCTAATTCACTGAGAAATTTTAAAGCAATCATGGTTATGAGAACTGGGCGGCAGTCAGAGAGATACTGAAACTGGTGGTCAGTAGAGTGGCTGGCATCCACACAAGTGTACCAATATTCACAAATGTTGATGCTTTTATGTATTGAGTTCATTTGCAATTAAACGTACATGAGTCACTTCCACTCAACATAGTGGTTGAAAAATCTGTGAAATATTATATTCTCTTTTCCTCATTATAATATTTCTGTTCTACATTCGAATTCAATCATTTTTCCTCATCACGTTAGTTTTATCCTTTATTCGATTTAGTTCACTTTTATTCCTAATCGTAATATTTCTGTCATTTATTCAAGTGGTTCACTCTTTTCGTAATCACTCTATTTAGTAACTTATTCGATGTAGTCTTTTACTAATTGCTTTAGTCTTGTCCTTTATTTGAATTACTTCAAATTTTTTCTGATCACATTAATTTTGTTATTTATTCAATTAATTTCACTTTTTTCGTCATAATAATATATCTGTCATTTGTCCGATTTACTTCACTCTTTTAATCATCACTTTTGTTTTGTCTTATATTCGGTTTTGGTCACACTTTTCCCAATCACTTTAGTTGTAGCATTAATTCGATTAATTTTTTTCTTTTCCTCATCACTTAAGTATTGTCAGTCATTTTATTTACTTACGTCTAATCCTCATCACTTTAGTTTTTTCATCTATTAACTGTTTGATTTAGATCACTCTTTTCGTCATCACTTTAGTTTTTTCGTCTGTTTGATTTAGATCACTCTTTTCGTCATCACTTTAGTTTTTTCGTCTGTTTGATTTAGATCACTCTTTTCGTCATCACTTTAGTTTTTTCGTCTGTTTGATTTAGATCACTCTTTTCGTCATCACTTTAGTTTCTTCGTCTGTTTGATTTAGATCACTCTTTTCGTCATCACTTTAGTTTTTTCGTCTGTTTGATTTAGATCACTCTTTTCGTTATCACTTTAGTTTTTTCGTCTGTTTGATTTAGATTACTCCTTTCGTCATCACTTTAGTTTTATCGTCTGTTTGATTTAGATTACTCCTTTCGTCATCACTTTAGTTTTTTCGTCTGTTTGATTTAGATCACTCCTTTCGTCATCACTTTAGTTTTTTCGTCTGTTTGATTTAGATTACTCCTTTCGTCATCACTTTAGTTTTTTCGTCTGTTTGATTTAGATCACTACTTTCATCATCACTTTAGTTTTTTCGTCTGTTTGATTTAGATCACTCCTTTCGTCATCACTTTAGTTTTTTCGTCTGTTTGATTTAGATCACTCCTTTCGTCATCACTTTAGTTTTTTCGTCTGTTTGATTTAGATTACTCCTTTCGTCATCACTTTAGTTTTTTTGTCTGTTTGATTTAGATCACTCCTTTCGTCATCACTTTAGTTTTTTCGTCTGTTTGATTTAGATTACTCCTTTCGTCATCACTTTAGTTTTTTCGTCTGTTTGATTTAGATCACTCCTTTCGTCATCACTTTAGTTTTTTCGTTTGTTTGATTTAGATCACTCTTTTCGTCATCACTTTAGTTTTTTCGTCTGTTTGATTTAGATCACTCTTTTCGTCATCACTTTAGTTTTTTCGTCTGTTTGATTTAGATCACTCCTTTCGTCATCACTTTAGTTTTTTCGTCTGTTTGATTTAGATCATTCCTTCCCCATAATATTATTTCCGTTATTTAATCGAGTTACTTCACTCTTTTCCTCATCACTTAATGTTTCATTAAATAAATTAAGAAGACCATCCATAAATTTATACTAAAATAAAAATAAAAATCATTTAACATTTATATTTCGAAAAAAATTCAAAATAAAAAAATTGATCGAAATCATCTTGTAGAGAATAACCAGGAGAATGGAATGAAAGAAACTGCAAAGCCGTAGCTTCAAAACTGTATTAGAAGTATATGTTTGAATACCAAAAATTTGTCATTATTTAAAATACCAGAAAAATGAATTAAAACAATTTTAGACATATAAGCTATACCTTTTGAAGCAACAAAAAAGTGATATATGCGATTTTTTCATGGACGGTCCCCTTAAGGGTCATTTAGGTTGGAAATCTCTGAGTATCTTTTTCATTTACGCTACGATTTATTGAAACTCTGAGGTATTATGTCGAAAGTACTTCCGAAATATTTTTTGTTATATTTTATGTGAGGAAATTTTCTTTTTTTAATATAAATTTTTGTGAGTTTTCGATCAATTGTTTTGTTTTGGGGCTGAAAACATAGGTAATGCAAGCTCAAATAACTTTGAGATCTCTAATATTTGAATTTCGTTATAAGTTTTTGAATATGGGGATTTTTTTTTCAAAAAACAATACGAACAATAATTGTGAGATCGAAAATAAAACAAAGCTAATCTCATTTATCTTCTTTTCATTCTCTTCTTCAATTCGCAAAACTGAACCAATTTGGATCAGTTTTCTGACTGATGAAATCTGTCCGAGGAGGGACAGCAGAGATGGGTTAGGGACAGGGTTGTGGGGGGATAAAGCTTGTGTTCCAATACCAGCCAGAAAGGGGATCAAATGACGTATATATAGAATATTAAAAAAGAAGGATGTAGAGGAACAAGTAGCTATGCAAGGAGGGTATATGTTGATAATAGAAGGGGATTTTAATGCTAATGTATGGAGAGGTTTTACTAGATAACGGTGCGTGGTATGTATGTAAGCAGGTAGGTTTTTATAGAATGAGGCAAGGGGAATGATTTGATGAATCATGGTCAGAGAGAAACATGGTTCCATATGAGGTATGGTAGGTGGTATAAATTGATGTTTTTTTTTCTGGCGTGTCCGAAATTGTAGAACCAAACAATAACTTGGAACTTAGTACCCTCTTACTAAAGATATTTCATAGAGCATAAAATTGCTGTTTGTTCAATGTAGCGCAATAATTATAGAAGTCTAAGTATCCATTAATTACTCACCTATACTAAGTAAGAGTTAAGCTATGAATGGATTTTAAAACATTTAATAAATTCACTACTTTAAACTTTCATCACAGTCACAAATAGTGAAAGACTGTATATTATTATTAATATACTTATATACGTAGTACTCTAATAACTCTAAAACAAATTTTCTTTCTATAACTCATAGAAAAAGAGATATATAATCGAGGAATGACAATTATAAATTTCTTTTTTACTTTTCTTCGCTTTAGTTACAGTTTGGTAACTAAACTGAGTCGTGATTTGGTAACTAAAGCGGGGAATGCCTGTATTACAAAACTTGTATTGTCATAAGTATATCATTTTTATATCGAAACTATACTTTTGATGTGAATGAACTTATCGAAATAAATATAGCCCCTTTCATGTAACTCCTACACTTACATATTTCCCCGTGTTGCATGATGTGTAGCGGTGTTACACAGTTTAGAAATGAACATATACAATCTATGAGAAAAACTCTTCATATTGGGTGGGAGTCGTAAATTGTGGGGGTGTGACAAGTGAACAGTGGAGATAAGAAATGATCTAGATGAAGAGTAATGTACAATCATACACGAAAGAATAGTCATTGAATTTTAATTCATTTGGAAAAGTAATGTTAAATTGTCTTCAACTGAAATGAATTATCAGACAGAGTTTTTCGTATAAGAAGCTAAGATCCAACTATGAGATGTTGTGTAATCTTACTGTTTTATAGGAGGTATTGTTAAATAGATCGTATCTACAGAAGATATATGACTAAGCCTGTCCAAAGTAAACCTTTCCACACAATATTTAACTATTGTGACTATTATTATATTATATTTACCTATAGTATTAGAATTATCAATTATTACTACCTATAGTATTAGAATTATCAATTATTATTACCTATAGTATTAGAATTATCAATTATTTTTTTCTATAGTATTAGAATTATCAATTATTATTATCATTATTATATTCATTTATTTATTTTAATTATTATCATATTTATTTATTATTCCTAAGAAAAGCAAGAGCGAACTCTACAGGGACAGGGCAAGCCCCACAAGTCACACAGACCCCGAAGTGATTCTCCAGGTGGCTAAAAAGGAGAAGGAAAAAGGATAGCCAAGGTCAAACTGAAAGGAATTTGTTGTCCTTGGATTTAATGACGCCAACATTACCACCATCAAGCATATCATCCTTCAAAGAGTTCCAAAGAAACACAGGAGCTGGCACAACAGATCTATACATAACTGCTACTAATGAGTCAACCTTTCCGGTTGGAGCTAAATGTACTTTCTTTTGTGTCCATCGTATCCTTAGTCTTACAAAAAAATAATATATTTTACCATAAAAAACATTCACATTCACTTCTGTTTTTTAACGTTTTTATTTTAGATTTTTTTAACCCAGGCAGGAGTGGTGAATGACAGGTAATTATCTCAGTACAACAGGTGTAGGCTAGAAATAGATTTTCCCGAACACCTGTAACCATTTATTATCTAGTCTCCACTGAAATGAAATAGCTGTAAATTATTTTATTCCTAATTTATTTTGGTAAAAATATTTACCCAAATAACAGGTTAATTTATTTTATTTATCTCAATACACTCAACAGTTGGCTAGTAATTGGCATTTGTGAACACCTGTAAACCATTTATTAACTAGTCTCCACTGAAATGAAATAGCTGTAAATTATTTTATTTCTAATTTATTTTGGTAAAAATAGTTATCCAAATTACAGGTTAATGTATTTTATTTATCTCAGTACACTCAACAGTTGGCTAGTAATTGGCATTTGTGAACACCTGTAACCATTTATTAACTAGTCTCCACTGAAATGAAATTGCTGTAAATTATTTTATTCCTAATTTATTTTGGTAAAAATAGTTATCCAAATTACAGGTTAATGTATTTTATTTATCTCAGTACACTCAACAGTTGGCTAGTAATTGGCATTTGTGAACACCTGTAAACCATTTATTATCTAGTCTCCACTGAAATGAAATAGCTGTAAATTATTTTATTTCTAATTTATTTTGGTAAAAATAGTTATCCAAATTACAGGTTAATGTATTTTATTTATCTCAGTACACTCAACAGTTGGCTAGTAATTGGCATTTGTGAACACCTGTAAACCATTTATTATCTAGTCTCCACTGAAATGAAATAGCTGTAAATTATTTTATTTCTAATTTATTTTGGTAAAAATAGTTATCCAAATTACAGGTTAATGTATTTTATTTATCTCAGTACACTCAACAGTTGGCTAGTAATTGGCATTTGTGAACACCTGTAACCATTTGTTAACCACTCCACACTGAAATATAATAGCTGTATTTTCTCTTATTTATATTTCGTTGACTGTTAATTCCACCGAGGAAAGTTACTCCCATACTTTTTCATAGATTTGGTAGAATGAAGTCATAAAATAGTCAATGTACAAGGTCTGGTTAGCCGCCCAGCTGGGGATGTGGCGGGGGAATGTGCCCCCTGTCCCTTATGTTTAATTTACATATCGCTTGTTTGCGAGAACAGTGGCATAACTTCAAAAAAGCTATTTTTC
Organism: Caprella mutica; assembly: GCA_947561585.1. Taxonomy (NCBI): domain Eukaryota; kingdom Metazoa; phylum Arthropoda; class Malacostraca; order Amphipoda; family Caprellidae; genus Caprella; species Caprella mutica. The sequence goes on along the minus strand of CANNZV010001123.1, from coordinate 292,750 downwards.
AGGAGAGGCATTTTAGTACTTGTAATGTACGTACATTTAATGGTATATCGTTAGGACATTTAGCCTCTCTAGCGGTACATTTTAAAGTTACAATGATAATTTGTTTTGCCACAATAATCAGCATTTTATTATTTATATGTCTATGTGAATAACTCTAAAATACATGTTTGTGTGTTTATGACGTTGTTGCTGCAAACAAGCGATATGTAGCTACTTGTGATTATCTAAATCCCTAGAAACTGAGTGGTATTGCCAATATGGATTTTCGTGAAACAAAACTTTTTATGTTTTTTTTATCGCAAATCAGGATATGAATACCTCGATAATAAAGGACATTTGGACATTTTTTTATTCATGGAAAAGTTCTTATTATTGTTTTTTATGCAAGCATTCAGATCATGTCTGCTATATAATGTATCACCCAGTATACTTAATTACATGCTTGATTAAAGTAAGTATTTGAGAAATTAACTTTAAGATAAATTATCAGAATGAGGTACTATACTGGTAGAATTATTTTTTGAACGACTTCAATTAATTTTTTAGTTTGTTTCTGCTGTTATAATTATCTTTTTATATATGCATGTAATACCTGATCTCCATTTAATATTTAACATTGTGTAGTCTAGTATATACCTTTAATAATTTTATTAATTTGCTGGTTTACTCATCAGCAATAGTTTGGAATCAAATATTAATATTAATTTAATATATTTAATTTTCAATCCAAATAAATAGAATGCAAGGCCATTTTATTTGAATTTCAACTGGTAGGTAATATCTATTCAATATAATAATGGAGTATACATCACTTTTAGCTCTGCATTCCATGTTATAAATAAAATTGAGAGGATAAATTTCATCTTGGTTAAAATTTTCAATTCATATTAAAATATTTATTTTCATAACACGTTTCTAAAAAGGGCGTCACAAAACATGCCAAAAAAATGATCCTAACTTCTAGTGATCACAAATGGTCACTTAAACTGAGTTTGAAAACAGATTGTCTGAACGATAAAGAGGTAAGACTGAAATTTCGCTATATTTTTGTTTGAAAAAAACAAATATTAATTTGACCTCTAAGCCTAGGAACAATCGAGTAAATTTCTGCAGTGCTGAACTGCACCAAAATCTCCTTTCTGTCGTCAATTTGTGGCTGAAGCTAATTGTTCAATTTGATTTCTCGCTCAGTTACTGCATTTGTTATCTCTCAACAAATTCTTGTAAGAGATAAGAGACTCTATCGCACTTTGATAACTAGCTATGTAATCAGTCGGTACCGTACAGAAAGTACTATCTGCTGATAAAGTCACCTCTGCCGATGTTGGTAAGAATGACACTGTGGATGCTATGACTTATTGTTGAAACAAGTAACTCCTTATGTTAGAGGTGAGTGCTGTGAAATGAAGCTCAGGTAATTAGGGTAAGCAGTGGAGAAGTTATACCTCCTTACGAATACCAATTTGTAAAATAGAGAACATCGAATGACTTCATTCACGGGGAATGTTCTTTATTATTCTCTTACGAGGCTCTAGAGAAGCCTTATCGCGTTAATAAATTCTTATCTCATATCAAACCACCGACTGTTCATTTTAAAGTCACATTACAGTTGCGTGTGTAGGAGAGTGATATGTGCAATATATTTCAGTGAAGAGAGGAGGAATAATTGCACGTAAGTAACTAAATACCTAAAGGTGACTTAAAATGTTAATTTGGTGGAAAAAAACAAGTATAAGAACACTGCAAGTGTCCATTATTTAGTAGAACTTTCTAATTCTTTCTAATAATAAAGCTAGAATATCACCACTATATGTATTTATTTAACTCTATTCTATAGTTTGAAAAACAAAGATACAGAAGTTTACAGAGAATTCTAATCTGCAGACGACAAAAATAATTAATGCTTTCACGATCTCGATGATCCAGATAATAAATTTGATTTGATTTTCACCTATAGTTTTTCACAGTATAAATGCTGTTTAAATCCACCATACACAATTACCCTGTGTAAATTTGTTACCGAACTATTAACCCACGCTATCTTTCTGACTGGGATAACTTTGAAAAATCGGACAGAAGTTTCCAATCCAAACATGTGGTAACTTTTCAAGCACTTCACAATATTCTGAAACAGAGAATCAGTCCTTGACTAAATAATAGAACTTAGAATCAGTGACACAAAAGAACACTTTTTAAATACAATTTTTATCGTGAAAAGCTTATCTGAAATTATAGTTTTTACTAATTTAACCTCATAGGCCCACGTGTAGGTTTAGCATTGAAATCACCAACACAAACGATATCTTCAGTCTCTCTGTGAGAGGTGTGTTATCACCTAAGATAAGAGAATAGATAAGGAATTAAGGTGTTCATTTCATCATACACCCCAAATCAGACCAAACCAAAGTCTAGACAACAGATGTGTACTTGTCAATGTTTACATGAACATACGGTCACATGCCACAATGCTATGAGTATTTCATGTAATTTTTATGCATTCTTCACCTAAATTATAATGTTTAAGGTTAGGTTTCATGTAATTTATTCGTAACTTTTAAGTCGACAGAAATGGGTGTCATATTTCACCATCCATTGTGGTGGAGAGGAAGAATTTATTATCAGTTGAGATAAGAAGAACAGTAACAAAATCCTATCTACCAATCAAATATGAAATATATATAATAGAGGAATTATAAATATCGAAATTGTTAGCCCAAAGATTAATTATTCTGTTGTTTTCCTGTACTCTCATTTTCAAAATATAGTTTCCCTTACCTGAACTTCCAAACAATTCTGAACATTTTTCTCCACTGGAGAGTCTTTGGCATGAGACAATTCATTATTTAATTTCTTGTTCAAAAGTTCACTCCCCGAAAGTAATCCTTGAACAACTGTCAACATCAGTGGATGATGTTCAATAATTTATAAACTCTCATACTAAATCTTCTACTAAACTTATTAATCTTTTTGTTAAAGTTGTGTGGAATATTTCTAACATGGAATTCCCTCTACCAATTTTAGTTTTTGTGATCACAGGAAATCATTTAAAATTATTGTGAAAATCTATTTACTGAAGGATGAATGTTAAGGAGATTGTTTCCCTGTTTTGCTAACTACCAATAATACTCGTTTGATTGAGCTGAGATATTGGCTTAAGGTGTAAAAGGCTCCAAATCTTTAAAGTTGCTATTGTTATTTTTTCATTTTGGAGCACCTCTCCCACGTGGGGGTGAAAAACCTGTTGTTTACCCCCACCCCACGAAAAGTCTGTAGACTCAATAGGAGTTGGTCCTACAGAAAAATTTATGGAAGCTAAATTGTTTATCTCGAAATTACTAAGATCGTCTACTGAGCTTTTTTCCAATTTCTATCTGAATTTTTTTTTTTCATTTAAAAAAAAATTCATATATTTTCACTTTTTCTTTTTCGAATAAAAGAAGTTAGTGAACGAAATTCGAAAAAAGCTCACAAGACTATCTTAGTAATTTCGAGCTAAGCATATTAGCTTCTATATTTTTTCTGTAGGTCCAACCCCCATTGAGTCTACAAAATCCCCATCATTTTCTCTACAATTACCATAATTTCTCAAAAATTCCACATCAATTTTCTCCATTCCCCCTCACTTTTTCCCCTTCCCATCAAAGTCAAAAATTATTTCGATTCTCACTCTAAGGATGACAACTGCCGCTCTTTGAATGAAGAGGAGGGAAAAAACCTCCACCCCTGCACCTCTTTTTACTGTCGCTTAATTCACCTTTTTGCAAAAAATATTCAAAAATTATGGTGATTATTGAGAAAATGATTGGAAATTTGGCGGATGTGAGAGTAATGGGGAAACAACCGTTGAAGCACTTACGGATGTTAAATGTTGTCAAACTAGGTTCTTGGTAAATTGCTCTAAAAACAATTGCTCTAACGGACAATTGATCGAATGAACAATTACTCGAACTTTAAAATTTCTCACAGTTTTTGAATTTGTAAAAGTCAGTTATTCATGAAGTTGCACCTCACCATCTTTGTTTCTTTTTTGTAATTGATAATAACTCTATCAACTTTTTCATAAATATTTTCTATTAATTATTGTAAAATTGATTTAAATCTTATACTCTTCCTGTTTTTATTATTTCTTACTAGAAAATGTTTGTGTCATCTCGTCTCTACCATGTGAATGGGTATCATGTTGTGAAGTGGTACAGTTCATGTTGTTGTCATCTGTTCATGGTACAGTTCATGTTGTTTTCATCTGTTCATGGTACTGTTTATGTTGTTTTCATCTGTTCATGGTACAGTTCATGTTGTTTTCATCTGTTCATGGTACTGTTCATGTCATTTTAATCTGTTCACGTCAGCATTATGGCCTTTAGTTAAATCTTACTAAATTTAAACTTATACGACCTCTGTTATTCGTGCCACTATTTTATTTATATTTTCCCTACTCTACCTAATATCCATATCTTGTTTACTCTTCTTCTACCACTTTCGAGCAATTGATCACTCGAGAAATTACTCATTCGAGCAATTGTTCATTCTAGCAACTGTTTTCGAGCAATTGTATTTTGAGCAATTGTTTTCGAGCAATTGACCTAGAACCTAATTTGACAACATTTAGCATCCGTAAGTGCTTTAACGGTTGTTTCCCCATTACGCTCACTTTCGCCAAATTTCCAACAATTTTTATCCGCTAATGATATTTTAAAAAGGGTTACATAGTATCCACCTTGCAACAAATGTTACTAAATAAGTGGGTTACATATAGTGTCCCACCTAGCAACAAATGTTACTAAATAAGTGAGTTACATAGTGTCCCACCTAGAAACAAATGTTACTAAATAAGTGGGTTACTTGGTGTCCCACCTAGCAACAAAAGTTACTAAATAAGTGGGTTATTGTGTCCGTCACACCTAGCAACAAAAATTACTAAATAAGTGGGTTATTGTGTCCGTCACACCTAGCAACAAATGTTACTAAATAAGTGGGTTACTTGGTGTCCGTCCCACCTTACCTCAAAGAGTTAAAATAATTGACATTAGTGGGATGGATGTGCTTGATGAGATGCAGAAAGACTCATAATATTTGGTTGAAAATTTGTAAATTTTTATCTAAAGTTACCACGGATCTACAGTATTATATTTATTTTAACCCTAGAATGTTCAATCGGACATTCTTAGCATAAATCAGCCCTCTTTCGACCCCTTTTGTATTTATCGACCCATAAAGAAGTTTGTTTGAAAAATAAAATTTAGCTCTAAACCTAGGAGCAACGAATCACTTTTCTGCAGTCCTGAACTGGACCAAAATTTCCCATATTTAGGCTGAAGTATTTTATAATTTGATTTCTCACTCAGTTACTGCATTTGTTATCTCCCAACAAATTCTTGTGAGAGATAAGAGACTCTATCGCACTTTGATAACTAGCTATGTAGTTAGTCGGTACCGTACAGAAAGTACTATCTGCTGATAAAGTCACCTCTGCCGATGTTGGTAAGAATGACACAGTATGGATTTTTTAACTCATTGTTGAAACAATTAAGTAACTCCTGATGTTAGTGACTTTATTGAATTATTATTGAAACTCTACAAATAATATAAGAATTTTATAAATAGATAATACACGGTAAACCATCAGGTTATATTATACACAAATCATTTTTGAGACGTCATCATTTAGAAGTTATTACACTAATATTTATGAAATTTACTGAGTTTACATGAATATAACTCGAGGTAAATATTCAATAAAAAAGTAGAAATTCGGTCCTAAATTATTTAAATCGTTATTCTAATATTTACTTCAAAATCCCAGCTTGTTTTTTAACCCACTCTCGTGTAATTTCATGTTACCGTATATTTGGGTGCAGAAAGATTGAGAACATGAACTGACAGGTCTGAACAGTGTCGCACAATACTTGTATGATAATAGTTGAGCACTTGCACACTCATTTCAGTATGCTGTCCAAACAACCAAACTAGTAAACATGTTACGAAGAACGCTCACAGACGAAGAAATAGCTACATTCATTATGGCCACACCTTTGGATGAGTCATAAGGCAAGAGTTTCGTAACTATAGATGAGCATCTCTTTCCAACAAAGTCGAGATATCAGTTCACTCAATACAGGGCTGGTGAACCAGTTAATTTGGTGTACAATTTTGGTCTGCCAAGTCTAAATATTTGCGATGTGGACTTCATTGTTTGGGGATATATAGTCAAAGATCAATCATTAGCAGAGTATAAGGTAGTGCAACTTATGGACCATTTTCTCGGTAAAAAAATTGAATATTACTACAAACAACTTTCCCAAGTCTGTAAATCTAGCAGTGAAATTAGAGAAGAAGATAACAATCGTAGCAACTAGGAACTGTATTTTACGAGAAATTTTGAGACTACTTTGATATATCAGATGAGAAATTCTGAGACTAATTAGCTATAGCAGATGAGAAATTCTGAGACTACTTAGCTATATCAGATGAGAAATTCTGAGACTACTTAGCTATAGCAGACGAGAAATTCTGAGACTACTTAGCTATAGCAGATGGTAAATTCTGAGACTACTTAGCTATATCAGATGAGAAATTCTGAGACTACTTAGCTATAACAGATGAGAAATTCTGAGACTACTTAGCTATATCAGACGAGAAATTCTGAGACTACTTAGCTATATCAGATGAGAAATTCTGAGACTACTTTGATATATCAGATGAGAAATTCTGAGACTAATTAGCTATAGCAGATGAGAAATTCTGAGACTACTTAGCTATATCAGATGAGAAATTCTGAGACTACTTAGCTATAGCAGACGAGAAATTCTGAGACTACTTAGCTATAGCAGATGGTAAATTCTGAGACTACTTAGCTATATCAGATGAGAAATTCTGAGACTACTTAGCTATATCAGATGAGAAATTCTGAGACTACTTAGCTATAACAGATGAGAAATTCTGAGACTACTTAGCTATATCAGACGAGAAATTCTGAGACTACTTAGCTATATCAGATGAGAAATTCTGAGACTACTTAGCTATATCAGACGAGAAATTCTGAGACTACTTAGCTATAACAGACGAGAAATTCTGAGACTACTTAGCTATATCAGATGAGAAATTCTTAGACTACTTAGCTATATCAGATGAGAAATTCTGAGACTACTTAGCTATAACAGATGAGAAATTCTGAGACTACTTAGCTATATCAGACGAGAAATTCTGAGACTACTTAGCTATATCAGATGAGAAATTCTGAGACTACTTAGCTATATCAGACGAGAAATTCTGAGACTACTTAGCTATATCAGATGAGAAATTCTGAGACTACTTAGCTATATCAGATGAGAAAATCTGAGACTACTTAGCTATAACAGATGAGAAATTCTGAGACTACTTAGCTGTATCAGATGAGAAATTCTGAGACTACTTAGCTATATCAGATGAGAAAATCTGAGACTACTTAGCTATAACAGATGAGAAATTCTGAGACTACTTAGCTGTATCAGATGAGAAATTCTGAGACTACTTAGCTATATCAGATGAGAAATTCTGAGACTACTTAGCTATATCAGATGAGAAATTCTGAGACTACTTAGCTATATCAGATGAGAAATTCTGAGACTACTTAGCTATATCAGATGAGAAATTCTGAGACTACTTAGCTATAACAGATGAGAAATTCTGAGTCTACTTAGCTATATCAGATGAGGAATTCTGAGACTACTTAGCTATAGCAGACGAGAAATTTCTTCTGATATGAATTCCCCCACTTCACCTCGGTACAGAACGACGCTACTCAAGAATAACAAAAATCTAGCAAAATTCATACATACTGTTTATCTATCTTCACTGATCCTAAAAAGGCCAAACATTGAATAATGCTATAACCAATCCAAGTTTGGAATATAGGATGTTGGTCAAATGGTATCATGATACTCAATAAAGTGTCCTCTGGCCACTGCAAGTTTTCAATAATGAAGCTACTTGATTTTTCTGAAATAAAAGTTATGTTATAAATACAATCCAGATGTACAAATGGTACTATATGCAGAGTGGTAGGTAGCTAGAAACTATACAGGAGAGATTTCATGGTGAAACTGATCACGGAGCTGCAAATTAAGAATTAGATTTCTACAAGGAGACTTCAACATCTCAACGACTTGTAAACTGTTCAGTGACTTACACTGGAAAGTTCAGAAACAAAACTAAAAAACGATGTAGGAGAAGCAAATGTCTTGGGAAAATGTACTTGACGAATCAGAATTATTTCGAATAAATGATAGTCAGTATGGTCATCTGAGGGTTTTTTATATCGCTATATATGTACTATAAGTAATAACGATGATATTCGGTTATTAAGGACAGTACAATATTGAAATGTAAACTAATTATAAACAGCATTTTTACTGTAAGATATAGTCATATATGAAAAATAAATCATCCTTAAAATCAAATTATTTTTGCTCTGATAACATTTTTAATGGAGTAGACTAAAATATCCCGCGTGGTTTGCCAAGGAAGTACAAGTTGATGGTCAACCTAGTTTTTTAATTTATATCTTAGCAATATCTAGAGCAGACATTTTCCAATGGACAGTTGTACCTCACTGATGGGCACTGAATCAATAGAAGGGGACTAAAGTAGTCTCAATCAATAGAAGGGGACTAAAGTAGTCTCAATCAATAGAAGGGGACTAAAGTAGTCTCAATCAATAGAAGGGGACTAAAGTAGTCTCAATCAATAGAAGGGGACTAAAGTAGTCTTTGGAAAGTTTGAGAGTCTCAAAACACTAACTTGTGATTATCAAAGAGGAAAAGACTAATGGAAACCTGGCTCACACTAGACTAAATCAATGTACAGGAACATAAACAGGTATAGTACCTAGTAGACGACACAGAAATATGACGTCACCACAACAACACATTCCTTGTTTGTGACCGAGCGGCTCATAATTCCTCGTATTTGCATGTTAATATCGAGAAGTTTAAAGTCATTTTATAAGGGTTTCGTGAAAAAGAAAAGCGAAAATGGCGATTGAACCTCAAAGTTGAATAAATAGATCTAATTCAGGTGTGTTTTTATTGTTCATTTCTTTAACTTATCGGTTAAAAATTGTGTCTGGAACATATGTTATACCTAGGAGGCTAAACTAGTGCTAGTTAACTGCTAAATTGTAGTTCTTATGAATAACAAATAAGGTCAAAATAATGGAAATACAATTTAACCAATGCTTAGTTAGTAATTGATAAGAATAAAATAATATTTAGAAATGACTAAGTTTAAGTAGGTTTTCCCATGTTTCAAAGTGTGGTCAGAGTCGCCATTTCCAGTCATCCGGTGGGCACGTCAAACTAGATTTGATCAGCTGATTACCATACCCTATGTTACTGTATCCTGGACTAAATGTATAAACCCCTTCATAACACATTTAGAAACATATTTTGTTTCAATTATAATAAATATCATTTTTTTTTCAATTAAATTTATTTATAGGAAATTAGAATAGTCTTCTTCACTGTATCTAGTTTTCTGTAATTTTTCACATCAATTTATTTAGCACAGACTCTGCCAATGAATCTCACACCGACCCTGCCTTATGTTTTATACAAAAAAGAAAATCTACACTAATAATTTCCGTCGTCTGTTTATTTATTTATTTGGTATCCACTTTTACTCAAAGGGTATTAAACATGAAGAATGTAACCATGATACGCTCGGGAATATATTGTAATTGAAATTTAAATTCTTACGTTTTGTTCTGTTTTTATATGTATTTTATCTATAAAATATAGTATCAGTTTATGCAAAAATGAATGGTAATTGAATTCACAAAAATTAATTTATATAACAGGCAGTATATTAATATTGGAGACCCGTTATTTTTAATGGAAAAATAAACTAGAATAACTGTCAGGTGACAGAAATTATGTTTTCTCAATCAATCTCAAAGGTATGAATTATATCAATATTTTATGTTATGTTTGGTATTTTAAAAAAATAATACAAATGAAATTAGAAAAATTGTGATGATTTTAATTTTGAAGTGTCATTTGGGATGAATCAGACACTTCTGTTGATGTTGGGTCCGAACCTTCCCTCTGTATCCGATTCAGTCCATAATTACAATTTATTAAAGTAATTCTTATTAAAAAGTACATTATCAACTATAAGTTAATTATTTTAATTGACATAGCATTAGTTTATAAGATTAGTTGCAACTTTTAATAATAGTGTCTTTTAAAGAAGATATTCAAAAAACATTTGATGAATTCCAAAAAGGTTTATCTGTCAGAAAAGCTCCTGAAATTGGAGGTGTAGCGAGATCTACACCTATGGACTATACTTTAAACATTCGATGAAATATTTAAGATGAAATTTACTAATATTAGTGAATTCCACAAATAATAGGAAATAGTTATACCCAAAGTAAAAGGATATTTTACTTTTTTCCAGTACACTTTCAGTTACTGTTTTTTCCAGTACACTTTCAGTTACTGTTTTTTCCAGTACACTTTCAGTTACTGTTTTTTCCAGTACACTTTCAGTTACTGTTTTTTCCAGTACACTTTCAGTTACTGTTTTTTCTAGTACACTTTCAGTTACTGTTTTTTCCAGTACACTTTCAGTTACTGTTTTTTCCAGTACACTTTCAGTTACTGTTTTTTCCAGTACACTTTCAGTTACTGTTTTTTCCAGTACACTTTCAGTTACTGTTTTTTCCAGTACACTTTCAGTTACTGTTTTTTCCAGTACACTTTCAGTTACTGTTTTTTCCAGTACACTTTCAGTTACTGTTTTTTCCAGTACACTTTCAGTTACTGTTTTTTCCAGTACACTTTCAGTTACTGTTTTTTCTAGTACACTTTCAGTTACTGTTTTTTCCAGTACACTTTCAGTTACTGTTTTTTCCAGTACACTTTCAGTTACTGTTTTTTCCAGTACACTTTCAGTTACTGTTTTTTCCAGTACACTTTCAGTTACTGTTTTTTCCAGTACACTTTCAGTTACTGTTTTTTTCAGTACACTTTCAGTTACTGTTTTTTCCAGTACACTTTCAGTTACTGTTTTTTCCAGTACACTTTCAGTTACTGTTTTTTCCAGTACACTTTCAGTTGCTGTTTTTTCCAGTACATTTTCAGTTACTGTTTTTTCCAGTACACTTTCAGTTACTGTTTTTTCCAGTACACTTTCAGTTACTGTTTTTTCCAGTACACTTTCAGTTGCTGTTTTTTCCAGTACATTTTCAGTTACTGTTTTTTCCAGTACACTTTCAGTTGCTGTTTTTTCCAGTACACTTTCAGTTGCTGTTTTTTCCAGTACACTTTCAGTTGCTGTTTTTTCCAGTACACTTTCAGTTACTGTTTTTTCCAGTACACTTTCAGTTACTGTTTTTTCCAGTACACTTTCAGTTGCTGTTTTTTCCAGTACACTTTCAGTTACTGTTTTTTCCAGTACACTTTTTTTAATAACCAAATAAAACCCCTAAGAATTTGGAGTCGATTCAGAACAAGTTTGTCTAAATCGGTTAAGTAGATGGTTGGTTATTCAAGTTAAGAATTATTGTATTTCAATAATTCTAAACGCCCCATTTTTTCATACATGTCATTTAAACTTCATTCTTTTGATGTACTTTAGTACTGACTGTTATATTAAAAACACCTCAGATAGCGTTAAATGGATTCCTCCCTCTAGACCTCAGTACGTTATTTGCAACATTCACTCATTCTTATTTTTCTCTCCTGCAGGTTGTATTCCTGAGCACAATGGCTTCACTTCAATCTCTTTCTCAAGAGGACTTGAATTTTCTGATCAATAATCGCATCAATTTTGAGTGTTGTCCCCTTGTCTATCAGACCATAATAGACTGGGGCTTTAAGAAACCCGATGGAGTGACGATCAAAGACCACTTTGAAAATTTGAAGATTGAAGAGAGATCTGGCATAAAACTAGAAAAAAAGTTAGAGAAGCATTTGATAAAAATGGAGGAAACTGACTTTTCCAGCTTTGATGTAACTTTTTTGCATGATATTCTTCCAGTTCTGTGTTACGAAAAAGTCACTCAAACTGGTACAAAAGATTATAATGAGAAAATGGAAGACACTGATAGTGTCGAGTATCTTCTAAAAGAGATCAAAGACTTTAGAAATAAAGTTAGCCACGAACAATCTAAAGCAAAAGAAGACCCCAAAATTGAAGACAAAAAAACATTGATGACAAAATGCATCAGAACTGCTGGCACACTTTACGGCAAAGACAAGAGTGAAATTGATGCTAAAGTTGCAGGTTTGGATGCTAAGTTTGACGAGTTGGTACGTGAAACAACAAGCTCTTATGAGAACACAGTTAAGAATGTTACAAAATTAATAGAAAAGGAAAGTGCACCCTTCATGCTAGAGAAATATTCTGATTCATTCTCTGTCCCTTTGCCAGGCAGTTTGGAAAAGATAGATACTTCCCAGATCTTTCAGTCCGTAAATTTATCAGTGGCTGTTAAAGACAAGAATGAACAGAGAAAGAAAGAAAAAAATTTCAGCTCCACTGAGTTTTGTAACCACGTTACTAATAAATTCGTGGTGATCAATGGTGGTCCAGGCTCTGGCAAAACTACCCTCATGCGAAACTTGTACCATAATATTTTGGACAATTCAGTTAATGGGAGTGAAAGGAGTTACAAAGGCATAGGAAGATTCAGAGTACCTATCTACCTAGAATGCCGAACTGAGCGAAAGAATAATCTTAGTGATTTCCTGAACGAGAATATTCCCAATCTGTATTCTCCTAAAGAAGTCATTTATAACGCATTCAAAGAAGTGGAGGGCAAAGTCTTCTTAATTGATGGCTACGATGAAGTCAACGAAGACAGCAGGAAACTGGTTGATCAAATCATACCATTCTGCAACAAATATGACGCTACATGCATTGTTTCCGGCAGAGTTGATGCAGGGAATAATTTCATTAGCAAACTGAAAGAGATGAATTTGGGCTACAATGAAATGCTCATCGAAGCCTTCAACGAATTGAGAGACAAAGTGAATTTCTTGAAGAGATATGGTGATAAGATGGGTGATGTTGATTCTGAAGAACTAGTGAAGAGCTTTGAGAATCTGAATGAAGATGCACAGAAAGTTTTCTGCTCTCCAATTATATTGGCATTATTCATCTCTCTGTTCTTGAATAACAGAACATCTTTGTCTCAATTGCACAATGAACTAAGTGCTTACAAAGCAATAAGAGAAATCTTCTATACAGAAATAAGGAAAAAGTTGAGAGAGAGCAATGTTCAGACTCCCAAAAGAACAATCAAATATATTTGTGACTTGTTCAGTTACTACAGTCTCATGCTCTTCAATTGTGAGAAATATTTCCTTGAAGAAGATCACTACGAAAGCTTAGTCGAAAAATGCCAACAAAAGTTGCCGAGAGATGTTGACATTGGAGGGTTACTCACGTCCATCCTAACCCCAGAGACCTCTTTGAAACTCGGTAAAACTTTGACTTACGCCTTCACACACAGCACAATTCAGGAATTTCTGGCAGTAGATCAGGTGATCAAGAACATGGAAGAGCGTAACATTGACTGGAATTCAAGGCATCTTTCAGAAAGTGATCTACGGGAGAACTTTCTAAAATGTCTTGGAGTGTCTACTAAAAACACTGACGTTGAAAGGGAAGTTGAGAGGTAAGTAATTATATTTTGAATAATTATTTTCTATTTCATATCAAAGTCTGCCATTACAAACATTTACAATTCTTTAAATATTTAGATAGTGCTTTAATAAAATTTATGTATATTCACTAACTAGAAATAAAACAACCTAATAAAAGGTTCATAAAACTCAATGTTAATTGCAACAAAGTGAGAAAAGCGTCTAATTCTAACCGCAATTCATACCTGAAAGTAAAGAGTTTGGACTAATTGGGAATTAGTTTAATTTTAGTAACATTAATGACAGACTGACATCATGTGGTACATTGTAATGACAGACTGACATCATCTGGTACATTGTAATGACAGACTGACATCATCTGGTACATTGTAATGACAGACTGACATCATTTGGTACATTGTAAGGACAGACTGACATCATCTGGTACATTGTAATGACAGACTGACATCATCTGGTACATTGTAATGACAGACTGACATCATCTGGTACATTGTGTATAATGAATCTGATCAGTTCCTCTATATTGTTCTTTATTTATTTATTTCTATGTGAAACATACAAACCAGTTGTCAAAGTACTATAACGGACACAAATAACTTATCAACTGGTGGAGAAATTTAAAGATTTTTATTTTGATATCCATGGTATATTTTCACAATTAATTATTACTTATTAATCTTCAACACTTGTTATACATTATTTAAATATTTTATTTGATAAACTTCATTAATTTTGATACTTGAAAATACTTTGAAATGTTAATAATTGTTTAGAGCTTTTCCACTGTAAATATATCAGTTAGGGGTAGAAAGAAAATAAAGAAAATATTTCTCTCATAGAAAACTACTGAACTATTTCAGGAGAGACTCAAACATATTGTCACTGACTTCAAATTTGTCGAAAAGTTGAAAACTTTGTCTTTTCACCTCAAACTCTTCATTCATTAAAATTATGGGTATTTAATTATTATGAAATTTAACTTTTTAACCTACTATAAGGTATAATCCTATTATATTATCCTACTATAAGGTATAATCCTACCATATTATCCTACTATAAGGTATAATCCTATTATATTATCCTACTATAAGGTATAATCCTATTATATTATCCTACTATAAGGTATTATCCTACTATATTATCCTACTATAAGGTATAATCCTATTATATTATCCTACTATAAGGTATAATCCTACTATATTATCCTACTATAAGGTATTATCCTACTATAAGGGATAATCCTATTATATTATCCTACTATAAGGGATAATCCTATTATATTATCCTACTATAAGGTATTATCCTACTATATTATCCTACTATAAAGTATAATCCTACTATATTATCCTACAATAAGGTATAATCCTACTATATTATCCTACTATAAGGTATAATCCTACTATATTATCCTACTATAAGGTATAATCCTACTATATTATCCTACTATAAGGTATTATCCTACTATATTATCCTACTATAAGGTATAATCCTACTATATTATCCTACAATAAGGTATAATCCTACTATATTATCCTACTATAAGGTATTATCCTACTATATTATCCTACTATAAGGTATAATCCTACTATATTATCCTACTATAAGGGATAATCCTACTATATTATCCTACTATAAGGTATAATCCTACTATACGGCTAATCGGATATGAATTATTTCAAACTAGTGTACTTTCACGTTAAAAATGACGGGTTTTCAATAGTATTAATATTGGTGTAACTCAACCCGTTAGAAGTGTACTTTCCCATTAAAATAAATACAAACTAATTTAAATATCATATCAATATTTTGCCGAGTGTCACGGTGACATTTTACATGATAAAAATATAAATTGTATAGTTTCCCTATGTGATCGAAACTATAGAACAGTCCAATAATTCGTAACTTACCCTATTAATGAATAAATTGTTATTCAATTCACCTCAAAATATTTTAGTAAATTCGAGTAGTCTGTATTTGTGAAACAGCTTGTCATGCACTACCATGCATTTATTTTCATTATTGTGAAGCGAACACAAAATATATAAATAAATAAATAAACACTCGAAGGAAATTATTATGATAGATAGTAATTTTTTTTTAATTACAGTAATTAATTTTTGGTATTCGCTTTATTTTACTCATTTAAATATTCTATAAAACAAATTTCACGCCTATAAAACTCTTATATAAAATACATAGTTAATAAATATATACACTATACAGTATACTATAAATAAACATTAATTGATTTATGAAGCACATAAAGAGATGTAAATTTAGTTAATATTATCAGTTGCTTGTCTAGTGACAATTGGCAATAATGTACTTATTTTATTCTCACAGATATGGTAATATCATCAAACTTCTGATTTTTGAAACTGCAGAAAATGGAGAGATACCAAAATACACCAAAACATTCACTGCAGTGCTGAGGAAATACTTTAGAGGTGATAGAGAATATCTACTTGATTTAGGTTCTTCTTCAAACTGTGACTCAGTCATCGTCTCAATTGTCTCTGATGTCCTGAGAGACAAGAGTTACTATTACTTACAATACTCTCGTCACATCAGACCCTTGACTGAAGTAATGAAGAAGAGGGAAAATAAAGTGGAGATTGTGTGTTATTTTCCTGAGTCTCTAACAGACACCGACTGTGTCAATGTTGGTCAGTTGGTGTCAGTGCTTACAGATGACAGTGAAATTAGGCTTGATTTCGACCATAGTTACGTCTATTACCAACCATTGAATGGGAAATTCTTCAGACAGCTCAACAATAGCAAGTTAGTTAATTTTAATGTTATTGATATGCTTTGTACTTAAATAACTGCATAGAATGTTTGGAATTAAAAATACCTTTAGATATAATGAAATATATTAACAATATTACAATTGATATAAAATTTTATTCATTATTTTCAATTAAAGTGCAAATAGAGTAAAGAATCTATATATCATTCAGATCCTCTACTCACAAATGTTAGATAGATTATTTACCCTATTTGCTCTTCAATTTACACAATATTTACCTTTTATTTGTCTGTTTATTTACGCTCTAACGACTGCAGTAATTACCATTAAATTAATTAAACACATTATTATTAAATGATTCAACTAAATTAGTATAAATGATTTAAATTAAATTATTATAAATAACTTGAATCTAATTATTATAAATAATTCAAATCTAATTATTATAAATAATTTGAATCTAATTATTATAAATAATTTAAATCTAATTATTATAAATAATTTGAATCTAATTATTATAAATAATTTGAATCTAATTATTATAAATAATTTAAATATAATTATTATAAATAATTTAAATATAATTATTATAAATAATTTAAATATAATTATTATAAATAATTTAAATATAATTATTGTAAATAATTTAAATCTAAATTAATTAGATGTGACTGATAAATTAAAAAGTAGAAAATAGATAATGTATATTAACTATTTTCTTGTTATTCATTATTACATTCATTTCTTTTGCTAATTACAGGTGTAAGGTAACTGAATTCAGAGCTTGTGTGACGTCACAAGAACACCTCGACATTGTGAAGAGAGTTTACAGAGGTGATAGATATGGTCTGTGGATCAGCACTCTGCCTGACTGTGACTTCGAAGAGGACTTAAAGAGATACAAAAGAACATTACGTGAGTGAATTAACCTGTAGTGTTAACACCCTTAGCTACCTATAGTGTTAACACCCTTAGCTACCTGTAGTATTAACACCCTTAGCTACCTGTAGAGTTAACACCCTTAGCTACCTGTAGTGTTAACACCCTCAGCTACCTGTAGTGTTAACACCCTTAGCTACCTGTAGTGTTAACACCCTTAGCTACCTGTAGTGTTAACACCCTTAGCTACCTGTAGTGTTAACACCCTTAGCTACCAGTAGTGTTAACACCCTTATCTACCTGTAGTGTTAACACCCTTAGCTACCTGTAGTGTTAACACCCTTAGCTACCTGTAGTGTTAACACCCTTAGCTACCAGTAGTGTTAACACCCTTATCTACCTGTAGTGTTAACACCCTTAGCTACCTGTAGTGTTAACCCCCCCTAGCTACCTGTAGTGTTAACACCCTTAGCTACCTGTAGTGTTAACACCCTTAGCTACCTGTAGTGTTAACACCCTTAGCTACCTGTAGTGTTAACACCCTTAGCTACCTGCAGTGTTAACCCCCTTAGCTACCTGTAGTGTTAACACCCTTAGCTAACTGTATTGTTAACACCCTTATCAACAAAATAACACTCTACACATAGTATTTCAACATAATCGCTACACATTGGTAAAAGACATTTGTATTTAAATGACGAGTCGACAAAATTGAAATTCCTCCTCCTCGTTTATCGGGTCTAACAAGATAAAACTTCTCATAACCATCTATCCTAACAATATCGACCGTACATTCATTCTGACGTTTCCGTAAAACAGAAAGCATTACATTTAAAGTTCAATCTTCCAACATAATTAAGGAATTCTTCCTATTTAGGCAGAAACGAGCAAATATTCAAGTGTACGAGAAAAAATTCATGATATGTTACAGAGGCCTTCTAATTTAAAGAGTCTATATCAAGTAATTGACTGGATCGATCGCTATCTTCATACAAATCGGGCTATAATAAATTGAGGTAGTCAATGTCAACATCATCATTGATAAACAAGTCAATCATTGAGCATAATTAAAAAAATTACGATCAAATACAAAACACCGATGATATGAAGACATATGTAACACAAAAATGCTATGCGAAACTGAGAGAGCACAGAGAAAAACATATAGCCAGTCCAAAGCAAATCATTCTGCTTATTTGCATAAGCACAAGTTTGCCGGAAAGACCTTTATCACTAATCGAGCTACACATTGGATACACATTGAGAAAACATTGGTGACAGGGCAAGGTAATTCAGGCAGAAATACTTGGGTAAATTGATGTTATTGTTCAACCCAGTGAAATATTTAAAAACAAAAATCATGCACTCAATCATGCACTACATGCACTGAGAGTAGAACATCCAAGTGCACAAATAATAGGGTCAATTACATGTTACCGTTCAAGTTGGTGAAAATACTAAAAATATCTCCATACAATACAAAGAAAAAAATAGGTATCTATTTCCTACCAAACAAAAATAAGATAAGTAGGTATCTTCACTAAATAGGCACAAGTCGCAGTGAAATTGAACACATAAGATGCTGGTAGTGGGGTAAATTTACAGTTAACGTTCAAGCCAGTGAAAGAAATTTTGAAACTAGTCAAATGAGGCAAAAATAGAGTAAGTTGATAGTTACAGTTGTAGGTATGGAGAATAACAGAGTGAACATAGTGTTTTTTATGTTAAACTAATAAATGCTACTTCACTGTCTCATCTCACTTTTATTTACAGAATCGAGAAACTCGGAACTCAGTTTGGTGAGTGAATAAAATTAGCAGAGAAAACATTTCCCTAGTGTGCATCTTAACTTTTATTTTAACAATTTGGTGTTTAGTTGCATGAATTTAATGATTCTAAATATATTTTGTTGAAATAATTAGAATAAAAGTTCTTCTTCTTCCCACAGGAATAACTATGAAGTCCATGGGTGAAATTGTCATGGAAATCTTCAGAAGTTTCTAATTTTCTAACATGGAGGAATCCTGTAGGTGTATTTTGCTTAAACTTAATCAACTTTAGCCATTAGTAGTTTTAAATAATTAACATTTAGTCATGTTTAACATAATATTCTTTGATTTCAATTGATTACATTTAAATATAATAAATGTTCATCTCTCTATTTTGGGCATATACTCTGATTCAATAATTTTAAGATGATCAGTTAGAGTATGTAGGTAATTATTTTCTTATTTTGTCTCTGTTTAACGTTAGCAATAACATTAGTGATCTATGTACTGTTGTTGGTGAGGTTAGGAGACTATAGATCAGGGGTGACACAAGCGACACTGAGGGATATCTAGGTGATTATTTTCTTATTTTGTCTCTATTTAACGTTAGCAATAACATAAGTGATCTATGTACTGTTGTTGGTGAGGTTAGGAGACTATAGATCAGGGGTGACACAAGCGACACTGAGGGATATCTAGGTGATTATTTTCTAATTTTGTCTCTGTTTAACGTTAGCAATAACATAAGTGATCTATGTACTGTTGTTGGTGAGGTTAGGAGACTATAGATCAGGGGTGACACAAGTGACACTGAGGGATATCTAGGTGATTATTTTCTTATTTTGTCTCTATTTAACGTTAGCAATAACATAAGTGATCTATGTACTGTTGTTGGTGAGGTTAGGAGACTATAGATCAGGGGTGACACAAGCGACACTGAGGGATATCTAGGTGATTATTTTCTTATTTTGTCTCTATTTAACGTTAGCAATAACATAAGTGATCTATGTACTGTTGTTGGTGAGGTTAGGAGACTATAGATCAGTGGTGACACAAGCGACACTGAGGGATATCTAGGTGATTATTTTCTTATTTTGTCTCTATTTAACGTTAGCAATAACATAAGTGAT
>CANNZV010001123.1:180462-268275 GCA_947561585.1 Caprella mutica | reverse complement strand
AACACCCTTAGCTACCTGTAGTGTTAACACCCTTAGCTACCTGTAGTGTTAACACCCTTAGCTACCTGTAGTGTTAACACCCTTAGCTTCCTGTAGTGTTAACACCCTTAGTTACCTGTAGTGTTAACACCCTTAGCTACCTGTAGTGTTAACACCCTTAGCTACCTGTAGTGTTAACACCCTTAGCTTCCTGTAGTGTTAACACCCTTAGTTACCTGTAGTGTTAACACCCTTAGCTACCTGTAGTGTTAACACCCTTAGCTACCTGTAGTGTTAACACCCTTAGCTTCCTGTAGTGTTAACACCCTTAGTTACCTGTAGTGTTAACACCCTTAGCTACCTGTAGTGTTAACACCCTTAGCTACCTGTAGTGTTAACACCCTTAGCTACCTGTAGTGTTAACACCCTTAGCTACCTGTAGTGTTAACACCCTTAGCTACCTGTAGTGTTAACACCCTTAGCTACCTGTAGTGTTAACACCCTTAGCTACCTGTAGTGTTAACACCCTTAGCTACCTGTAGTTGTAACACCCTTAGCTACCTGTAGTGTTAACACCCTTAGCTACCTTTAGTGTTAACACCCTTAGCTACCTGTAGTGTTAACACCCTTAGCTACCTGTAGTGTTAACACCCTTAGCTTCCTGTAGTGTTAACACCCTTAGTTACCTGTAGTGTTAACACCCTTAGCTACCTGTAGTGTTAACACCCTTAGCTACCTGTAGTGTTAACACCCTTAGCTTCCTGTAGTGTTAACACCCTTAGTTACCTGTAGTGTTAACACCCTTAGCTACCTGTAGTGTTAACACCCTTAGCTACCTGTAGTGTTAACACCCTTAGCTACCTGTAGTGTTAACACCCTTAGCTACCTGTAGTGTTAACACCCTTAGCTACCTGTAGTGTTAACACCCTTAGCTACCTGTAGTGTTAACACCCTTAGCTACCTGTAGTGTTAACACCCTTAGCTACCTGTAGTTGTAACACCCTTAGCTACCTGTAGTGTTAACACCCTTAGCTACCTTTAGTGTTAACACCCTTAGCTACCTGAAGTGTTAACACCCTTAGCTACCTGTAGTGTTAACACCTTTAGCTACCTGTAGTGTTAACACCCTTAGCTACATGTAGTGTTAACACCCTTAGCTACCTGTAGTGTTAACACCCTAAGCTACCTGTTGTGTTAACACCCTTAGCTACCTGTAGTGTTAACACCCTTAGCTACCTGTAGTGTTAACACCCTTAGCTACCTGTAGTGTTAACACCCTAAGCTACCTGTAGTGTTAACACCCTTAGCTGCCTGTAGTGTTAACACCCTTAGCTACCTGTAGTGTTAACACCCTTAGCTACCTGTAGTGTTAATAAGTCTATATCAAGTAATTGACTGGATCGATCGCTATCTTCATACAAATCGGGCTATAATAAATTGAGGTAGTCAATGTCAACATCATCACTGATAAACAAGTCAATCATTGAGCATAATTAAAAAAATTACGATTCAAATACAAAACACCGATGATATGAAGACATATGTAACACAAAAATGCTATGCGAAACTGAGAGAGCACAGAGAAAAACATATAGCCAGTCCAAAGCAAATCATTCTGCTTATTTGCAAGCACAAGTTTGCCGAAAAGACCTTTATCACTAATCGAGCTACACATCGGATACACATTGAGAAAACATTGGTGACAGGGCAAGGTATTTCAGGCAGAAATACTTGGGTATATTGATGTTATCGTTCAACCCAGTGAAATATTTAAAAACAAAAATCATGCACTCAATCATGCACTGAAAAATCATGCACTACATGCACTGAGAGTAGAACATCCAAGTGCACAAATAATAGGGTCAATTGACATGTTACCGTTCAAGTTGGTGAAAATACTAAAAATATCTCCATACAATGCAAAGAAAAAAATAGGTATCTATTTTCTACCAAACAAAAATTAGATAAGTAGGTATCTTCACTCAAATAGGCACAAGTCGCAGTGAAATTGAACACATAAGATGCTGGTAGTGGGGTAAATTTACAGTTAACGTTCAAGCCGGTGAAAGAAATTTTGAAACTAGTCAAATGAGGCAAAAATAGAGTAAGTTGATAGTTACAGTTATAGGTATGGAGAATAACAGAGTGAACATAGTGTTTTTTATGTTAAACTAATAAATGCTACTTCACTGTCTCATCTCACTTTTATTTACTTACAGCGGTGGATGAAGACGAATGGTGATAATTGAAACTCTGTTTGGTGAGTGAATAAAATTAGCAGAGAAAACATTTCTCTAGTGTGCATCTTAACTTTAATTCTAACAATTTGGTGTTTAGCTGCATGAATTTAATGATTCTAAATATAATTTGTTGAAATAATTAGAATAAAAGCTCTTCTTCTTCCCACAGGAATAACTATGAAGTCCATGGGTGAAATTGTCATGAAAATCTTCAGAAGTTTCTAATTTTCTGACATGTAGAAATCCTGTAGGTGTATTTTGCTTATACTTAATCAACTTTAGCCATTAGTAGTTTTAAATAATTAACATTTAGTCATGTTTAACATAATATTGCTTTGATTTCAATTGATTACATTTAAATATAATAAAATGTTCATATCTCTATTTTGGGCATATATTCTGATTCAATAATTTTAAGATGATTAGTTAGATTATAAAAGTACTTATTTCCTTATTTTGTCTCTATTTAACGTTAGCAATAACATAAGTGATCTATGTACTGTTGTTGTTGAGGTTAGGAGACTATAGATCAGGGGTGACACAAGCGACACTGAGGGATATCTAGGTGATTATTTTCTTATTTTGTCTCTATTTAACGTTAGCAATAACATAAGTGATCTATGTACTGTTGTTGGTGAGGTTAGGAGACTATAGATCAGGGGTGACACAAGCGACACTGAGGGATATCTAGGTGATTATTTTCTTATTTTGTCTCTATTTAACGTTAGCAATAACATAAGTGATCTATGTACTGTTGTTGGTGAGGTTAGGAGACTATAGATCAGGGGTGACACAAGCGACACTGAGGGATATCTAGGTGATTATTTTCTTATTTTGTCTCTATTTAACGTTAGCAATAACATAAGTGATCTATGTACTGTTGTTGTTGAGGTTAGGAGACTATAGATCAGGGGTGACACAAGCGACACTGAGGGATATCTAGGTGATTATTTTCTTATTTTGTCTCTATTTAACGTTAGCAATAACATAAGTGATCTATGTACTGTTGTTGGTGAGGTTAGGAGACTATAGATCAGGGGTGACACAAGCGACACTGAGGGATATCTAGGTGATTATTTTCTTATTTTGTCTCTATTTAACGTTAGCAATAACATAAGTGATCTATGTACTGTTGTTGGTGAGGTTAGGAGACTATAGATCAGGGGTGACACAAGCGACACTGAGGGATATCTAGGTGATTATTTTCTTATTTTGTCTCTATTTAACGTTAGCAATAACATAAGTGATCTATGTACTGTTGTTGGTGAGGTTAGGAGACTATAGATCAGGGGTGACACAAGCGACACTGAGGGATATCTAGGTGATTATTTTCTTATTTTGTCTCTATTTAACGTTAGCAATAACATAAGTGATCTATGTACTGTTGTTGGTGAGGTTAGGAGACTATAGATCAGGGGTGACACAAGCGACACTGAGGGATATCTAGGTGATTATTTTCTTATTTTGTCTCTATTTAACGTTAGCAATAACATAAGTGATCTATGTACTGTTGTTGGTGAGGTTAGGAGACTATAGATCAGGGGTGACACAAGCGACACTGAGGGATATATAGGTGATTATTTTCTTATTTTGTCTCTATTTAACGTTAGCAATAACATAAGTGATCTATGTACTGTTGTTGGTGAGGTTAGGAGACTATAGATCAGGGGTGACACAAGCGACACTAAGGGATATCTAGGTGATTATTTTCTTATTTTGTCTCTATTTAACGTTAGCAATAACATAAGTGATCTATGTACTGTTGTTGGTGAGGTTAGGAGACTATAGATCAGGGGTGACACAAGCGACACTGAGGGATATCTAGGTGATTATTTTCTTATTTTGTCTCTATTTAACGTTAGCAATAACATAAGTGATCTATGTACTGTTGTTGGTGAGGTTAGGAGACTATAGATCAGGGGTGACACAAGCGACACTGAGGGATATCTAGGTGATTATTTTCTTATTTTGTCTCTATTTAACGTTAGCAATAACATAAGTGATCTATGTACTGTTGTTGGTGAGGTTAGGAGACTATAGATCAGGGGTGACACAAGCGACACTGAGGGATATATAGGTGATTATTTTCTTATTTTGTCTCTATTTAACGTTAGCAATAACATAAGTGATCTATGTACTGTTGTTGGTGAGGTTAGGAGACTATAGATCAGGGGTGACACAAGCGACACTAAGGGATATCTAGGTGATTATTTTCTTATTTTGTCTCTATTTAACGTTAGCAATAACATAAGTGATCTATGTACTGTTGTTGGTGAGGTTAGGAGACTATAGATCAGGGGTGACACAAGCGACACTGAGGGATATCTAGGTGATTATTTTCTTATTTTGTCTCTATTTAACGTTAGCAATAACATAAGTGATCTATGTACTGTTGTTGGTGAGGTTAGGAGACTATAGATCAGGGGTGACACAAGCGACACTGAGGGATATCTAGGTGATTATTTTCTTATTTTGTCTCTATTTAACGTTAGCAATAACATAAGTGATCTATGTACTGTTGTTGGTGAGGTTAGGAGACTATAGATCAGGGGTGACACAAGCGACACTGAGGGATATCTAGGTGATTATTTTCTTATTTTGTCTCTATTTAACGTTAGTACACTGAGTGCTATATTTTATTTGACATGTATTCCTTGTGTGTGGCACATTTCTGATGTTTGATTTATGAACTAATTTGTTAAAGGGTTGTTCTTAATTAATAAAAATATCCGCTTTGATGGTGTTTAATTTGAAATTTCTTGAAAAAACTTATCATTTTATTCATTAAAAATAGGGGAATAATAACGAAATTATAACCATTAAGAATTAATAATATTCAGGATGTGTACCAATAGTGGTGTTTATTTTAGGAAGTTTGAGGTGTACCATATATGGTACACTTAGCACTCACTGTGTTAAACAAAGAATTAGTGATCTATGTACAGTACTGATGTTGAAGAAGACTTTTATTTTTATTTACATATTTAAGCTTATTTCTTTTTCGAAAAATACAAACAAAGTTCCATGAAATTTAAAACTTGTGAAACCTAATTTATAAACACTGAAAAAACAAGAATTATTTTCACTAGAACAATAATCTATGAAAAGTTTCTCAAATTAAAATCCGTAATTGGCTCTGTTATAAAGTAGAAAGTTTGTTGTACTGTTCTATGGACCAAAAAATAGTAAAATTTCCCTTCAAATCTGTTCGAATTGGAGGAAGATAAAACCTACTCGTTAAAGTGTTATGGTCGTGAGAACCCAATTGGAAATAGGAGCAGGTTCGAAGCAGCGGTCAACTCGATCGGACAAGTCACTCTGGCAGCCAGGGAGCAGCGAGAGCGCAGCGTGGGAGCCAAACTGACCGCTTTGGGGCTAATTCCACTGCGTCCTGTATCGGCCGAATAGATTCCTTGGCCACGACTGAAATATTGTATTGAAAAACATTACCAGCAGATATTGACTACAGGCGTACCCCGCTCTTATTACGCCTCAGAGTTACAACAAGTCAAATATAGGTGTTGGGTCATGTATCGCACTTACATTACCTGGTATAGAAAATATTTCATGAGTAACTTTGGTAATTTGTTTTTCAGTTTTCAATTAATCTGTTTTCACAGTGACTATTACAGACTTTATGTTCATGGAGATCAGATCCAAGTAACCAGTGACCAAAAGAGTACAAGTTGCTGAATAGTTATTTATAAAGGTACTATCCCCTCCAGATTGTAACCCTTCGTGCGCGGAAAATTGAAAATGGGAAAATTGAAAATGGGAAAATTGCACTGGGAAAATTGGCACGATAAAATATTTTAACAATATATTTTAGTCTATCAAAAAATATTTTACTCTATAAAAAAATATCGAACTGGATATAAAAGTATTCTAATTTTATGTAAAGAAAATTTTCACTGTGCGTTCATCTTTCATTGACAAGTTAAAAAAAACTATACAACCATGTAACGATCAATGAGCCTGAGAGGCACATTTTAGTTTGAAATATTTGAACATAATTAAATAACTAATTGATTTGAGTTACTGAAATTCTTTGACTTTTATTGTCTAAGACGTAACTATTTATTGTGAAACTGATGCAACATGTTTTGTTGTTTATCGTGAAATTAATGTAGCAAAATTTTATTTATTATTGAAACTAATACAACAAGATTGTATTTATTATTGAAACTAATGCAACAAGATTTTATTCATAATTGGTTTAACCTCTTGAGGAACAATTAAACACATTAAGCTAAGAATTAATTGCGTATCAGCACACTCACACTCACTGACGGAAGAATCCACTAAGGGCACGTACACACTACAAGGAGAGCGGAGAAGAGCGGAGCGTCATTAATATTACTGTTTGTTTGCAGCGCCACTCCGCTCGCAGTGTGAACAGCCAAGCGTCTCTGCATAATACCAAAAAACTTTAAATGTCAACTTTGGAACCAAAGGCCATATCGCTGACGTCAAAAGGAAATTAAGTACAAGGGACTGGAAGAAGCAGTCAGAGAGGAAAGTGGCCCCATGAACAAAGACAATTATCCCCGTCAGTGACAATGCTCATGGATACAGAAAAGCTACTCCGTGAATGCAGTCACTTCCCAAGGAATGTGACGAAAAGGGACACGAGCACCGGTGACTGCACTCATGGATGTAAGAGGAAAATGAAGAGGTGACAGTAAATGAAGCCTATACGAGTCTACCTAACACAAAAATCTTAGAGGAAAATGAAGAGGTGATAGTAAATCTATGACCTCGTAGTTGAAGAGCATAACCCTAGCGCTATCCTCTAAAACTGCAAGTAGCGTTAAAAAAATGATAAACACGGTAAAAATAAAAAAAGACAATCCATAATCCAAATAACAACAGTTCGGGGCCCAAGGGACGCCACCCCTTCTCTTCCATTCACCACAGACATCTTCAGGATAGAGCCAATGGGGACAGACACATTCTGGTAAGAGTAAAAGAAACCAAAGTATTTTTTTCCTATTTATTATTGATGTCTTTTCTTGCCGTGCTACCAAGTCTCTAAATATTGTCTAATTCTTCACAAAGAGTTTGAGAAAAGGGACTTCGTAGAGGAAGACACACGAGAAATTACCTCTTGGATGTGGTTTGAATAACGGACTATTTCAATTAAGGGTAAGTCACGAGTAATTGGACAGTTCCACATTTCCGATCAACTTACAAAAGTTATAAATTGATATTTTTTTGTATGTTCGAAAATGCATAACTGTCCAATAACTCAGAATTACCCGAACAGAAAATTGCAACTTGATTATTCTAAATTGCTTTTATTATTTGAAATAATTGGAGCGGAAAATATTTCGAAAGAACACTAAAAGTTTGATATGATGCTCATTATTTATTCTATTTTATTAGTAAAAGCAAATTTGTTCTAATTTCCTCACTAAAATCTTTAGAAAATTCTCTACATTTCAAACTACATGCATTAGTGTGCTATCTACATTCTACAGGGACACTCACAGTACTCGGCAAGTGGGTGTTCAACTTCACCATCTAAGACCCATTCTATACCAGCAGAAAAAAACGACGCGTTTTTACAGCCCAGTTAACGCCTCTTCACGGTTAAATGAATGGAAGGCGGCAGAAACGCTAGTATAGTCTGCAAATTTGCTTTCCATTCATTTAACCGTGATTAATTGAAGAGGCGTAAAGTGGGTTGTAGTTTGTTGTGTTCACTAGTTTATTGTGTTCACTAGTTTATTGTGTTCACTAGTTTATTGTATTCACTAGTTCATTGTGTTCACTAGTTTATTGTGTTCACTAGTTTATTGTGTTCACTAGTTTATTGTGTTCACTAGTTTATTGTGTTCACTAGTTTATTGTGTTCACTAGTTTATTGTGTTCACTAGTTTATTGTGTTCACTAGTTTATTGTGTTCACTAGTTTATTGTGTTCACTAGTTTATTGTGTTCACTAGTTTATTGTGTTCACTAGTTTATTGTATTCACTAGTTTGTTGTATTCACTAGTTTGTTGTATTCACTAGTTTGTTGTATTCACTAGTTTGTTGTTTTTGCTAGTTTGTTGTTTTTGCTAGTTTGTTGTTTTTGCTAGTTTGTTGTTTTTGCTAGTTTGTTGTTTATGCTAGTTTGTTGTTTTTGCTAGTTTGTTGTTTTTGCTAGTTTGTTGTTTTTGCTAGTTTGTTGTTTTTGCTAGTTTGTTGTTTTTGCTAGTTTGTTGTTTTTGCTAGTTTGTTGTTTATGCTAGTTTGTTGTTTTTGCTAGTTTGTTGTTTTTGCTAGTTTGTTGTTTTTGCTAGTTTGTTGTTTTTGCTAGTTTGTTGTTTTTGCTAGTTTGTTGTTTTTGCTAGTTTGTTGTTTTTGCTAGTTTGTTGTTTTTGCTAGTTTGTTGTTTTTGCTATTTTGTTGTTTTTGCTATTTTGTTGTTTTTGCTAGTTTGTTGTTTTTGCTAGTTTGTTGTTTTTGCTAGTTTGTTGTTTTTGCTAGTTTGTTGTTTTTGCTAGTTTGTTGTTTTTGCTAGTTTGATGTTTTTGCTAGTTTGTTGCATCCATTAGTTTGTTGTATCCATTAGTTTGTTGTATCCATTAGTTTGTTGTATCCATTAGTTTGTTGTATCCATTAGTTTGTTGTATCCATTAGTTTGTTGTATCCATTAGTTTGTTGCATCCATTAGTTTGTTGTATCCATTAGTTTGTTGTATCCATTAGTTTTTTGTATCCATTAGTTTGTTGTATTTGCTAGTTTGTTGTATCCGCTAGTACACACATACATCAGAGTAGCTATGTTAATATGCCCACTACAAAAATTGTGGGGGCAGCAAAATGTCCTGCCAACCAATGTTAATTATCTCTGAGGGTTTTTTCACTGCATAGCACACCCCTCCTCTTGCTCCTCCCCTTCCCTCCTGCCCACCTGCTTCCTCCTCCTCTTTATTGCGTCAAGGTAAATGTCCCGGTTGAAGTGACCCGCATTCAGCACCACGTCATCTTTGCCCGGTTTAATCTTGCAGCGGTACAGACCGTACACCGGCTTGTGGTCGGAGGTGCGGAACATTGAGCTGCTGTTGTAGTCTGCGCAGGTGATGCTTGCCCGAGGGGACTAACGGGTAAAAGATTCAGAGAAAGGTATTGATAATGTTTGAAATTTCAAATACCACAATTTTACAATATCTAACAAAAACTCTAATTGGACAGGGTAGAAGAATTCATCACCTTATTTTTATCAAAAAGTCTTAGGAAAAATAACAGTATAGCTAGATACTGTGTACATCCTACATGAATATCACACCAAGTTTCTGTAGCAATACTCACCCTGAAGAGAATCCTGTCTGTGTAGGAAGGTACTCTCTGTTTGCTTGACGTGTCGTACTCATCAGTGCCAGGGTTGTACTTGAAAGTGGGGGCAAAACTGATTGTCCCCTCTTCAAACTCTCGGAAGATGTCCCCCTTGTTCTTGCCATGGACATCTGGTCCCACTGCAGCAAGTGGGGCACAATGCCGCAGTCATCGGACATGCCCTTCTGCAGTTTCTCCAGCACATAGTCTCTGTTTGCCGCCAGACGGAAGTTAAAGTCACCGAGCCAGAGCACGCAGTCAAACCTCCTGGTAACGTCTGGAACAAAATAAACCTTTAGAATGATGACTTGGGGAAAATAAATAAGATTTTCAATAGTGACTTGAAGCCCAAAAAGTTCTCTGAACTTATATATGTGCTTGAAATTATGAATTTTATGTTAATAATTTTGAAGTAGCAAAATGTAGCTTTTCGTGTATTTCCATTTTTATGTAGCTATCTTTACTTCGAAGTTATTCCTCTGTAAACATCATTTCATTTCAATAAAGAATTTGAATAGCTAAGTTATAGAACTACAGAATTGTTTGAATATGTCCTGCCACGTTAAAAAGTACTCCATTCCTCACCCTTATGTTTGTGCTTCAAGTTGAGGTTCTTAGGCAGGTCCAAGGCAGCAGAAATGTTGCGTACATTCTGAATCCTTTGCGCGTTTTTCTCCTCGTGGGCGAAGAGGTGCGAGTTGATGAAGAGGAACTTTGTGCCGAAGAGTTGGAAGGACAGAGCCACAGCGCCCTTCGTCTTGAAGTAGGTACCAGGACGCAGACTGTGGGTATCTTCTTCAGGAACTGATGGGGAGACAATGATTACAAATACAAACCATTAACAATAAGTTGGGATTAGCTTTTGATGTCTTTTGATGAATACATTGAGGTGTAATATTCCCAACACCTCAGAGGTGAGGAGTACGTAAGACTGACCCAAACAACACTGCAGTTTCACCTCCCACGACTTGCGCTCTGCTCCCGACTCTTGGGTACCTGAATAGACATTATAGGGCAAATTACGAATGATCGGTCAGTTTCACATCTTCGGTCATATAAGAAACACGATATTATAATTGTAATTTTATTTCAATTGGTATCCATGGTACCTAACTAAAATAAATAATAATTATATTGTTTTTTTCTTATATTCTCGAGAAATAAGTAGGAGGAGCTTAGCAAAAAGTCAGGGGGAAAGACTTAAAAAAAGTCTACGCCCTTTAGAAATGTAAAGGGCCAGTAAACCTTTCAACAAGCTTTTCTCTCTTGTTGACATTATCAATAGAATAAAATATTCCCTTTTTTTCTAAAGCTCTATTTAATAAAATAAGTTTAATTAATTCTCCACTACAGCGCCACCTGCTGGTGAACATCTCAGTTACTACAAATGATAGAGTGCATGTACAACGGGTGTAGGTCATAAGCCCCCCTGGTCAAGAGCCCCCCCCGATCAGAAGCCCCCCCGGTCAAGAGCCCCCCCAGTCATGAGCCCCCCCCCCCCCCCCCCCCGGTCACGAGCCCCCCTGTTTTTAAATCCTTTTTTATTTATATTATTTAATCCTTATTGACACTTTTGTAGTTCATTACTGATTAGATATAAAATATATGTATATCGGGGGGCGTGCCGCCTCCGAACCCCCCTGCCAGGTCATTAAACAATCATGAAGTGTGCAGTACAACAAACTAGCGGATACAACAAACTACATTAGCAACTCATTAGCAACTCTCATTAGTTCTTCATTTGTTCAACTAGGTAAATAAGGATTTAAAAAATATGGAGGGGGGGCTCGTGGCCGGGGGGGCTTATGACCTAGGGGGGCTCGTGACTGGGGGGGCTCTTGACCGGGGGGGCTCTTGACCGGGGGGGCTCTTGACCGGGGGGGCTCATGACCGTACCCCATGTACAACATATTGCTAACTTTGCACTCTTAGTTTGTGTGTTTCTATTCATGTTTTACTTTGATTTATACTATATTAATTTATATGTTTTAAATTTAGGTTTATATTATACTTAATAGATAATCTTTATAATTGGCGTGTACTTAGGTTCAGTACAGTTATTGTTTAAAAACTATAAAGACAGCTGATTAGGTAAACAAACTGACCGCAGCGTTATTCCTGGCTGTGCGGCGAACATGTCAGTTATATGCATATATACAGGGTCACCCCTTTAAATTAGGTATACTGTATAATGAAATAATACAGGGTAGTTTCTGAGTTATCGACAGCTCCTCATTTTCGATCCTATAACAATAAATAGTAAAATTTAACGTCAAAATATAAGTTAGGTAAGTAATAATTATTATATATTTAGTCAAGTGCCCGAAAATATTTCCTACAACTCGTACCTTACCCCAATTAATGTAAATACACTATCCCTTTAATAATTTATGTGTAATTACTTATAATAGTTCATCACTATTTTTAATTATAATAATTTATCCCCTGAGGCTCAGCTCCGCGGTACACACCCCGTGGCAGCGCCATAGAGCCTCAGCACCAGGGGCATCGCCCCAGCAGTCGCATTAGGCTGGTGGGGAGACTGAGGAGGCGGGACTGTCCCCCGGGGGAAGAGGATTGGGATGTGAAGCCCCGTAGACTTATTGGCCTCTTGCAGGCAGTTGCTGGGGAGGGAAATGAAGCGTACAGACTGAAGAAGAGGAGGAGTCTGTCTCAGTCTCAAGCTGATACAGTCATAGTGAGTCCAGAGTATTGAGACAGGGGGGGGGAGGGAAATGAAGCGTACAGACTGAAGAAGAGGAGGAGTCTGTCTCTGTCTCAAGCTGATACAGTCATAGTGAGTCCAGAGTATTGAGACAGGGGGGGGGAGAGAGGGAAATGAAGCGTACAGACTGAAGAAGAGGAGGAGTCTGTCTCTGTTTCAAGCTGATACAGTCACAGTGAGTCCAGAGTATTGAGACAGGGGGGGGGAGAGAGGGAAATGAAGCGTACAGACTGAAGAAGAGGAGGAGTCTGTCTCTGTCTCAAGCTGATACAGTCATAGTGAGTCCAGAGTATTGAGACAGGGGGGGGAGAGAGGGAAATGAAGCGTACAGACTGAAGAAGAGGAGGAGTCTGTCTCTGTTTCAAGCTGATACAGTCACAGTGAGTCCAGAGTATTGAGACAGGGGGGGGAGAGAGGGAAATGAAGCGTACAGACTGAAGAAGAGGAGGAGTCTGTCTCTGTCTCAAGCTGATACAGTCATAGTGAGTCCAGAGTATTGAGACAGGGGGGGGGAGAGGGAAATGAAGCGTACAGACTGAAGAAGAGGAGGAGTCTGTCTCTGTCTCAAGCTGATACAGTCATAGTGAGTCCAGAGTATTGAGATAGGGGGGGGGAGAGAGAGAGGGAAATGAAGCGTACAGACTGAAGAAGAGGAGGAGTCTGTCTCTGTCTCAAGCTGATACAGTCATAGTGAGTCCAGAGTATTGAGACAGGGGGGGGGAGAGAGGGAAATGAAGCGTACAGACTGAAGAAGAGGAGGAGTCTGTCTCTGTCTCAAGCTGATACAGTCACAGTGAGTCCAGAGTATTGAGACAGGGGGGGGGGGGAGAGAGGGAAATGAAGCGTACAGACTGCACTGCAATTGAGTCTACAAGTTCATCTTTCTAGTACAGTAACATGCATACTATTTGATTGAAAAGATTCAAACTCAACGGGAAATCCATAATAATAGAGGTTATTTAAACTCTGCGTTGAAGGTTTTTTCAGATATCCAGATATCAGAAAAAACCTTCAACGCAGAGTTTAAATAACCTCTATTATTATGCATACTATTGCTACCATAGACACGTAATAGCAACTCTAAGCTATAATTAGTGAACTAAACATACCCTGGTACTTATATTCAAAGGCAGTGGATAGAGTTTATTGGACACACTGTACAGGGTGGCTCACAAAAAACTATACCGAACTTTTAATTCTTATATTTCAACAACTGTTGAAGGTACAGATTTATTTCAGCTATCATTTTGTTTGTTGAACCCTTCTCCAAAAAAAATTGAATTTTCATAAATTTTTACCTAATTCTCAAAAATAAATACAGCTTTATGAAAAATACGAATTAAAAGTTCGGTACATTTTTCTGTGCGTCACTCTGTATGTATATTGCATAATTTTCAGTCTATCACCGAATTAAAATTTGTGTCTTGTTTAGCGTTGTGATTAATTTACTAAATACAAATTGCAAGCAAAAGTATATTTGAAAATAAATAGAAAAAGATCACAGACTCCTACTCAGTTTGTTTGAAGAATATCCTACAAGGAAAAATTAGGAGAAGAAAGAACAATTGGAAAGAGTTCTTATAAGACCATGAAATTATAAAGAGTTTTTAGGGTTTTTAGATTTGTTATTAGGGTTTTTAGATTAGTTATTAGGGTTTTCAGATTTGTTATTAGGGTTTTTAGATTAATTATTTGGGTTTTTAGATTTGTTATTAGGGTTTTTAGATTAGTTATTATGGTTTTCAGATTAGTTATTAGGGTTTTCAGATTAGTTATTAGGGTTTTTACTTTAGTTATTTGGGTTTCGTAAATAGTTATAAGGGTTTTCCAAATTAGTTATAAGGGTTTTTAAATTAGTTAATAGGGTTTTTTAATTAGTTAATAGGGTTTTTTAATCAATTATTCGGGTATTTAAATTAGTAATTAGGGTTTTTAGATTATTTATTGGGATTTTAGATTAGCTATTAGGGTTTTTAAATTAGTTATTAGGGTTTTCAAATTATTATTAGGTTTTCCATATTAGTTATTAGGGGTTTTTTATTAGTTATTAGGGTTTTCAAATTAGTTATTAGGGTTTGCAAATTTGTTATTAGGGTTTTCAAATTAGTTATTAGGGTTTTTAGATTAGTCATTTGGGTTTTTAAATTAGTTATTAGGGTTTCAAATTAGTTATTAGGGTTTTTAGATTAGTTATTAGGGTTTTTAGATTAGTTATTAAAGTTTTCAAATTAGTTATTAGGGTTCTCAAATTAGTTATAAGGGTTTGCAAATTAGTTATTAGGGTTTTTAAATTAGTTATTAGGGTTTGCAAATTAGTTATTAGGGTTTTCAATTAGTTATGAGGGTTTTCAAATTTTTATTAGGTTTTTCAAATTAGTTATTAGGGTTTTAAAATTAGTTATTAGGGTTCTCAAATTAGTTATTAGGGTTCTCGAATTAGTTATTAGGGTTTATAAATTAGTCATTACGGTTTTCAAATTAGTTATTAGGGTTTTCAAATTAGTTATTAGACTTTTCTAATTAGTTATTAGGGTTTTTAAATTAGTTATTAGTGTTTTTAAATTAGTTATTAGGGTTTTTAAATAATTTATTAGGGTTTTTAAATTAGTTATTAGGGTTTTTAAATTGTTTATTAGGGTTTTAAAATAGTTATTAAGGTTTTTAAATTAGTTAATAGGGTTTTTTAATTAGTTAATAGGGTTTTTAATTATTTATTAGGGTATTTAACTTAGTTATTAGGGTTTTTAGATTAGTTATTAGGATTTTAAATTAGTTATTAGGGTTTTTAGATTAGTTGTTAGGGTTTTTAAATTAGTTACTAGGATCCATTGTTAAAAAATATTATTTGCCTTTGAAGAATTAATAGTTTATTTCATTTCCCAATATCGTAATCAGACTTTTGAACATAATTATAATTAATTATTTGAAAAAATATATAAATACATGACCCCTGACAAGGTCTGAGACTTTAGCAGATGTTTTAGTTGTAACTTTGATAAATTCGTTGTAACTCTGGTAAATTAGTTGTAACTTTGGTAAATTCGTTGTAACTTTTGTAAATTCGTTGTAACTTTGGTAAATTCGTTGTAACTTTGGTAAATTCGTTGTAACTTTGGTAAATTCGTTGTAACTTTGGTAAATTCGTTGTAACTTTGGTAAATTCTTTGTAACTTTGGTAAATTCGTTGATCGTTTTCAGGTAAGCTGTTTTCGCCGTCTATTATGCAGGTAACTACAATATATTTTTCACGTATCTTATTTCTCGCAGACACTTTTTACTAACCACTTCTAGGATTCTTACCTTTTTGCATTTAAGTAAATTTATATTAAAATATAGTCATTCAAATGGGAAACAATTTTTTTTTTTAAATTCAGAATTTAAAATCAAGAATTCATTGCAAAGGTAACTATGAACATAAAAAATAAATCAATGAAATTCTGCGAAGATTCTACAATTCAGTAGAATGAGATCAAATTATTCACTCAAATAATACTAAAAAATGTCCCATATTCTGCAGACTGGGTTGACTCTAATCATTTTTTGCACATCTTAAGGTATGACGGTGTTGGTTTATCGCTTATCTCCTTATCAGTCGCCTTATCTGTACACTGTCTCAGCACTCAGTAACCTCATTGAAACAAGTGATACATTGCCAAAGAATGTTGAAATCATGTTAGATGTTGACAATTCAATCATGTTAACATTCATATCGTCAGTATTTTCGTCAAACATGTGTTCCGCGCCACACAGAGAAAAAAGTTTACTCATATCTAATGGGTCATCAATTTATGCTTTTTACCAATTATTACGTGAGTTGGTTGAACTTCATTCATGTTTTCACGTGTGTTAAAATAACTATGACCTGGTGTGTCACCAAACATTAGTTAATTCAATTCATTTTATGGATGAATCAACTTACTACGAGAGTTAAAAGTTACTTTTTTGAGAAATTTAACGTATGTTGAAACATCTCTGACAGAGTGTATTGTAGTAACTCCCAAAGACTGTTAATCCAATGTATCTGGTGTATAAGTTAACTTATTGTGAGTGTTTTCAAGCTTATGCGTGAGTCAAAACTACCGTTAGGTTTCAACTAAAGTCAATTTAACTACTTTTAAATAGATTCTAACTATAGATCCTAGGTAGGGGCAGAATCAGACTTTACAAATAAGTCAAAGCAAGTCAAATTTGGTTTGATTCAACTAATCTTTTTTCTGTGTGTATTTGCCTATTTGTATAATCTCGAGAATGCGCTGTGCGCTTTTAGGATCATTGGAAATGCGCGACAATTTCTCGAGAGTGTGCATTGTACAAGGCAGGTAAAGGGTCTGAAGCAGGACCAGCAGTGATGGAGTAGATAATCAATTACTTATGCATTTAATTGTTTCATCTAAATGAATAGATAAAAGATATATAATCCCAATGAAGTAGAGTTAAATTACTATGAGAGTTAAAAGTTACTTTTTGAGAATTGTAAAGTATGTTGAGATATATAATCTCAATGAAGTAGAGTTAAATTACTATGAGAGTTAAAAGTTACTTTTTGAGAATTGTAAAGTATGTTGAGATATATAATCTCAATGAAGTAGAGAGAACACTCACTATTCATTTTCTATCCAATAACATTTCATTTCACCTCTCAGTTCATAGATTCTGATGCAGTTTGTTACCAATCATTTCTACCATTGCAAGGTCATGAGAAGAGTCTTATCGCATTAATATATCCTTATCTCTTCTTCTAGCCTCAAACTGTGAGTGATAAAGTCATTACCCAGTAAAGTGATATAGCGTGTGAGAGTGATTTAAGAGATCTAGGAGAGCTGGTAAGTAATTCCAATTTTACTTACATACTCTAGCGTGAAAATAACAACAGAAGTTGCTTGCAGTTCTCCATGACTCTTTCCAAGAAATTGTCTGTTAGGCACACTAAACATATTCATATAAACTGACTAGTGATTAAAGACAGGGTAGAACTCATCAAAATGTGGAGATGGAGTCATAAAGGACTATTGTATCTTTTCGATTGGCGGAATGAAATTTCAGGGAAGATCTAATTTGAAGGTTTATGTGTTTCTTGTTCTTTAGCACAGTCATATATTACTGATGATACTGTAGAGTATAATTAAATAGTTATCGTACATAGTACTATGATGATAATAGCGAGCTGGTCTTGCTTATTAAAAATTATCCTTATGTATTGTATACTGAACTGACTAGTTCCAATCACTAGTAGTGAGTACTAACCAGTAACCACCTGGGCATTAACTCAATTTATTGTATAGCTATGCCTACCCTCTAATGAGCCCCATCCATAACTTAGTAGTTTTTTTCTGTGGACCCACAATTGGGCCGAAGACCATATTGGGCCCGCCAACAATTGGGCCCAGGACAATTGGGTAACAATAAAATTGTTTTTTGCGAGCAAATCAGTCTATTCCAGCAATTGTTGCTGATTGCGATAAGAATTCTCATTTACCATATCTTGGGTCTAATTCTTACCACTTCATCGTTCAGTGATCTTCGCCATGCACTATAGTTGAATATATTCCTATCGAAGGTATAGTTGAACATATTCCTATCGAAGGTATAGCTGAATATATTCCTATCGAAGGTATAGTTGAACATATTCCTATCGAAGGTATAGCTGAATATATTCCTATCGAAGGTATAGTTGAACATATTCCTATCGAAGGTATAGCTGAATATATTCCTATCGAAGGTATAGTTGATTATATTCCTATCGAAGGTATAGTTCAATATATTCCTATCGAAGGTATAGTTGAATATATTCCTATCGAAGGTATAGTTGAATATATTCCTATCGAAGGTATAGTTGAATATATTCCTATCGAAGGTATAGTTGAATATATTCCTATCGAAGGTATAGTTGAATATATTCCTATCGAAGGTATAGTTGAATATATTACTATCGAAGGTATAGTTGAATATATTCCTATCGAAGGTATAGTTGAATATATTCCTATCGAAGGTATAGTTGAATATATTCCTATCGAAGGTATAGTTGAATATATTCCTATCGAAGGTATAGTTGAATATATTCCTATCGAAGGTATAGTTGGATATATTCCTATCGAAGGTATAGTTGAATATATTCCTATCGAAGGTATAGTTGAATATATTCCTATCGAAGGTATAGTTGAATATATTCCTATCGAAGGTATAGTTGAATATATTCCTATCGAAGGTATAGTTCAATATATTCCTATCGAAGGTATAGTTCAATATATTCCTATCGAAGGTATAGTTCAATATATTCCTATCGAAGGTATAGTTGAATATATTCCTATCGAAGGTATAGTTCAATATATTCCTATCGAAGGTATAGTTCAATATATTCCTATCGAAGGTATAGTTGAATATATTCCTATCGAAGGTATAGTTGAATATATTCCAATCGAAGGTATAGTTCAATATATTCCTATCGAAGGTATAGTTCAATATATTCCTATCGAAGGTATAGTTCAATATATTCCTATCGAAGGTATAGTTGAATATATTCCTATCGAAGGTATAGTTGAATATATTCCAATCGAAGGTATAGTTCAATATATTCCTATCGAAGGTATAGTTGAATATATTCCTATCGAAGGTATAGTTGAATATATTCCTATCGAAGGTATAGTTGAATATATTCCTATCGAAGGTATAGTTCAATATATTCCTATCGAAGGTATAGTTGAATATATTCCTATCGAAGATATAGTTGAATATATTCCTATCGAAGGTATAGTTCAATATATTCCTATCGAAGGTATAGTTCAATATATTCCTATCGAAGGTATAGTTGAATATATTCCTATCGAAGGTATAGTTGAATATATTCCAATCGAAGGTATTGTTCAATATATTCCTATCGAAGGTATAGTTCAATATATTCCTATCGAAGGTATAGTTCAATATATTCCTATCGAAGGTATAGTTGAATATATTCCTATCGAAGGTATAGTTGAATATATTCCAATCGAAGGTATAGTTCAATATATTCCTATCGAAGGTATAGTTCAATATATTCCTATCGAAGGTATAGTTGAATATATTCCTATCGAAGGTATAGTTGAATATATTCCAATCGAAGGTATAGTTCAATATATTCCTATCGAAGGTATAGTTCAATATATTCCTATCGAAGGTATAGTTGAATATATTCCTATCGAAGGTATAGTTCAATATATTCCTATCGAAGGTATAGTTGAATATATTCCTATCGAAGGTATAGTTCAATATATTCCTATCGAAGGTATAGTTCAATATATTCCTATCAAAGGTATAGTTCAATATATTCCTATCGAAGGTATAGTTGAATATATTCCTATCGAAGGTATAGTTCAATATATTCCTATCGAAGGTATAGTTCAATATATTCCTATCAAAGGTATAGTTGAATATATTCCTATCGAAGGTATAGTTGAATATATTCCTATCGAAGGTATAGTTCAATATATTCCTATCGAAGGTATAGTTCAATATATTCCTATCGAAGGTATAGTTGAATATATTCCTATCGAAGGTATAGTTCAATATATTCCTATCGAAGGTATAGTTCAATATATTCCTATCGAAGGTATAGTTCAATATATTCCTATCGAAGGTATAGTTCAATATATTCCTATCGAAGGTATAGTTCAATATATTCCTATCGAAGGTATAGTTCAATATATTCCTATCGAAGGTATAGTTCAATATATTCCTATCGAAGGTATAGTTCAATATATTCCTATCGAAGGTATAGTTCAATATATTCCTATCGAAGGTATAGTTGAATATATTCCTATCGAAGGTATAGTTGAATATATTCCTATCGAAGGTATAGTTCAATATATTCCTATCGTAGGTATAGTTTAATATATTCCTATCGAAGGTATAGTTCAATATATTCCTATCGAAGGTATAGTTCAATATATTCCTATCGAAGGTATAGTTCAATATATTCCTATCGAAGGTATAGTTCAATATATTCCTATCGAAGGTATAGTTGAATATATTCCTATCGAAGGTATAGTTGAATATATTCCTATCGAAGGTATAGTTCAATATATTCCTATCGAAGGTATAGTTCAATATATTCCTATCGAAGGTATAGTTCAATATATTCCTATCGAAGGTATAGTTCAATATATTCCTATCGAAGGTATAGTTCAATATATTCCTATCGAAGGTATAGTTCAATATATTCCTATCGAAGGTATAGTTCAATATATTCCTATCGAAGGTATAGTTCAATATATTCCTATCGAAGGTATAGTTCAATATATTCCTATCGAAGGTATAGTTCAATATATTCCTATCGAAGGTATAGTTCAATATATTCCTATCGAAGGTATAGTTCAATATATTCCTATCGAAGGTATAGTTGAATATATTCCTATCGAAGGTATAGTTCAATATATTCCTATCGAAGGTATAGTTCAATATATTCCTATCGAAGGTATAGTTCAATATATTCCTATCGAAGGTATAGTTCAATATATTCCTATCGAAGGTATAGTTCAATATATTCCTATCGAAGGTATAGTTCAATATATTCCTATCGAAGGTATAGTTGAATATATTCCTATCGAAGGTATAGTTCAATATATTCCTATCGAAGGTATAGTTGAATATATTCCTATCGAAGGTATAGTTCAATATATTCCTATCGAAGGTATAGTTCAATATATTCCTATCGAAGGTATAGTTCAATATATTCCTATCGAAGGTATAGTTCAATATATTCCTATCGAAGGTATAGTTCAATATATTCCTATCGAAGGTATAGTTCAATATATTCCTATCGAAGGTATAGTTCAATATATTCCTATCGAAGGTATAGTTCAATATATTCCTATCGAAGGTATAGTTCAATATATTCCTATCGAAGGTATAGTTGAATATATTCCTATCGAAGGTATAGTTCAATATATTCCTATCGAAGGTATAGTTCAATATATTCCTATCGTAGGTATAGTTTAATATATTCCTATCGAAGGTATAGTTCAATATATTCCTATCGAAGGTATAGTTCAATATATTCCTATCGAAGGTATAGTTCAATATATTCCTATCGAAGGTATAGTTCAATATATTCCTATCGAAGGTATAGTTGAATA
This sequence comes from Caprella mutica, assembly GCA_947561585.1. Classification (NCBI taxonomy): domain Eukaryota; kingdom Metazoa; phylum Arthropoda; class Malacostraca; order Amphipoda; family Caprellidae; genus Caprella; species Caprella mutica. The sequence goes on along the minus strand of CANNZV010001123.1, from coordinate 246,902 downwards.
TATTCCTATCGAAGGTATAGTTGAATATATTCCTATCGAAGGTATAGTTCAATATATTCCTATCGAAGGTATAGTTCAATATATTCCTATCGAAGGTATAGTTCAATATATTCCTATCGAAGGTATAGTTCAATATATTCCTATCGAAGGTATAGTTCAATATATTCCTATCGAAGGTATAGTTCAATATATTCCTATCGAAGGTATAGTTCAATATATTCCTATCGAAGGTATAGTTCAATATATTCCTATCGAAGGTATAGTTCAATATATTCCTATCGAAGGTATAGTTCAATATATTCCTATCGAAGGTATAGTTCAATATATTCCTATCGAAGGTATAGTTCAATATATTCCTATCGAAGGTATAGTTGAATATATTCCTATCGAAGGTATAGTTCAATATATTCCTATCGAAGGTATAGTTCAATATATTCCTATCGAAGGTATAGTTCAATATATTCCTATCGAAGGTATAGTTCAATATATTCCTATCGAAGGTATAGTTCAATATATTCCTATCGAAGGTATAGTTCAATATATTCCTATCGAAGGTATAGTTGAATATATTCCTATCGAAGGTATAGTTCAATATATTCCTATCGAAGGTATAGTTCAATATATTCCTATCGAAGGTATAGTTCAATATATTCCTATCGAAGGTATAGTTGAATATATTCCTATCGCTGCATCCAAAGCACACCTTCAGACTTCTTATCAATCTTTTATCTTCACTGAGTTACCTTGGCAATTCTTATTCTCATTACTAATATTGAACGTTTGTTATTCCCTGATTTAGTTTACTTGTGAACCTCTGAGCAATCATTTTCATTTCAATCTATGATAAATTTCTATTCTGAAATTTAATTCATTTGAAAAAGCATCACATCTGCACCTTCTCTTCGTTAGCTGTTCCAATTTAAATCGTGAGTAGTTTGATGCACTGCAGTTATATTTGTTTCGACATTTCAATTTAATCTCTTGATTAACTGTTCTACAATTTCTTTTATAGATATGAGTTCCAATGTGAAGAAAAACATTACCTATACCATGTTTATGGAAATTTTATTCAATGGGAGAAAAGACAAACCAATGTAGCTTGAAATTTCTGACAATTCATAGGCCTACTCACGATTTTAATTGTTGTAGAACTCCTGAGTTATGGAGTAGTTTTCTTTGTTTAAATCATAGAAAACGATAGACCTTGAGTGTCAGTACATAATTTTCAAAATTTAGATTCGCCTAGGGTGACCAAATGGATGGATGAAATAAAGGCAAATTATATATCCTAAACTTTTAATTTAAGAAAAATAATTAATTACAAAAGATTTTATAAGTTGAATACCATTATATTATTGAAGTTGATGTTTTTCGATTGAATTTAGGACTAAGTAATATTTAAAGACAAGAAAGATAGTAAATGAGATAGGACTGCTTCATACAGAGGATTGCATTCTGGTTGCTTCACAGTGTAGCTAGTGTCAGGCATACACCTTACACAATACTCAACTCCAGAGTATTTGGTGTGAATAACTGCCGTCAGAAGTACTATTAACTACTTCTGAAGTAACTATTACAATTATCAAATCAATAAGTACTCGCTAAATCTAACAGAAATTTAAATACTGAACAGAGACAGGAAAAGTTTAACTTACCGAAAGGACCCTAAGTTCTCCACCATCAACAGCCTCGACTAAACAAATCAGTTCAGATCGATACTGGTGATAAATTCGGTACCTTCCGATATGAACTAATTGGCAACTCAAAATAATTCCAAAATTTGAAGTACTGAATTTAACAGCTCAAATATGAAATATCAAATAAATTAAAACTAAACAATAGAAATAGAATTCTTGCCCTGACATTGAGGTATAACTATATCTTTTCCAAGTCAAGTTGGTAGAAGTGAATAATGAATTGGCAGAATTGAAAAATGAATTGGCACAAGTGAAAGTCATACTACAGAAGTTAAAATGAAAAATGCAAGTATGACAAGAAATTACAATATAGATTTTTTAAATGAAAATTACAACCTCAATCCTATAGTGGGTTTATGCAATCTTCTCCACCAGACCCTATACCAAATATAAGATAATAGGTACTTTATTATAGAATAATACTCTATTATAGAATAATACTCTATTATAGGATAATACTTTATTATAGAATAATACTCTATTATAGAATAATACTTTATTATAGAATAATACTCTATTATAGAATAATACTCTATTATAGAATAATACTCTATTATAGAATAATACTCTATTATATGATAATACTCCATTGTAGGATAATACTCTATTATAGAATAATACTCTATTATATGATAATACTCCATTGTAGGATAATACTCCATTGTAGGATAATACTCCATTGTAGGATAATACTCTATTATAGAATAATACTCTATTATAGAATAATACTCTATTATAGAATAATACTCTATTATAGGATAATACTCTATTATAGAATAATACTCTATTATAGGATAATACTCTATTATATGATAATACTCCATTGTAGGATAATACTCTATTATATGATAATACTCCATTGTAGGATAATACTCCATTGTAGGATAATACTCTATTATAGAATAATACTCTATTATAGAATAATACTCTATTATAGAATAATACTCTATTATAGGATAATACTCTATTATAGAATAATACTCTATTATAGGATAATACTCTATTATATGATAATACTCCATTGTAGGATAATACTCTATTATAGAATAATACTCTATTATAGAATAATACTTTATTATAGAATAATACTTTATTATAGAATAATACTCTATTATAGGATAATACTCTATTATAAGATAATACTCTATTATAGGATAATACTCTATTATAGAATAATACTCTATTATATGATAATACTCCATTGTAGGATAATACTCCATTGTAGGATAATACTCTATTATAGAATAATACTCTATTATAGAATAATACTCTATTATATGATAATACTCCATTGTAGGATAATACTCCATTGTAGGATAATACTCCATTGTAGGATAATACTCTATTATAGAATAATACTCTATTATAGAATAATACTCTATTATAGAATAATACTCTATTATAGGATAATACTCTATTATAGGATAATACTCTATTATAGAATAATACTCTATTATAGGATAATACTCTATTATAGAATAATACTCTATTATAGAATAATACTTTATTATAGAATAATACTTTATTATAGAATAATACTCTATTATAGGATAATACTCTATTATAGGATAATACTCTATTATAGAATAATACTCTATTATAGGATAATACTCTATTATAGAATAATACTCTATTATAGAATAATACTCTATTATAGGATAATACTCTATTATAGGATAATACTCTATTATAGAATAATACTCTATTATAGGATAATACTCCATTATAGAATAATACTCTATTATAGAATAATACTCTATTATATGATAATACTCCATTGTAGGATAATACTCTATTATAGAATAATACTTTATTATAGAATAATACTTTATTATAGAATAATACTCTATTATAGGATAATACTCTATTATAGAATAATACTCTATTATAGGATAATACTCTATTATAGGATAATACTCTATTATATGATAATACTCCATTGTAGGATAATACTCTATTATAGAATAATACTCTATTATAGGATAATACTCTATTATAGGATAATACTCTATTATAGGATAATACTCTATTATAGAATAATACTCTATTATAGAATAATACTATATTATAGAATAATACTCTATTATAGGATAATACTCTATTATAGGATAATACTCTATTATAGAATAATACTCTATTATAGGATAATACTCTATTATAGGATAATACTCTATTATAGAATAATACTCTATTATAGGATAATACTCTATTATAGGATAATACTCTATTATAGAATAATACTCTATTATAGGATAATACTCTATTATAGGATAATACTCTATTATAGAATAATACTCTATTATAGGATAATACTCTATTATAGGATAATACTCTATTATAGGATAATACTCTATTATAGAATAATACTCTATTATAGGATAATACTCTATTATAGGATAATACTCTATTATAGGATAATACTCTATTATAGGATAATACTCTATTATAGGATAATACTCTATTATAGAATAATACTCTATTATAGGATAATACTCTATTATAGGATAATACTCTATTATAGAATAATACTCTATTATAGGATAATACTCTATTATAGGATAATACTCTATTATAGGATAATACTCTATTATAGGATAATACTCTATTATAGGATAATACTCTATTATAGAATAATACTCTATTATAGGATAATACTCTATTATAGGATAATACTCTATTATAGAATAATACTCTATTATAGGATAATACTCTATTATAGGATAATACTCTATTATAGAATAATACTCTATTATAGGATAATACTCTATTATAGGATAATACTCTATTATAGAATAATACTCTATTATAGAATAATACTCTATTATAGGATAATACTCTATTATAGGATAATACTCTATTATAGAATAATACTCTATTATAGGATAATACTCTATTATAGGATAATACTCTATTATAGGATAATACTCTATTATAGAATAATACTCTATTATAGGATAATACTCTATTATAGGATAATACTCTATTATAGAATAATACTCTATTATAGGATAATACTCTATTATAGAATAATACTCTATTATAGGATAATACTCTATTATAGGATAATACTCTATTATAGAATAATACTCTATTATAGGATAATACTCTATTATAGGATAATACTCTATTATAGGATAATACTCTATTATAGAATAATACTCTATTATAGGATAATACTCTATTATAGGATAATACTCTATTATAGGATAATACTCTATTATAGAATAATACTCTATTATAGGATAATACTCTATTATAGGATAATACTCTATTATAGGATAATACTCTATTATAGGATAATACTCTATTATAGGATAATACTCTATTATAGAATAATACTCTATTATAGGATAATACTCTATTATAGGATAATACTCTATTATAGAATAATACTCTATTATAGGATAATACTCTATTATAGGATAATACTCTATTATAGGATAATACTCTATTATAGGATAATACTCTATTATAGAATAATACTCTATTATAGGATAATACTCTATTATAGGATAATACTCTATTATAGAATAATACTCTATTATAGGATAATACTCTATTATAGGATAATACTCTATTATAGAATAATACTCTATTATAGGATAATACTCTATTATAGGATAATACTCTATTATAGAATAATACTCTATTATAGGATAATACTCTATTATAGGATAATACTCTATTATAGAATAATACTCTATTATAGGATAATACTCTATTATAGGATAATACTCTATTATAGGATAATACTCTATTATAGAATAATACTCTATTATAGGATAATACTCTATTATAGGATAATACTCTATTATAGAATAATACTCTATTATAGGATAATACTCTATTATAGGATAATACTCTATTATAGAATAATACTCTATTATAGGATAATACTCTATTATAGGATAATACTCTATTATAGGATAATACTCTATTATAGAATAATACTCTATTATAGGATAATACTCTATTATAGGATAATACTCTATTATAGAATAATACTCTATTATAGGATAATACTCTATTATAGGATAATACTCTATTATAGAATAATACTCTATTATAATATAATACCCAATTAGATTATATATGATTATAAATGAAAAAGTAAATCAGGAAGGCAAAGATTTACTGTGAGGTTTAGATTATCAACAAATCGGTTACATTGATTACAAACTGTGTTTTCTGTATTGTTTGAGATTTAAATGATGTTGTTTTTTGATAATGATTTAAATTTAGGCATAAATGCCTACTACCATGATATATATTAATATTTCTACAATAATGAGTAGCTATATTGATTTCCCACAACATTTACTTAATATTTGTTTCATTACCCCAATTTTGTCTAAGATTTAGTGCACATCCAAATAAGGATAATAAATGTACAGGCAAGCCTCGCTTTAAGTACAACTCACTTTAATAAAAGTGGTACTTATTTCGAGTCATGTTTCGAAATAAGAACCGTTCGTAGACATAGAAAACGGAGACAATTTTTTGTGATTATTTCACGGTAACTAAAAATAACATCGAAATTATAATCCAGGTAAGGTTATTAGAAGCAATTGGTTCAGAAATTCAACATGTGTCATTTTAGGGTAAGTTCCGTGTTATCGCACAGTTCCATATTTTCAAACACGTAAAAATCTTTATATAATAATCAATATTTAACTTTTATTTCAATATGCTTATATACGTATAGTACTCTTATAACTCTAAAACAAATTTTCTTTCTATAACTCATAGAAAATGAGAAATATAATCGAGGAGTGACAATTATAAATTTTTTGTTACTTTTATTCGCATTAGTTACCGTTTGGTAATTAAACTTAGTCGTGATTAGGTAACTAAAGCGGGGGATGCCCCGCACTGTACTCCTCAGTTTTTGAAGGATGTTCTGAACATTCTTGAGTTCAATTTGAGAAGTAGCTAAAGTGTTGATTCTTTTTATTATTATAAAGGTTTGGTAATCAGTAACCACTAATATTGAATGAAGAGTTCAAGGCAATCATGAGAGATAAGGGGAATCACACTCTTGAATGATTGCGGTCACAAACGTTTGTTGGCTGCAGCAGTACAATATAGACACAGGATGTCTGTTCTCACTGAGTGCTGATACATCTCCCAGCTTAAATTGAGATTTCACTGTAGAATCTCTGTTGGTCTGGCCTTTTCCGGTAGACGTCTGTTCTTGAACAAAGTGGGGGACGATTTGTAACGCGGAAAACGTCTTTGCATCAGTGGTAGAATTTCCTCTGATCTCACATCTTGAATTTTAGAATAAATTGTAAAATGACCTCTTCGGAATATTTCATTTGCCATCTTCATTTCTTTTTGTTATTGAAGATACAACTAATTAAATAGCTATTGTAGAGCTGTATCACAGATACAACTAATTAAATAGCGGTTGTAGAGCTGTATCACATATACAACTAATTAAATAAATATTGTAAAGCTGTATCACAGATACAACTAATTAAATAGCTATTGTAGAGCTGTATCACAGATAAAACTAATTAAATAGTTATTGTAGAGCTGTATCACAGATACAACTAATTATATAATTATTGTAGAGCTGTATCACAAATACAACTAATTAAATAGCGGTTGTAGAGCTGTATCACAGATACAACTAATTAAATAGTTATTGTAGAGCTGTATCACAGATACAACTAATTGAATAGTTATTGTAGAGCTGTATCACAGATACAACTAATTAAATAGTTATTGTAGAGCTGTATCACAGATACAACTAATTAAATAGCTATTGTAGAGCTGTATCACAGATACAACTAATTAAATAACTATTGTAGAGCTGTATCACAGATACAACTAATAAAATAGCTATTGTAGAGCTGTATCACAGATACAACTAATTAAATAACTATTGTAGAGCTGTATCACAGATACAACTAATTAAATAGCTATTGTAGAGCTGTATCACAAATACAACTAATTAAATAACTATTGTAGAGCTGTATCACAGATACAACTAATTAAATAGCTATTGTAGAGCTGTATCACAAATACAACTAAATAAATAACTATTGTAGAGCTGTATCACAGATACAACTAATTGAATAGCTATTGTAGAGCTGTATCACAGATACAACTAATTAAATAGTTATTGTAGAGCTGTATCACAGATACAACTAATTAAATAGCTATTGTAGAGCTGTATCACATATACAACTAATTAAATAGCTATTGTAGAGCTGTATCACAGTTACAACTAATTAAATAGTTATTGTAGAGCTGTATCACAGATACAACTAATTAAATAGCTATTGTAGAGCTGTATCACATATACAACTAATTAAATAGCTATTGTAGAGCTGTATCACAGATACAACTAATTAAATAGTTATTGTAGAGCTGTATCACAGATACAACTAATTAAATAGCTATTGTAGAGCTGTATCACAGATACAACTAATTAAATAACTATTGTAGAGCTGTATCACAGATACAACTAATTAAATAGCTATTGTAGAGCTGTATCACAGATACAACTAAATAAATAACTATTGTAGAGCTGTATCACAGATACAACTAATTGAATAGCTATTGTAGAGCTGTATCACAGATACAACTAATTAAATAGTTATTGTAGGCTGCATCACAGATACAACTAAATAAATAGCTATTGTAGAGCTGTATCACGTATACAACTAATTAAATAGTTATTGTAGAGCTGTATCACAGATACAACTAATTAAATAGCTATTGTAGAGCTGTATCACATATACAACTAATTAAATAGCTATTGTAGAGCTGTATCACAGTTACAACTAATTAAATAGTTATTGTAGAGCTGTATCACAGATACAACTAATTAAATAGCTATTGTAGAGCTGTATCACATATACAACTAATTAAATAGCTATTGTAGAGCTGTATCACAGATACAACTAATCAAATAGCTATTGTAGAGCTGTATCACAGATACAACTAATTAAATAGTTATTGTAGAGCTGTATCACAGATACAACTAATTAAATATCTATTGTAGAGCTGTATCACAGATACTACTAACTAAATAGTTATTGTTGAGCTGTATCACAGATACAACTAATTAAATAGTTATTGGTGTTCTCGGGACTCGATCTAAGGACTGTAGTGCGATGCACTATTGAAGTCGGCGACGCTACCACTGAGGCATCCTGGATATGGTAAGAAGTAGTATTGGAATGATCTTTATGCAACTTGATAACTTGCGTGCTTCTTAAAGTTATTTTAAATAAATATAATTTAATTTTCTATATTTCGGTATCTTTTCTTTTTTAATGTAATTGATAAAAAATGTATAAAGTTATTTATTAATATTTGTATTAATAATGTTATTAACTACCTAATTACCTATAACTGTTAATTAATCTTACCTATAGTTACCTACTGGTGGTATCACTACCTTATACCTATCAAGTTACCTACTAGTGTTTATCAATAACTACCTAGTAACCTACAACTGATAACCACCAATCTAGTACCTACTGGTGGTTATCAATGTCTACCTCGTTGCCTAGAACTGCTTATCAATACCTTAGTAGTTACCTTCCTGTGTTCATCAAAGCCTACCTAGTTGCCTACAACTGTTTATAAATACCAAGCTAGGTCCTAGTTACCTACTAGTATTAGTTACGTAGTAGTGTTCATCAAAACCTACCTAGTTACCTACTAGTGTTCATCAATACCCACCTAGTTACCTAGTAGTGCTCATCAATAATACCTAGTTACCTACAACTGTTTGTCAATACATAGTTAGTAATCTACTAGTGTTTATCAATACCTACCTAGTTACCTACTAAATTCTGATCAATACCTAACTAGTTACCTACTAGTGCTCATCAATACCTACCTAGTTACCTACTAGTGTTCATCAATTACCTACCTCGTTACCTTACTTACCTACAACTGTTTGTCAATACCTACCTAGTTATCTACAAGAGTTTATCAATGCTTACATTGTTACCTAGCTAATAACTGTTTGCCAATACCTACCTAGATACCTACCAGTGTTTATCAATACCTACCTACTAGTATTATTCATCAAAGTCTACCTAGATACTTACATCAACAGCAACCTAGTTATATCTAATAGCGTTTATCAATACCTACCTAGTTATGATACGTAAATAAAGCTTGAGAATGAACTTGCTGCAATATGTATCGATATTTTAACCATTAAGATTTGCACCAAGACTCAATAATTATTTTGATCGATTACTTACAGTCTTCAACTGATGTTCTAGATAAGTTCGTTCAATTACACAGTAGCTTGTCCAGGCAATTTACACATTGATTACGTATTTGAACGTCTAAAATCGATTTAAATTTAAAAATTGTTCTGCAAGTCCGTGTTATATCAATGCCCTCTGTAATATTATAGCCTGGTTGTAGGATTCAAGATGGCCGACACGGTGTCATAACAAACGACGCAGGTGAGGGGTTTAAGACGTGGGGAAGATGTGGGGTTTTAGACGTGGGGCAGGCGATGGGTTTTTAGACATGGGGCAGACGTGTAATAATCAACCGGTGGGACAGACGTGGGGCATCCCGCTTGTTCAAGACGTGGGATGAGAGTGGGATTCAAGACGTGGGGTAAGACGTGGGTATCCAGACGTCTTAAGACATCTAAAGTCCCTCGTACCTCGCCGTCCCTCACAAGCGAGGGTTATCCCACTCTGTCCCACGCGGGACAGAGAGCTTATGGTTAGCTGGGAACCTTTCATGGAATTAATTTGATGTGAAGTATATTATTATCTTAACCTAAAAATTAAATATAATATTAGTTCGAAATTGTGCTTAAAAAAGTATTAAAATTAATATTGACGGTAGATCTTTTTTTTCAAATATTTCAAAATACAAAAAATAGTACAAGTTTTACAGGTTAAAATTTCCAGTAAGTGTAAATTTGCATTTTACTATTTAAGAATTTTCATTGGGTTATTAATATTTTTAATTGTACAAAAAAAAATCTGCTAGATTAAGGATTAGAAACTGAAGTAGTATTTATCTTATTTCTATGTTAAAAAAATTCTTACAACGCACACTTTACTCAGTAACTTTGAAATTTGAATTCGTTTTTCTATAGTTTCTTTGTTTCTAGCTCCCACCGATCAGAAACATGTCTTAAAATTATTTGAATAGTTTCAAAATATGGGAATGATTATTGCTGAAATATGTATTATTAAATTTGTTATTATACTAATAACAAATCAACATTTTAGGTAACTCATATCTGTCCAGTGTTGCGTGGAAGCAACTCTAAAATAGAAAGATGCAAAACCACACTCACTGAAAATTGTAACCTGTAAAGCTTATATTTGTACTATTCTTTGTATTCTGAAATGTTTGAAAAAAAAGTTTTGTATCTATAGATTTTAATCTTTTTGTCAATCATTTGGTTATTTAATGTGAAAGAAAATGATTGTAACAAAGAAAGAAATCTAGTATTACTTCAGTATTAATTTCAATGCTTCTTCATTCACAATTTCTTACTATACAATTAACATTTTTATACTAAAATTTTAGGTTAGAATAATAATTTACTTCACATCAAATTAATTCCATGAAATATTAGGTTTACAAGTGCATTATAATTCATCTAAAATAAAATAATAATATAATGCATGGCAGTTGTTCGCATGGCAGTTGTTCGCATGGCAGTTGTCCACATGACAGTTGTTCGCATGGCAGTTAGTCGCATGGCAGTTTGTCGCATGGCAGTTTGTCGCATGACAGTTTGTCGCATGGCAGTTTGTCGCATGGCAGTTTGTCGCATGACAGTTTGTCGAATGGCAGTTTGTCGCATGGCAGTTTGTCGCATGGCAGTTGTTCGCATGGCAGTTGTTCGCATGGCAGTTAGTCGCATGGCAGTTTGTCGCATGGCAGTTTGTCGCATGGCAGTTTGTCGCATGGCAGTTTGTCGCATGGCAGTTAGTCGCATGGCAGTTTGTCGCATGGCAGTTTGTCGCATGGCAGTTTGTCGCATGGCAGTTTATCGCATGACAGTTTGTCGCATGGCAGTTTGTCGCATGGCAGTTTGTCGCATGACAGTTTGTCGAATGGCAGTTTGTCGCATGGCAGTTTGTCGCATGGCAGTTGTTCGCATGGCAGTTGTTCGCATGGCAGTTTGTCGCATGGCAGTTTGTCGTATGGCAGTTGTCCGCATGACGACAGTTGTCCTAGAGTCTATCCTTAGCCAAAACTATTATAATAGTAATATAATATTACAGTCGTGGCTAGGGGCCGCGCAGTCGCAGTTAATGAGAGCGCTAGACAAATAGGAGCGTAGTTATGTACAGTTTCGCCGGAGTTGAATTAGCCCCCAAAGCGGTCAGTTTGGCTCCCACGCTGCGCTCTCGCTGCTCCCTGGCTGCCGTGGTGACTACCCCAATCGCCTTAACCGCTGCCTCGAACCTGCTCCTATTTTCACTTGGAATTGTAGTGAATCACTATCAAATTGAAGCGACGATTGATTACCCAATTACAATGAATCGTTACCAGTTTATAGCAAATCGCTAACAAATTTTAATGAAAGGCAACCGCATTTGTTAGTCTATTTTGAGAATACATATAACAGTTTTTTCGTTCGATTCGTACGACAAATAAGGTACCATCCCAATGTTCACAACATAAGACCATGTCCAATAGATACTTTCTTCTATATTCATTATGATTTCCTAATCATTATACTTCAAATTATTGTATTTCAAAAATTCAGTGTAACCTGAGCTACCGAAGTATTTCTGGTACGGTGGTACCTAATACAAACTAACTCTCAGAAAACATTAGGACACAGTAGGGTAAATTAACTCTCAGAAATCATTAGGACACAGTAGGGTAAATTAACTCTCAGAAAACATTGGGACACAGTAGGGTAAATTGACTCTCAGAAAACATTGGGACACAGTAGGGTAAATTAACTCTCAGAAAACATTGGGACACAGTAGGGTAAATTGACTCTCAGAAATCATGGGGACACAGTAGAGTTAATTAACTCTCAGAAATCATTGGGACACAGTAGGGTAAATTAACTCTCAGAAATCATTGGGACACATTAGGGAGAATAATTTATTCCTAAATCATGAGATAATGTAATGAGAATTATAGGTTTGTAAAGTAGAGTTGCAAATTTAATGCCCCCTTTTTTAATACATGTCGGTAAATCTCCATTCTTTAGATGTACTTTAGTACTAAATGCTATAACAAAAACACCTCACAGAGAGTTAACTTTACTCCTTTTCTGCTCTACCTCAATACATTATATGCAATATTCTCTCATTCATATTCTTCTCTCTAATAGGTTCTACTCCTGAGCACAATGGCTTCTCCATCTCCTCACACTCTTTCTCAAGAGGATTTGAATTTTCTGATCAATAATCGCATCAATTTTGAGTGTTGTCCATTTGTCTACCAGACCATAATAGACTGGGGCTTTGAAAAACCCGATGGAGTGAAGATCAAAGACCACTTTGAAAATCTGAAGATTGAAGAGAGATCTGGCATAAAACTAGAAAAAAAGTTAAAGAAGCATTTGATAAAAATGGAGGAAACTGACTTTTCCAGCTTTGATGTAACTTTTTTGCACGATCTTCTTCCAGTTCTGTGTTATGAAAAAGTCACTCAAACTGGTACAAAAGATTGGGATGAGAAACTAAAAGACACTGATAGTGTCGAGTATCTTCTAAAAGAGATGAAACACTTTAGAAATGAAGTTAGCCATGAACTTACTAAGGCAAAACAAAACCCTAAAATTGAAGATAAAAAAACATTGATGACAAAATGCATCAGAACTGCTGGTACACTCTACGGCAAAGACAAGAATGAAATCGATGCTAAAGTTGCAGATTTGGATGCTAAGTTTGACGAGTTGGTACGTGAAACCACAAGCTCTTATGAGAACGCAGTTAAGAATGTTACGAAATTAGTAGAAAAAGAGAGTGCACCCTTCATGCTAGAGAAATATTCTGATTCATTCTCTGTCCCTTTGCCAGGTGGTCTGGGAAAGATAGGTACTTCCCAGATCTTTCAGTCCGTAAATTTATCAGTGGGTGTTAAAGACAAGAATGAACTGAAAAAGAAAGAAAATGTTTTCAGCTCCTCCGAGCTATGCAACCACATCACTACTAAGTTCGTGGTGATCAATGGTGGTCCAGGCTCTGGCAAAACTACCCTCATGCGAAACTTGTACCAAAACATTTTGGACAATTCAGTTAATGGAAGTGAAATGAGTTACAAAGGCATAGGTAGATTCAGATTACCTATCTACCTAGAATGCCGGACTGAAAGGCAAAATAATCTTAGTGATTTTCTGAAGGAAAATATTCCCAATTTGTATTCCTCAAAAGAAGTCATTTATGATGCATTCAAAGAAGTTGAGGGAAAAGTCTTCTTAATTGATGGCTACGATGAAGTCAATGAAGACAGTAGAAAACTGGTTGATAAAATCATACCATTCTGCAACAAATATGACGCTACTTGCATTGTTTCCGGCAGAGTTGATGCAGGGAATAATTTCATTAGCAAACTGAAAGAGAGGTATTTCGAATATAATGAAATGCTCATCGAACCCTTCAATGAATTGAGAAACAAAGTGAACTTCTTGAGGAGGTATGGTGATAAGATGGGTGATGGTGTAAATTCTGAAGAACTGGTGAAGAGCTTTGAGAATCTGAATGAAGATGCACAGAAAGTGTTTTCATCACCAGTTCTTTTGGCATTGTACATCTCTCTGTTCTTGAATAACAGAAAATCTTTGTCTCAATTGCACAATGAACAAAGTGCTTACAAAGCAATAAGAGAAATCTTCTATAAAGAAATAGAGAAAAAGTTGAGAGAGAGCAACGTTCTGACTCCCAAAAGAACAATCAAATACATTTTTGACTTGTTCAGTTACTACAGTCTTATGCTCTTCAATTATGAGAAATATTTCTTTGAAGAAGATCACTACGAAAGCTTAGTCGAAAAATGTCAACAAAAGTTGTCGAGAGATGTTGACATTGGAGGGTTACTCACGTGCATCCTAACCCCAGAGACCTCTTTCAAACTCGGTAAAACTTTGACTTACGCCTTCACACACAGCACAATTCAGGAATATGTGGCAGTAGATCAGGTGATCAAGAACATGGAAAAGCGTAACATTGACTGGAATTCAAGGCATCTTTCAGAAAGTGATCTACGGAAGAACTTTCTAAAATGTCTTGGAGTGTCTACTAAAAACACTGACGTTAAAAAGGAAGTTAAGAGGTAAGTAATTATATTTAGAATAATTCTTTTCTATTTCTTATTAAAGTTTGCCATTCCAAACATTTACAATTCTTTAAATATTTAGATAGAGCTTTAATAAAATTGATGTTCATCCACTAACTAGAAATAAAACAACCTAATAAAAGGTTCATAAAACTCAATGTTATTGCAACAAAGTGAGAGAAGCGTCAAATTCTAACCGCAATTCATACCTGAAAGTAAAGAGTTTGGACTAATTGGAAATTAGTTTAATTTTAGTAACATTAATGACAGACTGACATCATGTGGTACTTTTCATGAGTTACAGTTCACCAGTTGTCAAAGTACTAAAACAGACACAAATAACTTACAATTGGTGGTAAAAGTTAAAGATTTTAATTTTGATATCCGCGGTATATTTTGCTAAGTAATTATCACGAAATATTATTTTTTTATTTGAACTTAACATTTCCTTACATTTTGAATCTGTTGGTTGGGATTAGACCATCAAAGTGAAGTGAATTGGGTTCCTTTTTAGAATATCGGCTAAATATTTCTATGTTATTCGTACGGGGAGAAAAATTAGAGTGTAGAACATTAATTACAGCTGACTATGTACTCACCTTTGGACAATTTCAAATCGATATTTCGATACCTAATATCTAAACGCATTAATTGCTACAAAGTTCATTGGAGTGTGTATTTCAATAAAAAAGTTATGAGCAATTTAATTAGAAGTAACGTCAATCAAGAGGTAAATCTGTTGATTAGATAATCGGCACAATATCTTCTTACGCGAGAAAGTTGAAAGATTGGTTACCAAATAACATGAAGTTCTCTCAGTTTTTGAGTATAACTTAATATTGATGTAATTTTATTTATTTTATACCCTTTCTATCTTAGGATAGGATTCTGAAACCTAACTAAGTACGAGGAACCTACCAATAGTTTCTTTCATTTCAATCATTCATTTCAATGAATACAAAATATAAAAATGAATAATAACTAGTTAGTTTATAATATGATAAAATCAGTACCTATCAGAATTTCAAATACCAAACAAAGTATATTTTATGAGTTACAAAGGTAGGTTCACCATACCTAGTTCTCATTTCAAGAAACTTTTTTTTTCAAAGGAAGAAGCAGACCTTCTTTAAATATTAAAAAAACAATTATCTTTATTTAGACAATGAACATTAAAAACAAAAGATATGCTCCACTGCTCTACAACCATGGCTCCGACCATCGCCAATGGTATTGGCCTCCAACCGACTGTGAGGAGCCTACTGCCTATAGCAGGTCACAGGGCAACTTTTATCACAGGTCTGACGTGACAAGATCTCGGGATAAAGTGTATCATTCGAACTCAAGTTTTGATGACGTCATGAAAAGTTTCTTTGAGATGATTAATATTAAATGAATCTAATACATCAATTTTACATAGTAAAACTAACAAAAATAATTATTTAATTAGTATAGAGTACTTTTGAAAAAGCGAAAGTTTTACTATTAATATTTAAACATTGTACTAAATATCTTCTAAATGAACGGCTAAGATATTTTCCAGGAACTTCAGAAAGATGCAATCGAAATGACGATTGCATCAGCCTAATTTAATATTTGAAATTAAATAAAAGATGAACATAAATAGTGTAACAAAATAAAGAAAATATTTTATTACTTAAATTAGAATTAATTAATATATAGTTTTAATTTTACTGAAATAAAAAGAAAGGGGAAATATTATAAAGAAAGGAGAAATATTATAAAGAAAGGAGAAATATTATAAAGAAAGGAGAAATGTTATAAAGAAAGGAGAAATATTATAAAGAAAGGAGAAATATTATAAGGAAAGGAGAAATATTATAAAGAAAGGAGAAATATTATAAAGAAAGGAGAAATATTATAAAGAAAGGAGAAATATTATAAAGAAAGGAGAAATATTATAAAGAAAGGAGAAATATTATAAAGAAAGGAGAAATATTATAAAGAAAGGAGAAATATTATAAAGAAAGGAGAAATATTATAAAGAAAGGAGAAATATTATAAAGAAAGGAGAAATATTATAAAGAAAGGAGAAATGTTATAAAGAAAGGAGAAATGTTATAAAGAAAGGAGAAATATTATAAAGAAAGGAGAAATATTATAAAGAAAGGAGAAATATTATAAGGAAAGGAGAAATATTATAAAGAAAGGAGAAATATTATAAAGAAAGGAGAAATATTATAAAGAAAGGAGAAATATTATAAAGAAAGGAGAAATATTATAAAGAAAGGAGAAATATTATAAAGAAAGGAGAAATATTATAAAGAAAGGAGAAATGTTATAAAGAAAGGAGAAATGTTATAAAGAAAGGAGAAATATTATAAAGAAAGGAGAAATATTATAAAGAAAGGAGAAATATTATAAGGAAAGGAGAAATATTATAAAGAAAGGAGAAATATTATAAAGAAAGGAGAAATATTATAAAGAAAGGAGAAATATTATAAAGAAAGGAGAAATATTATAAAGAAAGGAGAAATATTATAAAGAAAGGAGAAATATTATAAAGAAAGGAGAAATGTTATAAAGAAAGGAGAAATGTTATAAAGAAAGGAGAAATATTATAAAGAAAGGAGAAATATTATAAAGAAAGGAGAAATATTATAAGGAAAGGAGAAATATTATAAAGAAAGGAGAAATATTATAAAGAAAGGAGAAATATTATAAAGAAAGGAGAAATACTATAAAGAAAGGAGAAATATTATAAAGAAAGGAGAAAGGTTTATGTAATCACTACAACATTTCGTAGACATAGAAAACGGAGACAATTTTCTGTGATTATTTCGCGGTCACTATCAAAAACATCAAAATTATAATCCAGATGAGGTTATTAGAAGCAATTGGTTCTGAAATTCAACATTTGTCATTTTAGGGTAAGTTCCGTGTTATTGCAGTGTTTCATATTTTCGAACACATAAAAATCTCTATATAATAATCATTATTTAACATTTATTTTAATTGGTATCCATGATATGAATTTGAATAGAAATTAAATAATAAATATATTATTTTCGCTTCTGACATGTCCGAAAATGAAGATCCAACCAATAACTTGGAACTTAGTTCACTAATATCAAAAATATTTCATAGAGCATAAAATTGCTGTTTGTTAAATATAAAACAATAATTATAGAAATCTAAGTATCTATTAATTACTCACCTATACTGAGTGAGAGTTAAGCTATGGATGGATTTTAAAACATTTAATAAATTCACTACTTTAAACTGTCATCACAGTCACAAACACTGAAACACTGTAATATTAATAGGCTTATATCTCTAACTCTAAAGAAAATTCCTTCATATAACTCATAGAAAATGAGATGTATAATCAAGGAGTGACAATTATATATTTCTTGTTACCTTTCCCCTCTTTCATTACCGTTTGGTAATTAAACTGATTCGTGATATGGTAATTAAAGCGGGGCCTGCCTGTAGTTCATTGTAATTTTCCAGAGTTAACTTTATCAGCTCTGTTATCAGGGGTAGTTACTGTAGAGGGCATTTTAATTACTCTTCAACAGCTTGTGATACTACATTTAAATATATTATTTGATAAACTTCACTAATTCCTATACTACTAAATAATTTGAAATGTTAATAAGTGTTTAAAACTTTTCCACCGTAAATGTATCAGTCAGGGGTAAAATTAGACAATAGAAAATATTTCTCTCATAGAAAACTTGTGAAAAATTTCAGGAGAGACTCAAACATTCACTCATTATATTTATAAATATTTTTATGAAGTTGATCATTTATATCCCTTGTCTTTAGTCTATTTCTTTAGTTTTTAAATATTATATCATAATGATAATCGAATTTAAATAATTAATTATTAAATATTGGTGTTTTCTTTATTTCACTCATTAAATATAAACAATTGGCAATAATGTACTTATTTTATTCTCACAGATATGGTAATATCATCAAACTTCTGATTTTGGAAACTTCAGCAAATGGAGAGATACCAAATTACACCAAAACATTCACTGCAGTGCTGAGGGAATACTTTGGAGGTGATAAAGACTATCTACTTGACTTGGTGTCTTCAAACTGTGACTCAGTCATCGTCTCAATTGTCTCTGATGTCCTGAGAGATGTGAGTTACGTCAATAATTAGCTTATATCTTCCCTTTCTATTAGTTTGATAAAAAAATCCATCGAAAAGAAATCATTTTTAAGTAATAATTTAGAAATGAGAATATATCTTTCAAAAAGATATCTTTAAGATTCCTTTTAGATACATGTGGCTCTTATTGCTATTTCGATGATAATATTGGATGTCTAATAGCTATCTATTTCGAAGCAATTCCGATTTTTGCTACAACTAGCAACGTTTTCGCTACAAGTAGATAGCTAATAGAAAGGACTGTGTTTACTGGGACTATTCTTTACATTACTCTCGTCACATCAGACCCTTGACTGAAGTAATGAAGAAGAGGAAAAATACAGTGAAGATTGTGTGTCATTTTTCTGAGTCTCTAACAGACACCGACTGTGCCAATGTTGGTCAGTTGGTGTCAGTGCTTACAGATGACAGTGAAATTAGGCTTATTTTCTTCCATAGTTACATCAATGATCAACCATTGAATGGAGAATTCTTCACACAGCTCAACAATAGCAAGTTAGTTAATTTTAATGTTATTGATATGCTTTGTACTTAAATAACTGCATGGAATGTTAGGAATTAAAAATTACTTCAGCTATGATTAAATATAATAATATGTATTTGTTTTTTTTAAATAATAGATTTTATTATTTTAAAGTAAATTATGGATTTTCTGGAATGAATTATAAATTTTAAATTTTTTTTAATTTATAATTGAAAAAATTTTCAAAATGAATTAAATATTTTCAAAAATAAATTATATATTTCTTTAGAAAAAGTACAGATTATTTAAAATATATTACAGATTTTTTTTTTAAATAAATTATAGATTTTTATAAATAAATCATAAATTCTTCATATAATTCTTTACAATTAAAGTGCAAATAGAGTAAAGAATCTATCTATCATTCAGACCCTCTACTCACAAATGTTAGATAGATTATTTACCCTATTTGCTCTTCAATTTACACAATATTTACCTTTTATTTGTCTGTTTATTTACGCTCTAACGACTGCAGCAATTACCATTAAATTAATTAAACACATTATTATTAAACAATTTAACTAAATTATTATAAATGTTTAAAATCTAAATAAATTAGATGCGATTGGTGAATCTAAAGTAAAATATACACAATGTATACTGACTTTCATTGTTAAATCACTGATCTATTTCCTTGTTATTCATTATTACATTCATTTCTTTTGCTAATTTCAGGTGTAAGGTAACTAAATTCAGAGCTTGTGTGACGTCACAAGAACACCTCGACATTGTGAAGAGAGTTTACAGAGGTGAATGGTATGATCTGCTTATCAGCACTCTGCCTGACTGTGACTTTGAAGAGGACTTAAAGGAATACAGAAGAACATTACGTGAGTGAATTAACCTGTAGTGTTAACACCCTTAGCTACCTGTAGTGTTAACACCCTTAGCTACCTGTAGTGCTAACACCCTTAGCTACCTGTAGTGCTAACACCCTTAGCTACCTGTAGTGTTAACACCCTTAGCTACCTGTAGTGCTAACACTCTTAGCTACCTGTAGTGTTAACACCCTTAGCTACCTGTAGTGTTAACACCCTTAGCTACCTGTAGTGTTAACACCCTTAGCTACTTGTAGTGTTAACACCCTTAGCTACTTGTAGTGTTAACACCCTTAGCTACCTGTAGTGTTAACATCTTTAGCTACCTGTAGTGTTAACACCCTTAGCTTCCTGTAGTGTTAACACCCTTAGTTACCTGTAGTGTTAACACCCTTAGCTACCTGTAGTGTTAACACCCTTAGCTACCTTTAGTGTTAACACCCTTAGCTACCTGAAGTGTTAACACCCTTAGCTACTTGTAGTGTTAACACCTTTAGCTACCTGTAGTGTTAACACCCTTAGCTACCTGTAGTGTTAACACCTTTAGCTACCTGTAGTGTTAACACCCTTAGCTACCTGTAGTGTTAACACCCTTAGCTACCTGTAGTGTTAACACCCTTAGCTACCTGTAGTGTTAACACCCTTAGCTACCTGTAGTGTTAACACCCTTAGCTACCTGTAGTGTTAACACCCTTAGCTACCTGTAGTGTTAACACCCTTAGCTACCTGTAGTGTTAACACCCTTAGCTACCTGTAGTGTTAACACCCTTAGCTACCTGTAGTGTTAACACCCTTAGCTACCTGTAGTGTTAACACCCTTAGCTACCTGTAGTGTTAACACCCTTAGCTACCTGTAGTGTTAACACCTTAGCTACCTGTAGTGTTAACACCTTAGCTACCTGTAGTGTTAACACCCTTAGCTACCTGTAGTGTTAACACCCTCAGCTACCTGTAGTGTTAACACCCTTAGCTACCTGTAGTGTTAACACCCTTAGCTACCTGTAGTGTTAACACCCTTAGCTACCTGTAGTGTTAACACCCTTAGCTACCTGTAGTGTTAACACCCTTAGCTACTTGTAGTGTTAACACCCTTAGCTACTTGTAGTGTTAACACCCTTAGCTACCTGTAGTGTTAACATCTTTAGCTACCTGTAGTGTTAACACCCTTAGCTTCCTTTAGTGTTAACACCCTTAGTTACCTGTAGTGTTAACACCCTTAGCTACCTGTAGTGTTAACACCCTTAGCTACCTTTAGTGTTAACACCCTTAGCTACCTGAAGTGTTAACACCCTTAGCTACTTGTAGTGTTAACACCTTTAGCTACCTGTAGTGTTAACACCCTTAGCTACCTGTAGTGTTAACACCTTTAGCTACCTGTAGTGTTAACACCCTTAGCTACCTGTAGTGTTAACACCCTTAGCTACCTGTAGTGTTAACACCCTTAGCTACCTGTAGTGTTAACACCCTTAGCTACCTGTAGTGTTAACACCCTTAGCTACCTGTAGTGTTAACACCCTTAGCTACCTGTAGTGTCAACACCTTAGCTACCTGTAGTGTTAACACCTTAGCTACCTGTAGTGTTAACACCCTTAGCTACCTGTAGTGTTAACACCCTTAGCTACCTGTAGTGTTAACACCCTCAGCTACCTGTAGTGTTAACACCCTTAGCTACCTGTAGTGTTAACACCCTTAGCTACCTGTAGTGTTAACACCCTTAGCTACCTGTAGTGTTAACACCCTTAGCTACCTGTAGTGTTAACACCCTTAGCTACTTGTAGTGTTAACACCCTTAGCTACTTGTAGTGTTAACACCCTTAGCTACCTGTAGTGTTAACATCTTTAGCTACCTGTAGTGTTAACACCCTTAGCTACCTGTAGTGTTAACACCCTTAGCTACCTGTAGTGTTAACACCCTCAGCTACCTGTAGTGTTAACACCCTTAGCTACCTGTAGTGTTAACACCCTTAGCTACCTGTAGTGTTAACACCCTTAGCTACCTGTAGTGTTAACACCCTTAGCTACCTGTAGTGTTAACACCCTTAGCTACTTGTAGTGTTAACACCCTTAGCTACTTGTAGTGTTAACACCCTTAGCTACCTGTAGTGTTAACATCTTTAGCTACCTGTAGTGTTAACACCCTTAGCTTCCTGTAGTGTTAACACCCTTAGTTACCTGTAGTGTTAACACCCTTAGCTACCTGTAGTGTTAACACCCTTAGCTACCTTTAGTGTTAACACCCTTAGCTACCTGAAGTGTTAACACCCTTAGCTACTTGTAGTGTTAACACCTTTAGCTACCTGTAGTGTTAACACCCTTAGCTACCTGTAGTGTTAACACCTTTAGCTACCTGTAGTGTTAACACCCTTAGCTACCTGTAGTGTTAACACCCTTAGCTACCTGTAGTGTTAACACCCTTAGCTACCTGTAGTGTTAACACCCTAAGCTACCTGTAGTGTTAACACCCTAAGCTACCTGTAGTGTTAACACCCTTAGCTACCTGTAGTGTTAACACCCTTAGCTACCTGAAGTGTTAACACCCTAAGCTACCTGTAGTGTTAACACCCTAAGCTACCTGTAGTGTTAACACCCTAAGCTACCTGTAGTGTTAACACCCTTAGTTACTTGTAGTGTTAACACCCTTAGCTACCTGTAGTGTTAACACCCTTAGCTACTTGTAGTGTTAACACCCTTAGCTACCTGTAGTGTTAACATCTTTAGCTACCTGTAGTGTTAACACCCTTAGCTTCCTGTAGTGTTAACACCCTTAGTTACCTGTAGTGTTAACACCCTTAGCTACCTGTAGTGTTAACACCCTTAGCTACCTTTAGTGTTAACACCCTTAGCTACCTGAAGTGTTAACACCCTTAGCTACTTGTAGTGTTAACACCTTTAGCTACCTGTAGTGTTAACACCCTTAGCTACCTGTAGTGTTAACACCTTTAGCTACCTGTAGTGTTAACACCCTTAGCTACCTGTAGAGTTAACACCCTTAGCTACCTGTAGTGTTAACACCCTTAGCTACCTGTAGTGTTAACACCCTAAGCTACCTGTAGTGTTAACACCCTAAGCTACCTGTAGTGTTAACACCCTTAGCTACCTGTAGTGTTAACACCCTTAGCTACCTGAAGTGTTAACACCCTAAGCTACCTGTAGTGTTAACACCCTAAGCTACCTGTAGTGTTAACACCCTAAGCTACCTGTAGTGTTAACACCCTTAGTTACTTGTAGTGTTAACACCCTTAGCTACCTGTAGTGTTAACACCCTTAGCTACCTGTAGTGTTAACACCTTTAGTTACCTGTAGTGTTAACACCCTTAGCTACCTGTAGTGTTAACACCCTTAGCTACCTGTAGTGTTAACACCCTTAGCTACCTGTAGTGTTAACACCCTTAGCTACCTGTAGTGTTAACACCCTTAGCTACCTGTAGTGTTAACACCTTAGCTACCTGTAGTGTTAACACCTTAGCTACCTGTAGTGTTAACACCCTTAGCTACCTGTAGTGTTAACACCCTTAGCTACCTGTAGTGCTAACACTCTTAGCTACCTGTAGTGTTAACACCCTTAGCTACCTGAAGTGTTAACACCCTTAGCTACCTGTAGTGTTAACACCCTTAGCTTCCTGTAGTGTTAACACCCTTAGTTACCTGTAGTGTTAACACCCTTAGCTACCTGTAGTGTTAACAACCTTAGCTACCTGTAGTGTTAACACCTTTAGTTACCTGTAGTGTTAACACCCTTAGCTACCTGTAGTGTTAACACCCTTAGCTACCTGTAGTGTTAACACCCTTAGCTACCTGTAGTGTTAACACCCTTAGCTACCTGTAGTGTTAACACCCTTAGCTACCTGTAGTGTTAACACCTTAGCTACCTGTAGTGTTAACACCTTAGCTACCTGTAGTGTTAACACCCTTAGCTACCTGTAGTGTTAACACCCTTAGCTACCTGTAGTGTTAACACCCTTAGCTACCTGTAGTGTTAACACCCTCAGCTACCTGTAGTGTTAACACCCTTAGCTACCTGTAGTGTTAACACCCTTAGCTACCTGTAGTGTTAACACCCTTAGCTACCTGTAGTGTTAACACCCTTAGCTACCTGTAGTGTTAACACCCTTAGCTACTTGTAGTGTTAACACCCTTAGCTACTTGTAGTGTTAACACCCTTAGCTACCTGTAGTGTTAACATCTTTAGCTACCTGTAGTGTTAACACCCTTAGCTTCCTGTAGTGTTAACACCCTTAGTTACCTGTAGTGTTAACACCCTTAGCTACCTGTAGTGTTAACACCCTTAGCTACCTTTAGTGTTAACACCCTTAGCTACCTGAAGTGTTAACACCCTTAGCTACTTGTAGTGTTAACACCTTTAGCTACCTGTAGTGTTAACACCCTTAGCTACCTGTAGTGTTAACACCTTTAGCTACCTGTAGTGTTAACACCCTTAGCTACCTGTAGTGTTAACACCCTTAGCTACCTGTAGTGTTAACACCCTTAGCTACCTGTAGTGTTAACACCCTTAGCTACCTGTAGTGTTAACACCCTTAGCTACCTGTAGTGTTAACACCCTTAGCTACCTGTAGTGTTAACACCCTTAGCTACCTGTAGTGTTAACACCCTTAGCTACCTGTAGTGTTAACACCCTTAGCTACCTGTAGTGTTAACACCCTTAGCTACCTGTAGTGTTAACACCCTTAGCTACCTGTAGTGTTAACACCCTTAGCTACCTGTAGTGTTAACACCTTAGCTACCTGTAGTGTTAACACCTTAGCTACCTGTAGTGTTAACACCCTTAGCTACCTGTAGTGTTAACACCCTTAGCTACCTGTAGTGTTAACACCCTCAGCTACCTGTAGTGTTAACACCCTTAGCTACCTGTAGTGTTAACACCCTTAGCTACCTGTAGTGTTAACACCCTTAGCTACCTGTAGTGTTAACACCCTTAGCTACCTGTAGTGTTAACACCCTTAGCTACTTGTAGTGTTAACACCCTTAGCTACTTGTAGTGTTAACACCCTTAGCTACCTGTAGTGTTAACATCTTTAGCTACCTGTAGTGTTAACACCCTTAGCTTCCTGTAGTGTTAACACCCTTAGTTACCTGTAGTGTTAACACCCTTAGCTACCTGTAGTGTTAACACCCTTAGCTACCTTTAGTGTTAACACCCTTAGCTACCTGAAGTGTTAACACCCTTAGCTACTTGTAGTGTTAACACCTTTAGCTACCTGTAGTGTTAACACCCTTAGCTACCTGTAGTGTTAACACCTTTAGCTACCTGTAGTGTTAACACCCTTAGCTACCTGTAGTGTTAACACCCTTAGCTACCTGTAGTGTTAACACCCTTAGCTACCTGTAGTGTTAACACCCTTAGCTACCTGTAGTGTTAACACCCTTAGCTACCTGTAGTGTTAACACCCTTAGCTACCTGTAGTGTTAACACCTTAGCTACCTGTAGTGTTAACACCTTAGCTACCTGTAGTGTTAACACCCTTAGCTACCTGTAGTGTTAACACCCTTAGCTACCTGTAGTGTTAACACCCTCAGCTACCTGTAGTGTTAACACCCTTAGCTACCTGTAGTGTTAACACCCTTAGCTACCTGTAGTGTTAACACCCTTAGCTACCTGTAGTGTTAACACCCTTAGCTACCTGTAGTGTTAACACCCTTAGCTACTTGTAGTGTTAACACCCTTAGCTACTTGTAGTGTTAACACCCTTAGCTACCTGTAGTGTTAACATCTTTAGCTACCTGTAGTGTTAACACCCTTAGCTACCTGTAGTGTTAACACCCTTAGCTACCTGTAGTGTTAACACCCTCAGCTACCTGTAGTGTTAACACCCTTAGCTACCTGTAGTGTTAACACCCTTAGCTACCTGTAGTGTTAACACCCTTAGCTACCTGTAGTGTTAACACCCTTAGCTACCTGTAGTGTTAACACCCTTAGCTACTTGTAGTGTTAACACCCTTAGCTACTTGTAGTGTTAACACCCTTAGCTACCTGTAGTGTTAACATCTTTAGCTACCTGTAGTGTTAACACCCTTAGCTTCCTGTAGTGTTAACACCCTTAGTTACCTGTAGTGTTAACACCCTTAGCTACCTGTAGTGTTAACACCCTTAGCTACCTTTAGTGTTAACACCCTTAGCTACCTGAAGTGTTAACACCCTTAGCTACTTGTAGTGTTAACACCTTTAGCTACCTGTAGTGTTAACACCCTTAGCTACCTGTAGTGTTAACACCTTTAGCTACCTGTAGTGTTAACACCCTTAGCTACCTGTAGTGTTAACACCCTTAGCTACCTGTAGTGTTAACACCCTTAGCTACCTGTAGTGTTAACACCCTAAGCTACCTGTAGTGTTAACACCCTAAGCTACCTGTAGTGTTAACACCCTTAGCTACCTGTAGTGTTAACACCCTTAGCTACCTGAAGTGTTAACACCCTAAGCTACCTGTAGTGTTAACACCCTAAGCTACCTGTAGTGTTAACACCCTTAGTTACTTGTAGTGTTAACACCCTTAGCTACCTGTAGTGTTAACACCCTTAGCTACTTGTAGTGTTAACACCCTTAGCTACCTGTAGTGTTAACATCTTTAGCTACCTGTAGTGTTAACACCCTTAGCTTCCTGTAGTGTTAACACCCTTAGTTACCTGTAGTGTTAACACCCTTAGCTACCTGTAGTGTTAACACCCTTAGCTACCTTTAGTGTTAACACCCTTAGCTACCTGAAGTGTTAACACCCTTAGCTACTTGTAGTGTTAACACCTTTAGCTACCTGTAGTGTTAACACCCTTAGCTACCTGTAGTGTTAACACCTTTAGCTACCTGTAGTGTTAACACCCTTAGCTACCTGTAGAGTTAACACCCTTAGCTACCTGTAGTGTTAACACCCTTAGCTACCTGTAGTGTTAACACCCTAAGCTACCTGTAGTGTTAACACCCTAAGCTACCTGTAGTGTTAACACCCTTAGCTACCTGTAGTGTTAACACCCTTAGCTACCTGAAGTGTTAACACCCTAAGCTACCTGTAGTGTTAACACCCTAAGCTACCTGTAGTGTTAACATTCTAAGCTACCTGTAGTGTTAACACCCTTAGTTACTTGTAGTGTTAACACCCTTAGCTACCTGTAGTGTTAACACCCTTAGCTACCTGTAGTGTTAACACCTTTAGTTACCTGTAGTGTTAACACCCTTAGCTACCTGTAGTGTTAACACCCTTAGCTACCTGTAGTGTTAACACCCTTAGCTACCTGTAGTGTTAACACCCTTAGCTACCTGTAGTGTTAACACCCTTAGCTACCTGTAGTGTTAACACCTTAGCTACCTGTAGTGTTAACACCTTAGCTACCTGTAGTGTTAACACCCTTAGCTACCTGTAGTGTTAACACCCTTAGCTACCTGTAGTGTTAACACCCTCAGCTACCTGTAGTGTTAACACCCTTAGCTACCTGTAGTGTTAACACCCTTAGCTACCTGTAGTGTTAACACCCTTAGCTACCTGTAGTGTTAACACCCTTAGCTACCTGTAGTGTTAACACCCTTAGCTACTTGTAGTGTTAACACCCTTAGCTACTTGTAGTGTTAACACCCTTAGCTACCTGTAGTGTTAACATCCTTAGCTACCTGTAGTGTTAACACCCTTAGCTTCCTGTAGTGTTAACACCCTTAGTTACCTGTAGTGTTAACACCCTTAGCTACCTGTAGTGTTAACACCCTTAGCTACCTTTAGTGTTAACACCCTTAGCTACCTGAAGTGTTAACACCCTTAGCTACTTGTAGTGTTAACACATTTAGCTACCTGTAGTGTTAACACCCTTAGCTACCTGTAGTGTTAACACCTTTAGCTACCTGTAGTGTTAACACCCTTAGCTACCTGTAGTGTTAACACCCTTAGCTACCTGTAGTGTTAACACCCTTAGCTACCTGTAGTGTTAACACCCTAAGCTACCTGTAGTGTTAACACCCTAAGCTACCTGTAGTGTTAACACCATTAGCTACCTGTAGTGTTAACACCCTTAGCTACCTGTAGTGTTAACACCCTTAGCTACCTGTAGTGTTAACACCCTAAGCTACCTGTAGTGTTAACACCCTAAGCTACCTGTAGTGTTAACACCCTAAGCTACCTGTAGTGTTAACACCCTTAGCTACCTGTAGTGTTAACACCCTTAGTTACTTGTAGTGTTAACACCCTTAGCTACCTGTAGTGTTAACACCCTTAGCTACCTGTAGTGTTAACACCCTTATTTACCTGTAGTGTTAACACCCTTAGCTACCTGTAGTGTTAACACCCTTAGCTACCTGTAGTGTTAACCCCCTTAGCTACCTGTAGTGTTAACACCCTTAGCTACCTGTAGTGTTAACACCCTTAGCTACCTGTAGTGTTAACCCCCTTAGCTACCTGTAGTGTTAATAAGTCTATATCAAATAATTGACTGGATCGATCGCTATCTTCATACAAATCGGGCTATAATAAATTGAGGTAGTCAATGTCAACATCTTCACTGATAAACAAGTCAATCATTGAGCATAATTAAAAAAATTATGATCAAATACAAAACACCGATGATATAAAGACATATGTAACACAAAAATGCTATGCGAAACTGAGAGAGCACAGAGAAAAACATATAGCCAGTCCAAAGCAAATCATTCTGCTTATTTGCTCAAGCACAAGTTTGCCGGAAAGACCTTTATCACTAATCGAGCTACACATTGGATACACATTGAGAAAACATTGGTGACAGGGCAAGGTAGTTCAGGCAGAAATACTTGGGTAAATTGATGTTATCGTTCAACCCAGTGAAATATTTAAAAACAAAAATCATGCACTCAATCATGCACTACATGCACTGAGAGTAGAACATCCAAGTGCACAAATAATAGGGTCAATTGTCATGTTACCGTTCAAGTTGGTGAAAATACTAAAAATATCTCCATACAATGCAAAGAAAAAAATAGGTATCTATTTTCTACCAAACAAGAAATAGATAAGTAGGTATCTTCACTCAAATAGGCACAAGTCGCAGTGAAATTGAACACATAAGATGCTGGTAGTGGGGTAAATTTACAGTTAACGTTCAAGCCGGTGAAAGAGATTTTGAAACTAGTCAAATGAGGCAAAAATAGAGTAAGTTGATAGTTACAGTTATAGGTATGGAGAATAACAGAGTGAACATAGTGTTTTTTATGTTAAACTAATAAATGCTACTTCACTGTCTCATCTCACTTTTATTTACTTACAGGGCAGTGAATGAAGACAAATCGAGAAACTCGGAACTCTGTTTGGTGAGTGAATAAAATTAGCAGAGAAAACATTTCTCTAGTGTGCATCTTAACTTTAATTCTAACAATTTGGTGTTTAGCTGCATGAATTTAATGATTCTAAATATAATTTGTTGAAATAATTAGAATAAAAGCTCTTCTTCTTCCCACAGGAATAACTATGAAGTCCATGGGTGAAATTGTCATGAAAATCTTCAGAAGTTTCTAATTTTCTAACATGTAGGAATCCTGTAGGTGTATTTTGCTTAAACTTAATAAACTTTAGCCATTAGTAGTTTTAATTAATTAACATTTAGTCATGTTTAACATAATATTACTTTGATTTCAATTGATTACATTTAAATATAATAAAATGTTCATATCTCTATTTGGGCATATATTCTGATTCAATAATTTTAAGATGATTAGTTAGAGTATAAAAGTACTGATTTCCTTATTTTGTCTCTATTTAACGTTAGCAATAACATAAGTGATCTATGTACTGTTGTTAACTTGTTGGTGAGGTTAGGAGACTATAGATCAGGGGTGATACAAGCGACACTGAGGGATATCTAGGTGATTATTTTCTTATTTTGTCTCTATTTAACGTTAGCAATAACATAAGTGATCTATGTACTGTTGTTGGTGAGGTTAGGAGACTATAGATCAGGGGTGACACAAGCGACACTGAGGGATATCTAGGTGATTATTTTCTTATTTTGTCTCTATTTAACGTTAGCAATAACATAAGTGATCTATGTACTGTTGTTGGTGAGGTTAGGAGACTATAGATCAGGGGTGACACAAGTGACACTGAGGGATATCTAGGTGATTATTTTCTTATTTTGTCTCTATTTAACGTTAGCAATAACATTAGTGATCTATGTACTGTTGTTGGTGAGGTTAGGAGACTATAGATCAGGGGTGACACAAGCGACACTGAGGGATATCTAGGTGATTATTTTCTTATTTTGTCTCTATTTAACGTTAGCAATAACATAAGTGATCTATGTACTGTTGTTGGTGAGGTTAGGAGACTATAGATCAGGGGTGACACAAGCGACACTGAGGGATATCTAGGTGATTATTTTCTTATTTTGTCTCTATTTAACGTTAGTACACTGAGTGCTATATTTTATTTGACATGTATTCCTTGTGTGTGGCACATTTCTGATGTTTGATTTATAAACTAATTTGTTAAAGGGTTGTTCTTAATTAATAAAAATATCCGCTTTGATGGTGTTTAATTTGAAATTTCCTGAAAAAACTTATAATTTCATTAATTAAAACTAGGGCAATAATAACGAAATTATAATCATTAAGAATTAATAATATTCAGGATGTGTACCAATAGTGGTGTTTATTTTAGGAAGTTTGAGGTGTACCATATATGGTACACTTAGCACTCACTGTGTTAAACAAAGAATTAGTGATCTATGTACAGTACTGATGTTGAAGAAGACTTTTATTTTTATTTACATATTTAAGCTTATTTCTTTTTCGAAAAATACAAACAAAATTCCATGAAATTTAAAACTTGTGAAACCTAATTTATAAACACTGAAAAAACAAGAATTATTTTCACTAGAACAATAATCTATGAAAAGTTTCTCAAATTAAAATCCGTAATTGGCTCTGTTATAAAGTAGAAAGTTTGTTGTACTGTTCTATGGACCAAAAAATAGTAAAATTTCCCTTCAAATCTGTTCGAATTGGAGGAAGATAAAACCTACTCGTTAAAGTGTTATGGTCGTGAGAACCCAATTGGAAATAGGAGCAGGTTCGAGGCAGCGGTCAAGTCGATCGGACAAGTCACTCTGGCAGCCAGGGAGCAGCGAGAGCGCAGCGTGGGAGCCAAACTGACCGCTTTGGGGCTAATTCCACTGCGTCCTATATCGGCCGAATAGATTCCTTGGCCACGACTGAAATATTGTATTGAAAAACCTTCCCGGCAGATATTGACTACAGGCGTACCCCGCTCTTATTACGCCTCAGAGTTACAACATGTCAAATAGGTGTGGGTCATGTCTCACACTTACATTACCTGGTATAGAAAATATTTCAGGAGTAACTTTGGTAATTTGTTTTTCAGTTTTCAATTACTCTGTTTTCACAGTGACTATTACAGACTTTATGTTCATGGAGATCAGATCCAAGTAACCAGTGACCAAAAGAGTACAAGTTGCTGAATAGTTATTTATAAAGTTCCTATCCCCTCCAGATTGTAACCCTCCGTGCGCGGAAAATTGAAAATGGGAAAATTGCACTGGGAAAATTGCCACGATAAAATATTTTAACAATATATTTTAGTCTATCAAAAAATATTTTACTCTATAAAAAAATATCGAACTGGATATAAAAGTATTCTAATTTTATGTAAAGAAAATTTTCACTGTGCGTTCATCTTTCATTGACAAGTTAAAAAAAACTATAAACCATGGAACAATCAATGAGCCTGAGAGGCACATTTCAGTTTGAAATATTTGAACATAATTAAATAACTAATTGATTTGAGTTACTGAAATTCTTTGACTTTTATTGTCTAAGACGTAACTATTTACTGTGAAACTGATGCAACATGTTTTGTTGTTTATCATAAAATTAATTTAGCAAAATTTTATTTATTATTGAAACTAATGCAACAAGATTTTATTCATAATTGGTTTAACCTCTTGAGGAACAATTGAACACATTAAGCTAAGAATTAATTGCGTATCAGCACACTCACACTCACTGACGGAAGAATCCACTAAGGGCACGTACACACTACAAGCGGAGCGCAGCGTCATTAATATCATTGTTTTTTGCAGCGCCGCTCCGCTCGCAGTGTGAACAGCCAAGCGTCTCTGCATACGAATACCAAACAACTTTAAATGTCAAATTTGGAACCAAAGCCATATCGCTGACGTCAAAAGGAAATTAAGTACAAGGGACTGGAAAAAGCAGTCAGAGAGGAAAGTGGCCCCATGAACAAAGACAATTATCCCCGTCAGTGACAATGCTCATGGATACAGAAAAGCTACTCCGTGAATGCAGTCACTTCCCAAGGAATGTGACGAAAAGGGACACGAGCACCGGTGACTGCACTCATGGATGTAAGAGGAAAATGAAGAGGTGACAGTAAATGAAGCCTATATGAGTCTACCTAACACAAAAATCTTAGAGGAAAATGAAGAGGTGATAGTAAATCTATGACCTCGTAGTTGAAGAGCATAACCCTAGCGCTATCCTCTAAAACTGCAAGTAGCGTTAAAAAATGATAAACATGGTATAAATGAAAAAAGACAATCCATAATCCAAATAACAACAGTTCGGGGCCCAAGGGACGCCACTCCTTCTCTTCCATTCACCACAGACATCTTCAGGATAGAGCCAATGGGGACAGACACATTCTGGTAAGAGTAAAAGAAACCAAAGTATTTTTTTCCTATTTATTATTGATGTCTTTTCTTGCCGTGCTACCAAGTCTCTAAATATTGTCTAATTCTTCACAAAGAGTTTGAGAAAAGGGACTTCGTAGAGGAAGACACACGAGAAATTACCTCTTGGATGTGGGTTGAATAATGGACTATTTCAATTAAGGGTAAGTCACGAGTAATTGGACAGTTCCACATTTCCGATCAACTTACAAAAGTTATAAATTGATATTTTTTTGTATGTTCGAAAATGCATAACTGTCCAATAACTCAGACTTACCCGAACAGAAAATTGCAACTTGATTATTCTAAATTGCTTTTATTATTTGAAATAATTGGAGCGGAAAATATTTCGAAAGAACACTACAAGTTTGATATGATGCTCATTATTTATTCTATTTTATTAGTAAAAGCAAATTTGTTCTAATTTCCTCACTAAAATCTTTAGAAAATTCTCTACATTTCAAACTACATGCATTAGTGTGCTATCTACATTCTACAGGGACACTCACAGTACTCGGCAAGTGGGTGTTCAACTTCACCATCTAAGACCCATTCTATACCAGCAGAAAAAAACGACGCTTTTTACCGCCCAGGTAACGCCTCTTCACGGTTAAATGAATGGAAGGCGGCAGAAACGCTAGTATAGTCTGCAAATTTGCTTTGCATTCATTTAACCGTGATTAATTGAAGAGGCGTAAAGTGGGCGGTAAGAACGCGTCGTTTTAACAGCTAGCATAGAATGGGCATAAGAGACTTTATCAATTTACTATTTACCAGCACCCACTTTGCTATTACTGAGAGTGTCTGAATACAGTGAAATACAAACATTTTGGTGCGTACTGAACAGTTAGACTGAATATTATGTTATAAATTACATTAGCCATTAAAATGTTTAAAAACATTTAAATTAATCAAATAGATTACTAATCAAACAAAAATAGTTCATTAGTGGGCTAACTGACACAGTCTTTTACTTCATTAAAATAATAACATTTTATTTACAAAAAATAACAACAAAAGTAAACAATAACAATAATTATTACTTCAATTTGATATAATTTATTATTTATTTAATTATAGCCATAATAATATGAATTAATTCTCCACGCACTAAAATGAGTTAAAAATACACCAAGTAAAGTATTCCCTTTTTAACACACTTTAATGTGCTGAAAACACACACTGAAGAGAAAATAAAGTGAAGGCTCTGTCTAACATTTGGGAGTGAAGGGTCTGAGTGTAGATAGACCCTTTACTCTATTGTACAGGGGAAACTCTATGTTAGATAGACCCTTTACTCTATTGTACAGGGGAAACTCTATGTTAGATAGACCCTTTACTCTATTGTACAGGGGAAACTCTATGTTAGATAGACCCTTTACTCTATTGTACAGGGGAAACTCTATGTTAGATAGACCCTTTACTCTATTGTACAGGGGAAACTCTATGTTAGATAGACCCTTTACTCTATTGTACAGGGGAAACTCTATGTTAGATAGACCCTTTACTCTATTGTACAGGGGAAACTCTATGTTAGATAGACCCTTTACTCTATTGTACAGGGGAAACTCTATGTTAGATAGACCCTTTGCTCTATTGTACAGGGGAAACTCTATGTTAGATAGACCCTTTACTCTATTGTACAGGGGAAACTCTATGTTAGATAGACTCTTTACTCTATTGTACAGGGGAAACTCTATGTTAGATAGACCCTTTACTCTATTGTACAGGGGAAACTCTATGTTAGATAGACCCTTTACTCTATTGTACAGGGGAAACTCTATGTTAGATAGACCCTTTGCTCTATTGTACAGGGGAAACTCTATGTTAGATAGACCCTTTACTCTATTGTACAGGGGAAACTCTATGTTAGATAGACCCTTTACTCTATTGTACAGGGGAAACTCTATGTTAGATAGACCCTTTACTCTATTGTACAGGAGAAACTCTATGTTAGATAGACCCTTTACTCTATTGTACAGGGGAAACTCTATGTTAGATAGACCCTTTACTCTATTGTACAGGGGAAACTCTATGTTAGATAGACCCTTTACTCTATTGTACAGGGGAAACTCTATGTTAGATAGACACTTTACTCTATTATACAGGGAAAACTCTATGTTAGATAGACCCTTTACTCTATTGTACAGGGGAAACTCTATGTTAGATAGACCCTTTACTCTATTGTACAGGGGAAACTCTATGTTAGATAGACCCTTTACTCTATTGTACAGGGGAAACTCTATGTTAGATAGACACTTTACTCTATTATACAGGGAAAACTCTATGTTAGATAGACCCTTTACTCTATTGTACAGGGGAAACTCTATGTTAGAGAGACGCTTTACTCTATTGTACAAGGGAAATTCTATGTTAGATAGACCAGGTTTCTTCGCAGGATACACAATGGCAAGCAAGTATTTAAGACTGATTAACAATCAGTAATCGTCACAGACGAAATGCGTGCTACTCTCGATGGCTCTGACTGCTGGTGTAAAACTAGGCTGCCTAATGGTTCACCACATCGCATGCCAATTTGAGAGTTGTGATGACTTGGGCTGGGACCATTGGATATGAACTGTTAGATCTTCCAAGAAAATTCTGCTTAATTATATTAACATTTAGAAGGGTTTATTTGTTCATTGGCTGAAAAGGAAACCTGCCGCGTTAAAAAAAGTTATTTTCATGCATAACAACGCTCCTTCTCACTGTACTAAGGCAACTGTGAATTTCCTTAGGAGTAATAAGTTCGTCAATGACAAGTTGATGGTAGAGCCCATGTCACTCTAGATTTAAACTCAATTTGAAAACCTTCTGTCCATCCTGAATCAGAATATGAACGTGGGAAGACGTCAGTTCTCGTCGAAAGATGAGCTCTGGAAGGATACTGAAGACTCTTGGAAGACGATAACGTCTGATACAATTCACAAATTGACAGATTTGATGGATAAAGGTCTTTTGAAAGGTTTGAAAAAGAGGGGAAATCAAACTGGATATTAATCTGAAATTAGCAGTTATGCTACCTATTAACGCTATTGTGGTATTGTTAAGAAAATTTAATAGAATTATTTAATTAATGCATTTATTTATATTTCTATATTCACAAGACCTTGGTACACTGAAAATGGGTAACTTTCAGTAGAATAATTGTATTATCCAAAATAGTTTTTGAATTACTCTAACTTTTACGCAATGTAGATTAACATTTTCGGAAATTTTCAAGGCAAACTATTAAGTTAAACCCTTTTTATTGCAAAATAACACATCTGCATAAAAGCGAAAGACGAAGTTAAGGGGACCGTACATGGAAAAATTTGAAAAAATTTATAGATTTTTTTATTTCAGTGGAAAATTTCGTATGAAAACAAAAAGTTTATGAAAATTTGTACTTGTATTTAAAATTGAATTTTAAGACATTTTTTTCGATTGGACGCATAGAAAATGAGTTATTCGAAATTCGAACGAATTTCGAACCGTTTTTTTAAAAGTATAGAACTCAGACATTTTTGAAGCTACAGCTTTGTTTTTTTTTTGCATTTTGATAATCGCAATTCGATTCTCTACAAAATGATGGAAGCCGATTTTCGAACTTAAAATTTTTATTCGAAATATGAAATTTTTATTTTTTGTTTTTTGTAAAAAAAATGATTTTTCTGAAAACTAATACGAAATTCAAAAATCGGCTTCCTGCCTTTTGTAGAGAATCGAATTGCGATTCGAATGTAAAAACCAAAGCCGTAACTTCAAAATTGTCGGAGTTCTATACTCTTAAAAAACGGTTCGAATTTCGAATAACTCATTTTCTATGCGTTCAATCGAAAAAATGTCATGAACGAAAATGTCCTAGAAATCAATTTTATATAAATGAACGAAGTTTCATAAACATAACTTCATCAATAATTTTTTTCCGAAATCAATGTAAGTTGTTTTTGTTTTAATTAATATCAAATATTCATATTGCGTAGCATTATTTTACCATTAGTTGGTCGTTCTGTGAATTGTAGTCATTGTTCGAAAATGAGTCTTACGCACTGCGCAGATTTGTTTGTAGAAAAAGTACAACTAATTAATTTGCAAAATTGTTCGACTTGTATCTAGATTCCTCAGATAACTTTAAAGGTCCTCTCCAGGCTCCGGGAAAAAAATGAGTTTATAACATAATATTATAGAACTAAGGTCTACGATCATTATTCCGCAAACCGCATACAATTCTGTTCAGTATTTATCTTATAATTTGTTTTTTAGTTTAATAATACTCTGTGATAGCAATAATTGAGCGAATCACTAATCTGATGCTCAAGAAGAAGATTGTATACTCTTTGTTTTGATTATAAATGTGAATTTTATAAACAAACTATGCGTTTTCGGCCTTTATTTAAATTATTTTAGATATTAATTGTTGCCTAAAGTATATAAACGTTTCTATTATAAGTTCATTCAATTTTATACCTTTACACGAATATTAAATGGATTTATTAAACCTAATACCTAGTTAAGAATCAAAACAAATGGTGTACATTCTTTTTCTTCAAGCTGAAAATTTCTTAAATTAGAAAGTCGGAAGTAAAGTAGGTTTTGTAGAGTTTGGATTATAAAATTCTTTAAAAGCATATAAAATTCAAAATATGCTACCAAATTTTATGGGGTTTGCAGTAAAATGACAAGAAACATTAGGCTCGTTGATCTAAGCAATAAAAAAATTTGCTTGGAGGGGACCTTTAAAAAATATTTATTTTGAAAGAAGCGGCAGCCTTAAGGCGCAAGAAAACCTCTAGCGCTTCTGAAAAAAGTAGCAGCGCAGCCGTTGCTGCTACACAAAAAAGTAGCGCCGCTTGTAGCGCACGCTGGAAGTAGCCCAACTCTGCCCACAGATTGTAATCATGTTTTCTGAATGAAAACAACTTGCACCCATCTATGGATGTATTGGTACAACTGAAAAATGAACATTTTCGCACCTCGCCTATTTCTCAGTAGTTTCATTAATAAATGATTAAAAATTAGTAAATTTAGCACAAGAATACGGTGTCCGGACAATTCGTCCCCGGACAATTCGCCGCCTGACAATAAGTCGTCTGGACATTTCGTCACCGGACAATTCGTCGCTGGACAATTCAAAGCTGATTGAAAATAAAAGAGATATAATTTATAAAATAATTATATTTGGTGGAAGTGCATTCATTAAAAGGGAACTAATTTTATTTCAATAAAATTAGTGGTTGGTATAATGCACTTTTACCTCATAATGTATTGATAATTCTGAATAAAATTAAAACATATATATAATTATTTCTATTGAAAAGGATAGTACTATCATTCTACTCGCTAAGTTTATTTCATCCAATTTTTTAGGTTTTCATTGATGCTTTAAATTTAAATAGAGAAGTTAATCAAACTAAGACTAAATTTCAACTACATCCCCAAAGTGCTAAAATCCATCAAAAAAGGAAGTATAGGGATAATAATAAACATATCTCAAATGTGATCAGCAATTACGATGCAAATAATAATTTTTTTTGAAGGCCTTTGCTCACAATATGAAATTTTGATTAGATTTCGTTAATTTTCATATCTCAAATCTGAAATATTGTAGCATAGAGTTTGCAAATTTTTAATATAATTTGTTACTTTGTTTGTTTTAAAATTGACATGGCAATAATGAATCAATTGTTTGTACTGCCAACAAAGAGAACGGTTAACATTGTGTCACAGTTTAGTCTTGTTTCAGTGATTACATACATGAATGTTGCCCCAGGGGCTCTATCCTGAAGCTGTCTGTGTGAATGGAAGAGAAGGGGGGTGGCGTCCCTTGGGCCCCGAACTATTGTAATTTGGATTATGGGTTGTCTTTTTTCATTTTTACCATGTTTATCATTTTTTTAACGCTACTTGCAGTTTTAGAGGATAGAGCTAGGGTTATGCTCTTCAACTACGAGGTCTTAGATTTTGTGTTAGGTAGACTAGTAGGCTTCATTTACTATCACCTCTTCATTTTCCTCTTCCATCCGTGAGTTCAGCCACCGGTGCTTGTGTCCCGTTTCGTCACATTCCTTGGTAAGTGACTGTATTTACGGAGTAGCTTTTCTGCATCCATGAGCATTGTCACCAACGGTGGTAAGTGAGTTTGTTCATGACCCACTTTCCTCTCTGACTGATTCTTCCAGTCCCTTGTATTTAATTTCCTTTTGACGTCAGCGATATGGCCTTTGGTTCCGAAGCAGACGTTAAACCCCCTAATAAATTAATTAATTATAATAAAGCAATGTTAGTTAATAGTTTATCTTTCTAGGGGTACGATCATGAGCCCCCCCGGTCATGAGCCCCCCTGGGTAATAAGCCCCCCGGTCACGAGCCCCCCTGCCTGTTTTTCTAATCCTTATTTACCTAATTAAACAAATGAAGAACTACTTAGATAGAAATAACTGAGAGTTGCTAATGTAGTTTGTTGTGTCCGCTAGTTTGTTGTACTGCACACTTCATGATTGTTTAATGACCTGGCAGGAGGGTTCGGGGGGGGGGGGGGGCGGCACGCCCCCCGATATACATATATCTTATGTCTAATCAGTAATGAACTTCAAAAGTGTCAATAAGGATTAAATAATATAGGTAAATAAGGATTTAAAAACAGGGGGGTTCGTGACCGGGGGGGGGGGGGATTTATGACCGGGGGGCTCTTGACCGGGGGGGCTTATGACCTAGGGGGACTCATGACTGGGGACCGGGGGGGCTCTTGACCAGGGGGTTTCATAACCGGGGGGGCTCTTGACCGGAGTTGCTTAATTATGACCTACACAAATCTTTCTATACTGTCTAAATATGAGCATTTAAAATATCATCTTTTTGCTTAAAGTTGAATATTTTTTTATTTGCGAAATAATCAGCTCAGTACTAAATAATTAATTGTACATTTACTAGTTTTACTTGTAATTTTCAAAAAGTTATAATTATATTATAAATTATAGGCATCTCTTTTATTCAGCAACGAATTGTCCGGCGACCAATTTTACGGGACGAATTGTCCTGCGACGAATTGTCCAGGACGAATAATTGTCCGGCGACGAATTGTCCTAACACCCAGAATAGAGCGCAGACTCATGATTTAGCATCAGAAATAAAGGGACGCTTGTATAAATTATTACCCATGAAATTAATTTAATCGTGTAAAACGGGAAAGATGCGTCCACTCTACTCATGGGTTTATGATTAGTGTGGACGCGTTTTTCTGCTCTTCTGTATTTTATTCGCAGAGCAAGAAAAATCTGCTGAGGCTCTGGCAGCCTCCTTACTTCACGGACAGCACAATCCTTACCAGCAGTTGCAACCAAATTCGTTCATATGCTCCAGCTACACTATATAAATACTTCACTGATTTATAACGCTGATTTGAGTACATTGGCCTACTCACTGAGATGTTTAAGTGGTACAAATTCCAAATGAAGAGAACCGTAAACCTGAGAGGCTAAAGTAGAGTCTGAGGAGGGGTAGCACGTATAGCTGGACATGACACCCAGTTAGGAGATCTGATGAGGCATTTCCAGGGCTGATGGATCGGAGGGATAGATTGATTCTACAATAGTAAGTCCACTATCTTTTCAAACCTAGGGTAATTGTGGACGTTTACTTCTCGTAGGGTTAATTTAAATTCCAGCTTAAGGTCTCTACTAATTTGATAGCTAACTTGATAAAAGCTAACTTGATAAAAGCTAACTTGATAAAAGCTAACTTGATAAAAGCTAACTTGATAAAAGCTAACTTGATAAAAGCTAACTTGATAAAAGCTAACTTGATAAAAGCTAACTTGATAAAAGCTAACTTGATAAAAGCTAACTTGATAAAAGCTAACTTGATAAAAGCTAACTTGATAAAAGCTAACTTGATAAAAGCTAACTTGATAAAAGCTAACTTGATAAAAGCTAACTTGATAAAAGCTAACTTGATGAAAGCTAACTTGATGAAAGCTAACTTGATGAAAGCTAACTTGATGAAAGCTAACTTGATGAAAGCTAACTTGATGAAAGCTAACTTGATGAAAGCTAACTTGATGAAAGCTAACTTGATGAAAGCTAACTTGATGAAAGCTAACTTGATGAAAGCTAACTTGATGAAAGCTAACTTGATGAAAGCTAACTTGATGAAAGCTAACTTGATGAAAGCTAACTTGATGAAAGCTAACTTGATGAAAGCTAACTTGATGAAAGCTAACTTGATGAAAGCTAACTTGATGAAAGCTAACTTGATGAAAGCTAACTTGATGAAAGCTAACTTGATGAAAGCTAACTTGATGAAAGCTAACTTGATGAAAGCTAACTTGATGAAAGCTAACTTGATGAAAGCTAACTTGATGAAAGCTAACTTGATGAAAGCTAACTTGATGAAAGCTAACTTGATGAAAGCTAACTTGATGAAAGCTAACTTGATGAAAGCTAACTTGATGAAAGCTAACTTGATGAAAGCTAACTTGATGAAAGCTAACTTGATGAAAGCTAACTTGATGAAAGCTAACTTGATGAAAGCTAACTTGATGAAAGCTAACTTGATGAAAGCTAACTTGATGAAAGCTAACTTGATGAAAGCTAACTTGATGAAAGCTAACTTGATGAAAGCTAACTTGATGAAAGCTAACTTGATGAAAGCTAACTTGATGAAAGCTAACTTGATGAAAGCTAACTTGATGAAAGCTAACTTGATGAAAGCTAACTTGATGAAAGCTTACTTGATGAAAGCTTACTTGATGAAAGCTTACTTGATGAAAGCTTACTTGATGAAAGCTTACTTGATGAAAGCTTACTTGATGAAAGCTTACTTGATGAAAGCTTACTTGATGAAAGCTTACTTGATGAAAGCTTACTTGATGAAAGCTTACTTGATGAAAGCTTACTTGATGAAAGCTTACTTGATGAAAGCTTACTTGATGAAAGCTTACTTGATGAAAGCTTACTTGATGAAAGCTTACTTGATGAAAGCTACTTGATGAAGCTACTTGATGAAAGCTTACTTGATGAAAGCTTACTTGATGAAAGCTTACTTGATGAAAGCTTACTTGATGAAAGCTTACTTGATGAAAGCTTACTTGATGAAAGCTTACTTGATGAAAGCTTACTTGATGAAAGCTTACTTGAAGCTTACTTGATGAAAGCTTACTTGATGAAAGCTTACTTGATGAAAGCTTACTTGATGAAAGCTTACTTGATGAAAGCTTACTTGATAAAAGCTTACTTGATAAAAGCTTACTTGATAAAAGCTTACTTGATAAAAGCTAATTTGATAAAAACTAATTTGATAAAAACTAATTTGATAAAAGTTAATTTGATAAAAGTTAATTTGATAAAAGCTAACTTGATGAAAACTATACTATTAACTTTTTTCTAGTTGTTCAAGTTTGAAATACTGTGATCGGTGGTGTGACATTGTCTCGGCAATACGGAGTTGTCACACTACCCAAGATCTAGTGTTTTGGCTTCCAGCTAAGATACTTATCAAATTTAACAATTATTTAGCATAAAAATTGATAAGTACTTCTTTTTCAGCATTGGATGAGACTAATCGGCATCTGGTTTGCTTGAGGTTGCTGCTAATCACTTCCAATCCAGGGATGTGTCACGCTGACGGGATTTGTGGAAGTTCCCCAATTTTCTCACCTTTATTTATCATAAAAGGTAAACTAAAACAACTTATAGTATATGGGCGACCTGTCAACGTCATTGCTGATTTATTAATTTATATAAATCACATATTGGATGGGAATCCGAAAACTATACATCAATATTCTTATTTCCATGTAGATATGGTAAGACTACCAAGTGTAAACAAAAAAAGGAAATAGCTAATTACTAAATTCTCTGCTTTCAACCGTCACTAGGCCCAACAGGAAAAGAAAAACCTTTGACTACAAGGAAATAAAACCTGCCCTAGTCTGATGCGCTCGTGACACAGAGGGGCACCTAGGTTCACCCAGGATACAGTAACATAGGGTATGGTAATCAGCTGATTGAATCAATAGTTTGACGTGACCACCGGGTGACTCAAAATGGCGACTCTGACCACACTTTGAAACATGGAAAAACCTACTTAAACTTAATCACTTTTAAATTGAATTTTTTCTTATCAATTACTAACTAGGCATTGGTTAAATTGTATTTCCATTATTCTTTTCCTTATTTGTTATTCATTGGAACTACAATTTAGCAGTTAACTAGCACTAGTTTAGGCTGCTAGGTAGCATATGTTCCAGACCCTATTTTTTATAGATAAGTAAAAGAAATGAACAATTAAAACACACCTGAATTATATCTATATATTCAACTTTGAGGTTCAATCACCATTTTCGCTTTTCTTTTGTACGAAACCCTTATAAAATGACTTTAAACTTCTCGATATTAACATGCAAATACGAGGAATTATGAGCCGCTCGGTCACAAACAAGGAATGTGTTGTTGTGGTGACGTCATATTTTTGTGTCGTCTGCTAGGTACTATACCTGATTATGTTCTTATACCTTGGGTTCACCCAATAGAAATTTAGCCTATTACAGACTGTTTGGTACCATATTATACAATTAAAAATTTGATGTTATTAGTGCTATGACTTGACTCAGAATAACATTCGAAAACTTTCTTACCCAATCATCATCACCTTTTATGATGCCATATCGGTGAGAAATCCTTTATTTTCTCCTTTCAGTCTAATATAAATTCATTTAGCTAATACAAATTATATTAGTACAATCTTTCATTTATCCTGTTTGGTTACGTCAAAATTTGCACAGACAGAAATAATTATGTTATTCATAAATAGGTTTATGATTTTATTATGAGTTTAATATCAGAAATAAATATTTTGATTTAAAATAACATAATTAAATTCAATATAAATAAATAATATATCACTCGTTGGCAAGTCCAAGGATACGTCACGGTACTGTCACCGATCAGATGCCAAGTGTCGCTAGAAAATTGAAAATACAGTAGAGGGACATCCTACTGACCTACATTGGACGATCTGTGACCACTGACGACCAATGTCGTCAGAGCTGAGAGAGCTAAACAAGGCTAATACACTAGACTGTGGATAGCAGTGGACTCTACCATTGTTGGAGTTGACTCTTCCGCTAGCAGCGAGAGGGAGTATACGCATATTGTGTGTGCTCCAGCTAACGCT
The DNA here is from genome assembly GCA_947561585.1 of Caprella mutica. Lineage (NCBI taxonomy): Eukaryota > Metazoa > Arthropoda > Malacostraca > Amphipoda > Caprellidae > Caprella > Caprella mutica. The sequence continues at coordinate 202,637 of CANNZV010001123.1, read as the reverse complement.
TATTTAAAGGTCCTCTCCAGGCTCCGAGAAAAAAATGAGTTTATAACATAATATTATAGAACTAAGGTCTACGATCAGTATTCTGCAAACCGCATTCAATTCGGTTCAGTATATATTATAAAATTTGTTTTTAAAGTTTTTTATTGCTCTGTGAGCAACAATTGAGCGAATCACTAACTGATGCTCAAGAAGTAGATTGTACACTTTGTTTTGATTACAAATTTAAATTTTATAAACAAACCATGCGTTTTCGGCCTTTATTTAAATTAGTTTAGATATTAATTGTTTCCTAAAATATATAAAAGTGTCTATTATAAGTTCATTCAATATTATAACTTTACATGAATACTAAATGGATTTATTAAACCTAATACCTAGTTGACAATCAAAACAAATGGTGAACATTCTTTTTCTTCAGGATGAAAATTTCTTAAATTAGTAAGGCGGAAGTAAAATAGGTTTTGTAGAGTTTTGATTAAAAAAATCTTTAAAATCATATATAATTAAAAATATGCTGCCAAATTCGATGCGGTTTGCAGCAAAATGATAAACATTAGCCTCGTTGAATGAGGCAATAAAAATATATTCTTGAAGGGGACCTTTAAGTCATTATTCATTAACATTGCATCTGATGTCTAATTATTCATCATTCAATCTTCTTACATCAATTAAATGACCAAAGATTAAAAATTATTGATCATAATGACCATATAAATTATTTTGTAGAATAATGTGTGAGTACATATCAGCTGTTTACTACAAGCTTGGGCGCTACGTTGACTGACGCTCCTATGACGTCATCCCGACATCATAACGGAACGGTTAGCTCAAAAACGTTGTTGGAGTCACTTTGCTAGTTCCCTCTACTAGAACTTCCTTGAGGTCAGTCAAGTGGTGAGCCAGTGGCGTACAATTCATCTCATTTTTGGCGGATGAGGGGAGGTATACTGTAATGAGCGGTCGCGAGACAAAACTTTTTTATTATGTTTTCATACAATATTTTCGGCTGAAATTCTTGAAGTATTATAATTTTGCACTGGAAACAAATTTAATGAATTTCATTATGAGTATATAATATTATATATCATAACATCACACAGCAGAATAGTTTGAATATATAAACTGACACATAGTTAAATGCTCTTACAAAGCTGCTATTTAATTCGAAATGGACATTTTTTCACAACGCATTTTACTCCTTTTTAGCGAAATCTTCGGTCCAATGTTAGCCATTTAACTTTCAAAATGAATGGTGAATTGTCAGGAATATATCATGGTCAACTTACTTTATTGTTTGTACTCGGAACTAATATTTTTGTTTATGGGAGAAAAAAAATCGAAAATTTTAAAATTCATAAAGAAACTCAAATATTGAATGTTTTCTCTTGTAAAAAGAGAGAGCTGTTTAATACCTACGCAAAATTATTAACAATTTAAAAAATTCTATATGAGCAAAACTATATACTTAAATTCATTTTTCATATGAATACAAAGTTTGAAGTAATAGGACGGTAAATGAAAAGTCTGTTCTTAACTAACAATTGGCCCAGTCTTTAATATAGTATTTGTGGCATTGAAATAGAAGTGATGTAGTGATTACAGGTAAGAACCTAGCTAGCTGAGATGAATAAAATTTACTAAATCTTAAAATGGGTAAAATTTGTTAAATCTTTAAATGGTTAAAATTTATTATATCCTAAAATGGATAAAATTTATTAAATCTTAAAATGGTTGAAATTCAATGAAACTATAACAGATAAAATATGGAATATCTTCAATTTACAGAAAATATTCAAATTCTTTAATTATCTGATCTACAATTTTTTATATTGATTTTTGTAAGATTTTAAACCAACGTACCCAACCATGTAAATAGTTGATATTAGTAAATCTCTATTTTAGCAAATCTTTACAGTTCTCCATTTTACAGTCATTACAAGTGGCACTAGGACTTTACCCCGCCGGACTTTTCCCCGTCAGGATTATTCCCCGCCGGACTTTTCCCCGCCTGGACTATTCCCTGCCGGACTTTTCCCCGTCAGGACTTTTCCCCGTCAGGACTTTTCCCCGCCAGGACTTTTCCCCGTCAGGACTTTTCCCCGTCAGGACTTTTCCCCGCCGGACTATTCCCCGCCGGACTTTTCCCCATCAGGACTATTCCTCGCCGGACTTTTCCCCGTCTGGACTATTCCTCGCCGGACTTTTCCCCGTCTGGACTATTCCTCGCCGGACTTTTCCCCGTCTGGACTATTCCTCGCCGGACTTTTCCCCGTCTGGACTATTTCCCGTCGAATAAAATAATAGTATTTTGGGCTATTAAATTATAATTTCGATAAAACAAACCGTTTATCAATAGAAGACACATTTTATTAACAGACTCACACAATAATACAGTCTTAGTTTTAGCTTTGATTTCTGTATGTGTCCATATTGGTCTTTTAATTTTATAAATATATGCTACATAGTTCAAACATTATGGCAATTCTAAGGGGTTGCCAAATGTCGCAATTTGTTCTAGGAAGCTACGATTAATTCAGTTTATTCCAGCTCTCAAGTTATACATATCGCGAATTTATTATTTTCTTTGCCAGATTTTATAGAAATGGTGATCTATTTATTTCTCATTCAAATACATATTCTTCCAGAACACTAATAAATTTAATTGTAGTTTATTAATTTGACAGTTAATATATTAAAGAATTAATAAACCAACTATCACACTTAATAATGTTCTCTATTATATAGTGTCTTTTTTTCTTTTACGCTTATTTAATATTTATACCTTAAAGAACTTACAATGGATTAACCATTATTATGAAAATAAATAAATTAGAGTGTATAAATTATTAAATCAAGACTTTTCAAGTAGTCAGATTTGAGGAAGATTTTGATATAAAGTCGTACATTTTCTCTAAAAATCTTCAATGGAAACTAATTATCAAAAGAGTAATTATTATTAAACGGGTTCGGTTCAAGGAGTTGGTGAGTGACCAATTTCCATGCAACAATGTTAAAAAAAACTCTAAACATTTGTTAGTTGCGGCGGCAGACTTTGATTTACAATTTCACGGCATTAGATTTATTGGTCAAACGATTTTTTTCAAAAAACTAATTAAAATATCTAAATATTACATTGTCTTCCAGAGTTTAAATTAAAAAAAAATAGGCGGGAAAAAGTCCATGCGGGGAATAGTCTGGCAGGGAAAAGTCCAGGAGGGGAATAGTCCGGCAGGGAAAAGTCCAGGCGGGGAAAAGTCAAGGCGGGGAAAAGTCCAGGCGGGGAATAGTCCGTTTCCCATTACAAGTATGTCAGTATCCTTATAACCATTGGAACTACTATATTTATATTAATTATTTCCCTTATTTAGGAATTACCTACTTAATATCTCTATAGAATTAGAAGTAGACACAAACCAACTGGTTTGGTTTCTTCTTATTATGTAGCGAAAAATTCAAACGAAATCAGTGGGAAGTGACCTGTCATTGCATTTATAGAATAAAGGTAATTAAGCAAAGAGAGTTTAAAATGATATTAGGAGTTAGTGGAACACTGTATAACAAAGTATCACTAGTATGTGTTACTTTGAACTAATCTCTTCTATTTTTATTTCATTTTATCGAGAAACGATAATAAAGATTTTAATTAATTCAGTTGATTAGTAAAACAGTTTGCTATAATTCCAAGTTGCTATAATTCCGAAGCACTCAATAGAGTATAGATGTGGAATTCCATTGAATTAAATTGATTGACGTAATAAGGGTTGTTATCATTAAACAACTGGTGATAAGAATTACTTATCAGTTGTAAAGGATATATGAAATAATGGGAACGTTCTTGGCAATGAAGCGAACGTTCTATAAACTCACTGAATTACACCACTGTACTTACTGAGTTACACCACTGTACTTACTGAATTACACCACTGTACTTACTGAGTTACACCACTGTACTTACTGAGTTACACCACTGTACTTACTGAGTTACACCACTGTACTTACTGAGTTACACCACTGTACTTACTGAGTTACACCACTGTACTTACTGAGTTACACCACTGTACTTACTGAGTTACACCACTGTACTTACTGAGTTACACCACTGTACTTACTGAGTTACACCACTGTACTTACTGAGTTACACCACTGTACTTACTGAGTTACAACACTGTACTCACTGAGTTACACCACTGTACTTACTACCGAGTTATAAGTTATAACTTAAATATTATTTGTATTGACTGTAAATAGATATTGTATGAATGTTCTTCACCGTAAGAGTTCATCTCTAGTGGAATATTATTTGTATTGACTGTAAATAGATATATTGTATGAATGTTCTTCACCGTAAGAGTTCATCCCTAGTGGAATATTATTTGTATTGACTGTAAATAGATATTGTATGAATGTTCTTCACCGTAAGAGTTCATCCCTAGTGGAATATTATTTGTATTGACTGTAAATAGATATTGTATGAATGTTCTTCGCCGTAAGAGTTCATTCCTAGTGGAATATTATTTGTATTGACTGTAAATAGATATTGTATGAATGTTCTTCATCGTAAGAGTTCATCCCTAGTGGAATATTATTTGTATTGACTGTAAATAGATATTGTATGAATGTTCTTCACCGTAAGAGTTCATCTCTAGTGGAATATTATTTGTATTGACTGTAAATAGATATATTGTATGAATGTTCTTCACCGTAAGAGTTCATCCCTAGTGGAATATTATTTGTATTGACTGTAAATAGATATTGTATGAATGTTCTTCACCGTAAGAGTTCATCCCTAGTGGAATATTATTTGTATTGACTGTAAATAGATATTGTATGAATGTTCTTCGCCGTAAGAGTTCATTCCTAGTGGAATATTATTTGTATTGACTGTAAATAGATATTGTATGAATGTTCTTCATCGTAAGAGTTCATCCCTAGTGGAATATTATTTGTATTGACTGTAAATAGATATTGTATGAATGTTCTTCACCGTAAGAGTTCATCCCTAGTGGAATATTATTTGTATTGACTGTAAATAGATATTGTATGAATGTTCTTCACCGTAAGAGTTCATCCCTAGTGGAATATTATTTGTATTGACTGTAAATAGATATTGTATGAATGTTCTTCACCGTAAGAGTTCATCCCTAGTGGAATATTATTTGTATTGACTGTAAATAGATATTGTATGCATGTTCTTCACCGTAAGAGTTCATTCCTAGTGGAATATTATTTGTATTGACTGTAAATAGATATTGTATGAATGTTCTTCACCGTAAGAGTTCATTCCTAGTGGAATATTATTTGTATTGACTGTAAATAGATATTGTATGAATGTTCTTCATCGTAAGAGTTCATCACTAGTGGAATATTATTTGTATCGACTGTAAATAGATATTGTATGAATGTTCTTCATCGTAAGAGTTCATCACTAGTGGAATATTATTTGTATTGGCTGTAAATAGATATTGTATGAATGTTCTTCATCGTAAGAGTTCATCCCTAGTGGAATATTATTTGTATTGACTGTAAATAGATATTGTATGAATGTTCTTCACCGTAAGAGTTCATCCCTAGTGGAATATTATTTGTATTGACTGTAAATAGATATTGTATGAATGTTCTTCACCGTAAGAGTTCATCCCTAGTGGAATATTATTTGTATTGACTGTAAATAGATATTGTATGAATGTTCTTCACCGTAAGAGTTCATCCCTAGTGGAATATTATTTGTATTGACTGTAAATAGATATTGTATGCATGTTCTTCACCGTAAGAGTTCATTCCTAGTGGAATATTATTTGTATTGACTGTAAATAGATATTGTATGAATGTTCTTCACCGTAAGAGTTCATTCCTAGTGGAATATTATTTGTATTGACTGTAAATAGATATTGTATGAATGTTCTTCATCGTAAGAGTTCATCACTAGTGGAATATTATTTGTATCGACTGTAAATAGATATTGTATGAATGTTCTTCATCGTAAGAGTTCATCACTAGTGGAATATTATTTGTATTGGCTGTAAATAGATATTGTATGAATGTTCTTCATCGTAAGAGTTCATCCCTAGTGGAATATTATTTGTATTGACTGTAAATAGATATTGTATGAATGTTCTTCACCGTAAGAGTTCATCCCTAGTGTAATATTATTTGTATTGACTGTAAATAGATATTGTATGAATGTTCTTCACCGTAAGAGTTCATCCCTAGTGGAATATTATTTGTATTGACTGTAAATAGATATTGTATGAATGTTCTTCACCGTAAGAGTTCATCCCTAGTGGAATATTATTTGTATTGACTGTAAATAGATATTGTATGAATGTTCTTCACCGTAAGAGTTCATCCCTAGTGGAATATTATTTGTATTGACTGTAAATAGATATTGTATGAATGTTCTTCACCGTAAGAGTTCATCACTAGTGGAATATTATTTGTATTGACTGTAAATAGATATTGTATGAATGTTCTTCACCGTAAGAGTTCATCCCTAGTGGAATATTATTTGTATTGACTGTAAATAGATATTGTATGAATGTTCTTCACCGTAAGAGTTCATCCCTAGTGGAATATTATTTGTATTGACTGTAAATAGATATTGTATGAATGTTCTTCACCGTAAGAGTTCATCCCTAGTGTAATATTATTTGTATTGACTGTAAATAGATATTGTATGAATGTTCTTCACCGTAAGAGTTCATCCCTAGTGGAATATTATTTGTATTGACTGTAAATAGATATTGTATGAATGTTCTTCACCGTAAGAGTTCATCCCTAGTGGAATATTATTTGTATTGACTGTAAATAGATATTGTATGAATGTTCTTCACCGTAAGAGTTCATCCCTAGTGGAATATTATTTGTATTGACTGTAAATAGATATTGTATGAATGTTCTTCACCGTAAGAGTTCATCCCTAGTGTAATATTATTTGTATTGACTGTAAATAGATATTGTATGAATGTTCTTCACCGTAAGAGTTCATCCCTAGTGGAATATTATTTGTATTGACTGTAAATAGATATTGTATGAATGTTCTTCACCGTAAGAGTTCATCCCTAGTGTAATATTATTTGTATTGACTGTAAATAGATATTGTATGAATGTTCTTCACCGTAAGAGTTCATCCCTAGTGGAATATTATTTGTATTGACTGTAAATAGATATTGTATGAATGTTCTTCACCGTAAGAGTTCATCCCTAGTGGAATATTATTTGGATCTTTTATTGCAAAAAAAAAAATTGACAATTGTTTTGTAACCCATAATTTATTTTAGAATATATCTGTCTTTAAAATCATCTCAAAGTGAACTCAATAATGAACAATGCAAGTTTAAACAGATCATAAATACGCAGTAAATAAAGATAACAATTACGTATTTCCTGTCTTATATAAGTTCATTCTCTTATTATATCTCCTCCACACTAAATGTTTAGGTTTTTTATATCCTCAGATAACGAACGTACGTTCTGTTAGCGTTTCACATTCTGACTTCTCAGTTTAAATGCTATCAGTGTTGTGCGCAGTGGCTTATCAACGACAGCTTAGTTCAGAACCTGTTGATAATTTGTGATTTAGTTAGGCACGATGCCTTACTTAGTGAGACATGAGGATAAAAACAGAAGGAGGAAGGAAGAAACAGGCATTAGAATTACGGCGTTCTGTAAGAGTGAAATGGAGTTCGCGATCTTAACCGCTATGTTAGCTTTTCATTTGGGAGATAGGCTGAAGATTGGGGATATTACAAGGATCACAGAAGAGAAAGAGGATAAAAGAATTGAGAGCTCAAAACCAGAAACCCCTCAAAAGAAAAAGAGAAAACGTAGGAAAAAGAAGAAACCGAAATGTGTGATTCAAGAAGATTCAACGAAACTTGAAGATTCGAACAAAAGCCTCGTTGTCAACGAAGGCGGAAACATCGAGCAATCTAGTTCAGCAACTCTCACCGTGGAGGAAGATATATCAGAGAAAAAAATTCAAGCTCCAACTGAAGAAAACTCTGTAGAATTAAAAGAGATAACACCAAATGATTGTGAGAAAGAAAAACAAAAACCTGACTCACAATTGAGATCTGGACCAGACGCCAAAAATCTGGTGAAATCTGATGTTGTAAACTCTTCAATTGATGAAAGCTCTAAAAATAAAGGTAAAGATATTGAAGAAAGAGTAGAACAGAATAAAACAATCCTGAAGAGTGAAGTTACTGAGAGTGACAAGAAGATCTCTGAAAATTCAACTGATGATAAAGGTTCTGTAGTCGTCCAGAGTGAAATGCAGCACAAGGGTGACGTCAACTCTTCAGAAAGTGTTGATGATGATAAACCTGTTGATAAGAATGAAATCAGGAGTGACGAACTCTCTGGACAAATAGGAACCGAAGGAAGTCAAGGAAACAATACTGAAGATATTCAAGAAGTGCAAGAGAATAATGAATCAGACTCGATTTGTAAGAACGAGGAAGAAGGTAAAATTGAATTAGAAATTACATATGAGGCACAACCTAGAGCTACATGTGCGATTATACCGGTAGTAGGAGTCAAAGTGGAACAAGAAATCGAAAATCTGGACTCTAAGAATACTGAAAATGATGAGAGTGAGAATTCAAACTGTACGGATAAGGAAGAAGTTGAAATTAGTGAAGAAAAAGAGGATGATGAAGATATACACAATGCAGAGGTTCAATTCCATTACGAGGATACTGGATATTCAGCTGAGAAAATTGATGATGTTTCCTGCAAGGTTCAAGATTCAATTGACTCAGACTCTGACGAGGAATATTGTGAAGCAATGTCAGAATTCGAAAATCCAATCTATGACTTTCCTGTAAGTAGTACAATATATAAGAATAATGACGTATTTTAATGCCAATTGATTAACTTTAATTGATAACCATTGTGATCATCAATTAATTTTTCTGACTATCCTATACTAATCATTTGTTAAAAATACAACTACGTTTTTTTCCAGGAACTGTACAGTTAAAACTGTAGGTACTTTTGAGTACAATTTTATAAATAAGCTCTTATATATTATAAACTGATTTTTACCTATTGCATAAAATAATTGATATAGAGCGGAAATATCATTTCCCCTAGAATAACATGGTTAACCTATATAAATCATTATCATTTGCTTAGCACCACAGTTTGTCAAAGTGACGTGTAAATGCAATCAATAACTGAAGTTTCAAAGAGTGTGACGCGTTTTCAGACGTAGGTCGAGAGCGCTAAGCAACGCTACCGTAAACACACCCCCACTGACCAGGTAAAGTAACGCGCAGTGTCGTAAGAAACTGATCTCTATCTATTCCATTTAGCGTAAATAGTGCAATAATAAAGATGATTGTAGCTATCATACTAGGTGCCGTGGCATTCTTGCTGTATAGTATGGTTAGGTACTACTATTATTTCAAAGATATTAAGGAATACCTAACGGACGAGTTCCCTAACGATTTTTTCACGGCGTTCTTCCTTAGTCTTTTCGCAATAACTCTAAACAATGTGCTAAGTCTGGGAAAAGAAGCCTGCCAGATCTATTTATTCATCATTGTATTTGGATTGTATGTCTATGCCGAGAAGAGGAGTGAGGTATGTAATGGCTACCGCCTAGCTACACTTTTAACTAGGTAACTTGAGCGCTAGAGACACTTTCAACTAGGTAACTTGAGCGCTAGAGACACTTTTAACTAGGTAACTTGAGCACTAGAGACACTTTTAACTAGGTAACTTGAGCGCTAGAGATTACCTACCTAATTAGTTTCGGAATGGCGTAAATCATAAGCTGTTGCATATACGGTTGAGATTAATTATTATTTCTTAAGCTCAGTTGTTAGTTTATTTAATATCACAGCATCTCTATTTTCAGTCTGCATAATAAACTTCGTCCAAATGCTACTTTCTTCACTAGCAGTTACGCTCCCAGGGAGAAATTATTGTGGAGCGACACGATATTATATCAAATTACCCTACATAATCTTCCATTTGCCTCCTATAAATTGCTCTCTGGGTTGACAGGATGTTTTTACCATTACTAACAATGATTTTAAGTGATAAGATATCTTTAAATCAGCTGTCGTTCCTATTTTTATCATGGCTGTCTAGGCTTAACTTTACTAGTTGTTTATTAGCTCTGTGAAAGTCAAGCTCTAGAATTGACCTCTGATTGTTGTCCTCTTTTCTTGTTTGTCACACTTCTAAGTTTACGTGATTTACCTTTTTTAGTTATTATATTTTCTGATAATTAAATTTTAAAATAAAATTTTCTAATAATTAAATTTTAAAATAAAATTTTCTGATAATTGAATTTCAACATAAATTTTTTTAATAATTAAATTTTAGAATAAAATTTTCTGATAATTGAATCTCAACATAATTTTTTTTAATAATTAAATTTTAAAATATAATTTTCTACTAATTGAATTTCAACATAAAATTTTCTGATTATTAATTTCAAAATTAAATTTTCTAATTTTCAAATTAAATTTTCTAGTTATTATTAAATTCCACATTCAAAAAAGAAAAATAACTTAGAATTGATATTTTCTTGCTTTACGTACCTATAAAATTATGTTATTAACAATTACCTATCTATACTAATAATTTCCCTTGTGTGTTTATTTATTTATTTATTTGGTATCTTCTTTTACACTATACGGGTAATAAACATGAAGAATGTAACTATGATACGCACGGGAATATATTGACTTGATATTTAAATTCTTCTGTTTAAATTCAATTTTTAAATGTATTTTATCTATAAAATATAATAGACTATGCATACAATTCAAGTTAAATTTAATTCATTGAAAGTAATTAACCTTATAATAACGGGTAATAAATTGCCATTGATGATAATCCGTTATTTTTAACCGGAATGTACACTAGTAATAAAAATAGAAATATTGAAAAAATTATATGATCGAAAATGTGGAACTGTCCGATAACTCGAAACGTACCCTATCAGAACAACGTAAGCTCAGATCATAAGAAGGCTGTGCGTGAACGTTCTGCTGTCTAGCTAGTCAAGGTCAAATGGACGCAGCATTAGTTACAATGTACTATCATTCTATTTAATCAATTGTATTTACTCTCACTTTTTATTAATATTTCTTCTTAATTAATAACTAACCTCAAAAATAAATGAGTAGCCAATAATAAACGGAAGATATAAAACTTTTTTATTGTGTTTCACGGTCTATTGGTATTTAAATACGGGGTACGGTCAAGAGCCCCCCCCCGGTCAAGAGCCCCCCCGGTCATGAGCCCCCCCGGTCACGAGCCCCCCCGGTCATGAGCCCCCCTAGGTCACAAGCCCCCCCCCCTCCGGTCACGAGCCCCCCCCCTCCCTGTTTATTTAATCCATATATACCTAGTTAAACAAATGAAGAACTACTCAGATAGAAATAACTGAGAGTTGCTAATGTAGTTTGTTGTACTGCACACTTCATGATTGTTTAATGACCTGGCAGGGGGGGTTCGGGGGGCGGCACGCCCCCCGATATACATATATTTTATGTCTAATCAGTAATGAACTACAAAAGGGTCAATAATGATTAAATAATATGGGTAAATAAGGATTTAAAAACAGGGGGCTCGTGACCGGGGGGCTCATGACCGGGAGGGGGGCTCTTGACCGGGGGGGCTTATGACCTAGGGGGGCTCATGACCGGGGGGCTCTTGACCGGGGGGGCTTATGACCGGGGGGCCTCTTGACCGGGGGGGCTTATGACCTACACCCTTTAAATACACCCATGAAAAAACTTACGGATATTTAAAATTTTCAAACATATGAGCGTACGTGTCTACTTAATGAATATATATATTATATAGACTAAATGACGATATAAAGTGAATACCTAAGTTTCGAATTAGCGAACGGTTTCACATTTTCGATTATGTAAAACTATATAATAATTGAAGAACGATTTAAAATACCGTGGTGTTTTATATGATCGAAAATGTGAATACGTGAGACAATTCAGAACTTACCCTAGGTAGGTACCTATATGATATTTATATACAACCTCTGACAAATATTTGTAAGCTCCTCCACTGCTGTACCTTTATCACTTTTGATAACAAACATGTGAGATTGTGGCGCAAAAGTTACTCATACTGTTTCTAACGTCGCGCAATTGCCTAGTTAATCAACAAACTAGTTAATTAATCGCTCATATGTTCAGAAGAATGAATGTTTTTTATTTCTAAAGATTTTCACAAATAACCCTGTAAGTGAAAATATAGAAGAATCAGTCACAAGATAGGTACTATGATACGGCACTAACTAAAATGCGGAAAAAAAACGTGAGCGTGACGTGAGCGTGCACGCTCACGTCACTTAGTATTGACTAAAACACGGAAAATGGAATTTGCGTGCACGCCCACGCAACTAAGTTGACTAAAACATGGAAAAGTGGAATTTCATGGAATTTCTTGGCGTGCACGCTCACGCAACTGTCTAAAATGCGGAAAAAAAGAATTGGCGTGCACGATCACGCAACGGTCAAAAATATTTTTGACTCAAATATTTTTGACTCAAATATTTTTGACTCAAATATTTTTGACTCAAATATTTTTGGCTCAAATATTTTTGACTCAAATATTTTTGACTCAAATATTTTTGACTCAAATATTTTTGACTCAAATATTTTTGACTCAAATATTTTTGACTCAAATATTTTTGACTCAAATATTTTTGACTCAAATATTTTTGACTCAAATATTTTTGACTCAAATATTTTTGACTCAAATATTTTTGACTCAAATATTTTTGACTCAAATATTTTTGACTCAAATATTTTTGACTCAAATATTTTTGACTCAAATATTTTTGACTCAAATATTTTTGACTCAAATATTTTTGACTCAAATATTTTTGACTCAAATATTTTTGACTCAAATATTTTTGACTCAAATATTTTTGACTCAAATATTTTTGACTCAAATATTTTTGACTCAAATATTTTTGACTCAAATATTTTTGACTCAAATATTTTTGACTCAAATATTTTTGACTCAAATATTTTTGACTCAAATATTTTTGACTCAAATATTTTTGACTCAAATATTTTTGACTCAAATATTTTTGACTCAAATATTTTTGACTCAAATATTTTTGACTCAAATATTTTTGACTCAAATATTTTTGACTCAAATATTTTTGACTCAAATATTTTTGACTCAAATATTTTTGACTCAAATATTTTTGACTCAAATATTTTTGACTCAAATATTTTTGACTCAAATATTTTTGACTCAAATATTTTTGACTCAAATATTTTTGACTCAAATATTTTTGACTCAAATATTTTTGACTCAAATATTTTTGACTCAAATATTTTTGACTCAAATATTTTTGACTCAAATATTTTTGACTCAAATATTTTTTGACTCAAATATTTTTGACTCAAATATTTTTGGCTCAAATATTTTTGGCTCAAATATTTTTAACTCAAATATTTTGAATCAAATATATTCTTTGAAGATATATATTTTTAATTAATATTATTTTTTTCTTTTACTATTGATAACCCATTGTTTTTATGGGAAGTACACTATAGTTAGTGAAATTGAAATATAAATATAAATTAGCGTGACGATATATTAATTTTATAATATAATTTTGAACGGAATTTCGTGATGCATGAAAGGAACGTGCGTCACGCAACTTAATTAGCACAATGATGACAGAAAATATAAATTGGCGTGACGATATCAATTGTATAATTTACTATTGTATGGAATTATGTGTTGGCGCGATAGAAACATGCGGCACGCTGCTTAGTGAAAAGATAACAGAAATTATAAATTAGCGTGACGATATCAATTGTATAGTATAATATCGGATGGAACTATGTGTTGGCGTGATAGAAACGTGCGGCACGCTGCTTAGTGAAAAGATAACAGAAATTTTAAATTAGCCTGACGATATCAATTGTATAGTAAAATATCGGATGGAACTATGTGTTGGCGTGATAGAAACGTGCGGCACGCTGCTTAGTGAAAAGATAACAGAAATTTTAAATTAGCCTGACGATATCAATTGTATAGTATAATATCGGATGGAACTATGTGTTGGCGTGATAGAAACGTGCGGCACGCAAATTTAATTTAATATTTCATAGTAACTTTGATGAATTGCTTATAGTTATATCGTTAATTAATTCAACCAAACTATCTTAAATTTATATAACTAGTCGTAAAAATATATGGTACAGCTAGTCCTAGTTAAGTTTAGAAATTATTATTGTCAGTAGCGTAATTTTGTTCAGCACTAGGACATTCAATTTTAATCAAGCCTCAACAGATTCAATTAAATGTTTTTTTACGAAATTATTATATTAGAGTTTAAAGGTTATAAATATGAATTCAATCACTATTATTCGGCAAAAATAGAGAGAACCTACTTCTTGAATGCAGTCTCTTAGCAATGAATGTGACGAAAAGGGACACAAGCAGCTCACGGATGGAAGAGGTGATAATTAGGGCTGGGACAATATGCTCTAAAAACTATAGATCCCTAAAATGTTATAGACGGAGAGAACTAAAGAGTATTGAATGGTTCTAAACCAGCGGTACATAGTATTCGATATTTCATTTAGTTTCGTCTATGATATTTTCGGGATCTATAGTTTTTAGGGCATATTGTCCCAGCCCTAGTGATAATACTTGAAACGTACGAGCCTTCCTAACACAAGCCTTCCTAACACAAAAATCTATCACAAAATTAAAAAAGTGTTAACCCCCCGATGATACAGGGGGGGGGGGGGTGTTTTTTGGTGAAAAAAAAGTTGACGTATCTTTCTGAAAATTCGTGAGAGTTCACGGTCCTCCGAAATGGAAATTGAAATAATGCGTCAGAAAGACTCCGAGATTCTCTAGAGAATGGTGTAGGTCAAAAGTTCCTAGGACCCAGGAAACCTCCTTCAACAAGCGTTTCAAAGTTCATTTTTTGGCCAAAAATGGCGTTACAGCTTTTTTTGGTCGATTTTACATGTCGAACTGGTCTAAAAAAGTGGTGTACGGACATGGTCCATGCCACACTTATGGCACTCATTGTGATGGTAAATTTTTTTCGAAATTCGACCCCTAACCCCCCTCAAAATGGGGGTTGAAGTTGACCTCCGTTCGTGGACCCGGGGTTGGACCCTGGAACCCTCTGATCAAAACGGGACCCACATCACGTGAAAGATCCCAAAATTCCCTACAAGACCATACAAGTATGATTTTCATAGACCCAAACCAAGCTGAGCTACGCAATTCCGAAAATGTTAAATTTTTGCATTTCAGCCCCAAAATTTTTCCGACCTGAAATTTTTTTGAAATTTTTTCTCACGGAAATGGCATTCACGGCAAAATGGTTGGGTTAAGGAGGGAAAGTCATCAGGTCAAAAAGATGCGGGCACATTTTCCACATTTAAGAACAGTTAGCACGTACCACATTTCCTCCCCCAACTCCTTCTATGGCGGTTCCCCCAGCACCTATAAAATCACTCACTTTTGTCTTTGAGGTCGTGTAGCTACGACCATGGTCGACACACAGATTTCTCATACCTGGAAATGGATACGTCTCAAAATTGTCTACACGACACAACAATCCACAACTCTCTACTTCTACCAGGGGAGGAGCTATAAGCTCTACAAAATAAAATTGAATTTCACGAAATTCAAAAGCCGAAATTTAAAAAAAAAACAGAACTGAGGCCCTGTGGAGACCCCAGTGCTCTTTCATATTCCAAAAGGGCTAAGCTTTAGACCCAAAACTGTAGGAGGAGATGAGATTTCTAACTTTAGTTGCACTGTTTATATATTTACTTAGTTTTTCCCAAGGAAAAAGCTGAGAGTCAGCGCACACCACACACACACGAATATCGCAAGCTCCCCCCCATGTATCGTTGGCATGGACGGAGGTTCCCCCACCTAAAACCCCCCACCCGGGTGTGGGGTGGGGGTTGGGTGGGATGATTGGGGGATGAACTCAAGGACCAAGGTCCATGGTGTGGTTCCGGGGGAACGGCGCCGCCAGAGGGATGGGGGGTCGCAAGCTCCCCCCCATGTATCGTTGGCATGACAGAGGTTCCCCCACCTAAAACCCCCCACCCGGGTGTGGGGTGGGGGGTGGGTGGGATGATGGGGGGATGAACCCAAGGTCCAAGGTCAATGGTGTGGTTCCGGGGGAACGGCGCTGCCAGATTTTACAGTACGTAATGCAAACATAAAAATTCACCAACCTACCAAACTAATTAATGAATTCTGATTCCTGTCAATTCAATTAAATAATCTCCAGCCAATTAATTTTAATAACCAAATTTTTAAGTGATTTTTTTTCAAATTACTTCTAGATAATTGTAATTATATGCTATTTCACCATGATTAGAGTGGAACATGACGGAAATTACCGCTATGGGTTGCGCATGTATAATTTTATAGTTATTAAATACAATGTGTTACTGTAAAACGGATAGAAATTGAGTTTCAAGAGAAAAACGGTACTTAAACTTTTACGTAATCAATTGGAATAGCTTAGAGAGAGGATGAAGAATTTTCTTTAAACAAAGAAAATAATAATTAGTTTTCTATAAAAGAGTTTGAGGGGAAACTAACATAAAAATTAAAGGAACAAAAGTAATAAAAGTTGACAAAGAGCAAGAAACTAAACAGTGTCTAATTGCATAATATTGTCACGCTACATGATAACAGTCAAACGGAAAAATGAATATGTGTAAATAAAACAATAGCGTGATATAATATTTAATAATAAATATTCGAATGTATATCTTTTCACTGAGCAGCGTGCCGCACGTTTCTATCACGCCAACACATAATTCCATCCGATATCAAACTATACAATTGATATCGTCACGCCAATTTATATTTTCTGTCATCATTGTACTAAGTTGCGTAACGCACGTTTCTTTCACGCTAAAACATTATTCCATTCAAAAGTATAGTATACAATTTAATAATTAATATGTCGTCACGCTAATTTCTATTTCTATTTTATTCTCACTAACTAGTGTACTTCCCATCACAATTTATGGGTTATCAATAGTAAAAGAAAAAATATTATTAATTAAAGATATATATATTCAAAGAATATATTTGAAGGAATTAATTAAAAAAAAAGTTGTTTAAAAAAATGTATTTAGACAGAAAAATATGTAAAACAATTGAGCCAAGAAATTTGAGTCAAAAAATTTGAGTCAAAAAAATTTGAGTCAAAAAAATTTGAGTCAAAAAAATTTGAGTCAAAAAAATTTGAGTCAAAAAAATTTGAGTCAAAAAAATTTGAGTCAAAAAAATTTGAGTCAAAAAAATTTGAGTCAAAAAAATTTGAGTCAAAAAAAATTGAGTCAAAAAAATTTGAGTCAAAAAAAAATTTGAGTCAAAAAAATTTGAGTCATCAAATTGAGTCAAAAAAATTGAGTCAAAAAATTTAATTTTCTGCATTTTAGACAGTTGCGTGAGCGTGCACGCCAATTATTTTAATTTAGACATTTGCGTGAGCGTGCACGCCATTTTCTAAAATTTTTCTGCGTTTTTGACAGTTGCGTGAGCGTGCACGCCAGTTATTTTTTTCCGCATTTTAGACAGTTGCGTGAGCGTGCACGCCAATTATTTTAATTTAGACATTTGCGTGAGCGTGCACGCCATTTTTTTATTTTTTCTGCGTTTTTGACAGTTGCGTGAGCGTGCACGCCAATTCTTTTTTTTCCGCATTTTAGACAGTTGCGTGAGCGTGCACGCCAATTATTTTAATTTAGACATTTGCGTGAGCGTGCACGCCATTTTTTTTTTCTGCGTTTCTGACAGTTGCGTGAGCGTGCACGCCAATTCTTTTTTTTCCGCATTTTAGACAGTTGCGTGAGCGTGCACGCCAATTATTTTAATTTAGACATTTGCGTGAGCGTGCACGCCATTTTTCTAAAAAAATTCTGCGTTTTTGACAGTTGCGTGAGCGTGCACGCCAATTATTTTTTTTCCGCATTTTAAACAGTTGCGTGAGCGTGCACGCCAATTATTTTAATTTAGACATTTGCGTGAGCGTGCACGTCATTTTTTTTTAATTTTTCCGCGTTTTAGACAGTTGCGTGAGCGTGCACGCCAATAATTTTTTTTCCGCATTTTAGACAGTTGCGTGAGCGTGCACGCCAATTATTTTAATTTAGACATTTGCGTGAGCGTGCACGCCATTTTTTTAAAAAATTTCTGCGTTTTTGACAGTTGCGTGAGCGTGCACGCCAATTATTTTTTTTCCGCATTTTAAACAGTTGCGTGAGCGTGCACGCCAATTATTTTAATTCAGACATTTGCGTGAGCGTGCACGTCATTTTTTTAATTTTTCCGCGTTTTAGACAGTTGCGTGAGCGTGCACGCCAATAATTTTTTTTCCGCATTTTAGACAGTTGCGTGAGCGTGCACGCCAAGAAATTCCATAAAATTCCACTTTTCCATATTTTAGTCAACTTAGTTGCGTGGGCGTGCACGCAAATTCCTTTTTTCCGGCTTTTAGACAGTGGCGTGAGCGTGCACGCTCACGCCGATTATTAATTCTTTTCCGTCTTTTAGATACTGCCCTATGATACTATCTAACCTACCAGGCTACCTCATAGGCTCATGGCTCATACCTGTTCTATTTACTTTTAGTATTACCTTTACCTAGTTATTTACCTAGTTAGGGCACTCTGCATAAACACCCCCAACCCACTTCATCCCCAATGAATAATTATTATTTCATAACAGGATTAATATATATACATTGTAATAGTGAAGGTGTAGGTAGCTAATACCAGTCAGTATATTTACTATTTGTATATTTGGTTCACTGAACTCTAAGACTTTTTCAAGAATCTGTAAAATATCTGCCAGCATTTCTCCTAAATACTTTCCATAATGGGTTGGCTGAGACTTGGCTCACTTGGCTGGCATGTAAATGTAAGCCAATTTAGGGGAAATTTGTCATATAGCCTATACCTAGGTCCCCCAACGATTTTAGATATTTTGACACTTAATATAGGTTAAAGCCAGATTGCATTCTTTGTGAATTTTTTTCGAAACTCGCGGTCTTCTAAAAGACATTTATATAGTTTCAAAACTTTGCGGCTCATCAAATGTGAATTTTCACTTGATCAAATATTCCCGGTCTGTTAATAAGTAACTAAATCTAGGCCAGTCTGCAGAAACTGGTAAAGTGTTCGTAGAGATCTCTTATTTTGTTCGTAGCAAAATTAATGTAAATATAGGGATTAATTCAAAAGTGTTCGTAGCAAAATTAATGTAAATATAGGAATTAATTCAAAATTGTTCGGAGAGAATATCTCACATATTCTGCAGACTGGAATCTAGGTAGTAATTGCTCCTTCCACCACGGCCAAGTAATAAAGCATGTCCAAACTCGCCATTTTAATGGCGAGTTTGTGACAGTTATTTTGAGCCCTTCAATTGCAAATGGCGAGTTTTATCTATTTTTCTCCTATGCTATAATGTTATTTTGGAGAGAATTTATGAAAATTTGATCATTTTGGAGAGAATTTGTTGAATTTTGGAGAGAGCAGAAGAGACAAATGGCAAGTTTATGAGACATACTATTTTACTTGGCACCACGGCTCGCTTTATATCCCATTGCTTGTAGTTTTTATCCCACAGCTCGCATTTTTTATCCCACGACTTGCATTTTTTATCCCACGGCTCGCATTTTTTATCCCACGGCTCTCATTTTGACATTTTCTATCCCACGACCCACGGCTCTCATTTTCTATCCCACGGCTCTCATTTTTTATCCCACGGCTCGTATTTTTTAACCCACGGCTCGTATTTTTTAACCCACGGCTCGCAATTTTTATCCCACGGCTCAGATATGATATCCCCATGGCTCTTCAAATAACCTGTTGGTGAAATGGCGGCTCTTAGACAACAACTAATGCAATCTGGGGTTAAAGGAGCCATCTGGCATCTGCCATAATTCCAGTTTGTATTTGGTGCACTGAACTCCTCTGACTTTTTTAAAAAATCTGAGAAATAGCTGCCAACATTTTTCATTAATTTGTTTAGTCCTCCAACATTTTTCCAGTTTCTCCTCCAAAAATTAATGGTAATATAGGAATTAATAGGTAATGGCTAAATATCCTCCGACATTGCAGGAATTTTTTTATTAGAGAAATTGAATATCTCAGAAAAAAATTCTCTCCATTTTTAATTGGTGAGAAATATCCAATTTTCTCCTATGCTGCACTGCAAATTGCCCAGTCTGCTGAATATGGAACATTTTTCCAAGACTCTCTGCGGGAGCTTTTGATTGAATTTTTAGAAATTGGAGATCTCTGCGGGAGATCTTGAATTAATTCCTATGTTACCATTAATTTAGCTGCGGGAGATTTTGAATTAATTTCTATGTTACCATTAATATAACCCAAGTAGTAAAGCATGTCCAAACTCGCCATTTTAATGGCGAGTTTGAGACTGTTATTTTGAGCTCTCCAATTGCAAATGGCGAGTTTTATCTATTTTTCTCCTATGCTACAATGTTATTTTGGAGAGAATTAATGATAATTTGATCATTTTGGAGAGAATTTGTTAAATTTTGGAGAGAGCTGGAGAGACAAATGGTGAGTTTATGAGACATACTAATTTACTTGGAATATAACTGCGGGAGATTCTGAATCTGCTACTGAGAGTCAGAGAGTAACTGTCTCTCAAATTAAAATCTCTGCGGGAGAAGAGACACATTCTGCAGACTGGCAAATTGCAATGTAATTTTTGAGAGAAATTTTTCAAATTTGGCCATTTTAGAGAGAAATGTAACTTATTTTTTTTTGAAGAGCTCAGAGCTGGAGAGACAATTGGTGAGTTTATGACCCACACTATTCTAGGTACTTGGGGAATACCATGTATAAGAGTATATCAGTTAAAGCCAATTAATTGGCTGAGATTTGAAATTGTCTAATCTCAGATAGGTATGTCTAATTGGCTTTAAATTTTGAATTAATTCCTATGTTCCCATGTTAATTTAAATAATTTTGGCTTGAAATCTTCAAAAAATGAGCCAAATTGGCTTGGCTCAGATTATTCGTGAAATTTTGGCTCAAAAATTGGCTTACAATTTTCCAGCCTCTGAAACATGGCCATGCCAACATGGTAGGAATAACATTAAGTTTGAAGAAAACTCAAAGCTTTCCGCCTTTTACCAGTCTGGAAAGTAGGTGCTCTTCGATAAATAAATTGGACGACGTTTTATAGAGGAAAATAGTCTATTCAAGAGATTAACGACAGAACTTAATTATTATAGCATTGCTAATTATTAATTTACATTGTATATATAAGTAATTCTGTAATTCCTATATTTCATTAGGTATGTAGTGTATTGTAACTGAACCTTAAACACTTTCTGCAGCGTTAAAAGTAAAATAACCTTTATAGAGTATAGTATACCAGAGAAGCTCATGGAATTTTAGATTCTCAAGCAATACATGGATTATTATAATTTGTGATGTCACAACTCACACTTGGTGGCGCGGGCAGAATATATTGCGCTGCCCGCATGAAATTCCTACTCACGCGCCTGCGGGCAGCATGTGGGTTGTTGGGCTGGCAAATTAGCTCCCGCATATTACAAAAATCCACTTAGCTTAAAAAATTTTGATCCCGCGAGAAAACATGGTTTTGTGCCCAACTTTCCACCCTGGGTAAATTCCACTGACATGTCTGGAATTTTTCTCCATTGAAAATAATATTCTGGCAAAATAGGTGGATATTTAGCTATTTATTTAGTGGAAAAATGGGTGAAATCAAAAATGATGGTGGATCAGCCAAATTACTGTAAATTTATGGTGGATTTTTTCAGCAAATTCAAAAAGTCAGTGGAATTTTGTGCACCAAATACAGACTGGAGTAGGCCTAGTTTCAGAGAATGTTCATTGAGTCGCCAAAATAAATTGACAAAAATTAGTAATGCAGTCGCCAGTCATCAATATACCTATATTATTATAACTAGCATCATACCGGGTGGCCTTGCGCACTTCAACATTCTGGGTGAAGTTGCGCATCGGTATTTGACGGCAAATGCGTGAAAGTATTTCAAATCTGACAACACCATTGGAAAGAACAGCTCTTAAACCCCCTAGTTCATAAATTTCACAAAAATCGTAGGAGATTAAGAATAGATACTTAGTGTTCAAACA
>CANNZV010001123.1:0-180438 GCA_947561585.1 Caprella mutica | reverse complement strand
GTTGAAGTGTTCCACTGTTCAAACAGAGACCTATGTTTTTTATAGCAAAATAATTATTTTGGAAATTTGGACTAGAATCGAATCTCCGCAAACTATGCTGTAGTGTTGATAATTATGCTCAAACCAGAGTGGAATAATAACTCATTTCAGATTGACTAGTAACTCTGTTAGGAATTTAGAATGAACAAAAATTACTCATTTTAACCCTAAAAAAAGCAGAAATTAGTAAATTATTTTAAAAATTTCAACTCCGCAGTGAAAACTGATGTAAAAGAAGTCATTTATGCTTCACAATTGGGCTTGTTGTGATGATAAACATCACTAATGGGAATGCATGAAGTTAGGAGTAACTCTGTTAGAATTTATGTTTTCCAGTCTGGTGCTCAAATTTGATTACAATATACGTTGGATACGCATAATTTATTGCAGATTAACGTCATGTAAGATTATTTTAATAATAATTATAAATTATTGAGATATAACCAATATACTAGATGCTTAAGAACACCCTGGAAATATTTTAATTCACGGGTGGACTTGCGCACATTTATTAATAAAGTTAAAGAGCTCTTATTCATTAATAAACCTGTGATATTCATTCCCGATAATCCTATAACACGGCAATTGCACAGCAGACTCACGGCAATTGCACAGCAGACTCACGGCAATTGCACAGCAGACTCACGGCAATTGTACAGCGGAGTCACGGCAATTCCACAGCAGCCTCAAGGCAATTCCACAGCAGCCTCAAGGCAATTCCGCAGCAGCCTCAAGGCAATTCCACAGCAGCCTCAAGGCAATTCCACAGCAGCCTCACGGCAATTGCACAGCAGCCTCACAGGCCACGGCAATTGCACAGCAGCCTCACAGGCCACGGCAATTCCACAGCAGCCTTGCGGCAATTCTACAGCAGCCTCACGGCAATTCTACAGCAGCCTCACGGCAATTCTACAGCAGCCTCGCGGCAATTCTACAGCAGCCTCGCGGCAATTCTACAGCAGCCTCACGGCAATTCCACAGCAGCCTCGCGGCAATTCCACAGCAGCCTCACGGCAATTCCACAGCAGCCTCGCGGCAATTCCACAGCAGCCTCACGGCAATTGCGCAGCAGATTGGGGCAGTTGCATAGAAGATTGGGACAGATTCACGGCAGTTGCATAGCATATCGGGGTTAGATTTTCTATGCACAGTTTATACATAGGATGATATTGCGAAATGCGCAGTTTCATATTGGGTGTACTTAAAGAAATGTTCCATTTTCTGCAGACTGGAAATACAGTCTGGGTAGAGTCACCGTAGAAATCTCCTATTCTGTTCATAGAAAAATTAATGTAAATATAGGAATTAATCTAAAATTGTTTGGAGAGAATATCCCAAATATCTCCCATATTCTGCAGACTGGATATTTTCATTGGCTTTACCTTTGATCCAATAACTCCTAAAATCTAATCAAATGGTTCCTGGATAACAGCCAATCATCCCACCAAATTTGAGACAGTTTGTCGTGAATTCTTTTTGAGTTATGCGAATAACAAATTTTCATATAAGTTAATGCAGATTAAAACAACTTTCTGCAATTTTGCTAGGGTAATGAGAGAAAGTTATTCCATAAAATATTAAATTTCTCCTATTATTAAAACTAGTATGCAGTTCTGAACTTTTGTCACCGCCTTGAATGCATCTTGAAAGAAAAATTAATCCACATATGAAGTTTTTTCACTTTGAAACATCATTACACTTCATGTTTGATGCTTGTCAATTATTTGTTTCTGATTTTTTAATAATTTAATTATTCTATATGTTTTGTAATTTGTTGTACATCTTCTATTTTACTTGAAATTCATATTTTTCTCGACCTGGCTGGCCATCTTTTCAAGTGTGGCAGGAATGTCGCCAGTTTAGTGAGAAAGTGGATTCAGGTTGCCACATTTAAGATACTTTAAATAAGAAATTGGACTTCTTTGTGAATATTTACACTTGATAACATCCTCATGCTACATGTCTGATGCATGTGCATCTCTTGAGACTATTTTATGGGTGATTTATAGGTTTTTGAACCTATGTCACCCTTTAAAAGTTGCCAATATACTGACGACTTTGTCCTTGCTTTGAAACATGGCTGGCTGGCAACTTTTTCTGAACTTCTATACATGTGCTGTCTGTGAGCATGTATTTGTTCTATTTGTATTAACTGTAAAGTTGTCTACTGATAGCTTTTTTGATTTTTTTTCTCCTAAAAATATATTTATTTGTTATTCATTCCTATATATGCATTTTTTTTTGAGGAGAAATTGGAATGATGTTAGTTGGCTTTTTCCAGATTTTTGGAAGAGTTTGCAGAGTTCAATGCAACAAATATATACAAACTTTAAACAATATATATCTAGCTAATCATATTTTAATTTTCTTTTCAGCAAATAGGAGAAGATAAATTGAAGTTTAAAATGGACAGAAATTTACACCAAGGAGCTATTCTGAAAGTGTACGCAAAGAACAAGGATGCCGTCACACAGGTCCGTGTATCAATATGAGAACTTCATAACACATAATTTCTAGTTAAGATTTAGGTATTCTTTATGCTTCTCTTAAGTTATTTTACAATATATTCTATAATCATTAGGTAGGTAAATAGCTAATGAATAATAGCAATAGTTAATTGTCTTTTGATTTGAGATACGCTAGTAATTTCAGCAGGAGTGCTTATGATTTTGTTAATAACTGCTATCCCTATCAGTTTATACAATAGATTAGTTCTAATTCGTATGTGCTCAGAAATGAGTGGAAATTACTTCTACTCCAAATGGCTATCGGAAGTCAGACTCACTCACGGAAGATTTCCAAAATAGCACAATAATACATTAGGTGCTCTTGGGGAAACTACAATTAATATAGCTGTTAAATTACATTATAACTAACTCATTTATTTCCAATGCACCAGGTTATCTTCGTATCCCAATACTTTGGCTCATGGGTTGGTCGTCTGTGGGATGGTTTCACCATGTCCCCCATTGTGATATTCTCGCGCAACTGCACATCTCAAGCCTTACGCCCTAATCCAGGAGATTACATCAAAGTTAAGAAGGTGGGAAACGAGGCATCTTCCTACACTCTTAAGTCTTTAGATATTTCAGTGTAGGGTAAGTTTTTAATTATCGGACCGATAATTAAAAACTTACCCTATATCATTTTTTCTTCAAATTTTCTGTTACCTAAAAAAGTCCATTCTCCGTACAGATGAATTTAGTCTCCAAAGCTGATTCTAAAATCAATGTGATTCAATTCACAGTTCCACACTTGGTCATTGACACTTTTGAGAAAGTTAGCAGTAGTGCAGAGATAGTGAACTGTCCGAAGGCTGAGGATGATTACATGAAGTGCTTGGAGCACGTGATAGCCAAGCTATCTGGAGTTAACTCATCCTTCAATACCTTCTTTTTGACCGATGCAAGTAGACTGAAACAACATGAATCAAATGCTGAAGACCTGAGACTGAGAGGAAACACTTTATATAGAAATGACAAATATGAAGAAGCTCTTCTTTGCTATGAAAACGCTTCCAAGCTCAGAAACTGTGATTCCAGAATCCACTCCAACAAAGCAATTACTCTCATGAAACTTAAAAAGTACACAGAGTCAGAAAACTCAGCCCATTTTGCTCTGTTGCTGAGTCCATCAAATAGGAAAGCTTACAAGTACCTCTGTGAGGCAATGATTCAAAACAGCAAGAGACAGAGGGCGTACTCCTTCATCTCTGCATTCAAATTCATGTTTGGGACAGGTGATAAAGATTTAGTCCTTATGGAGAAACTGTTTGACAGTGCAGATGATTCCATAAATTCCAAAGAGAATATTTTACAGCCAATTCCCAGCACTCCTAACATCATGAAGCCAAAAGAAATCCCTGAAGAGAAAATTAAGAAAGCTAATCCTACCCGTAATAAAAACTTGAAACAAAATGAAGATGTTAAACTTAAAATAAAGGCAGAAAAACCCCTTGAAGTAGTGCATGCACCAGGTTATGACAGCCCAGACATCAGTACAGTTTACATGCTGCTACTCACCAAAGGAAGGGATTTTTACCTCAACAGAGACTTCATAGAGGCGTATGATTTCTACGACACAATTCTGAATAGCACTCACACCCGTGACCTAAAGGAAAAAATGCTAGTTTGCTTGATTCAATTCATCTGCTGCGTGGAGCAGAACACCGTCTCCTCCTCTATCAAAGTATTAACTCATTTGGAAGAGTTGCTTGAAACCAATGCATCATCACTTTGCCTTCCCTCTTCCCCAATTCATTACCTACTCTCTAAGGCCTATTATTTCACCTACCAACCTAATTTAACTAAGAATCATATTAGTCAATGTTTATCTCAACTGGAAATGGAGAAGAACAAGCTCCCTTTGAAAATACCTGGTTTCTTCGACCCCATTAGGGAGACAGAGTATGCCTTTATTAGCGAGTGGTGCCATAATGGCTTGTGGAAGAAAGATAATTCACTGGAGAAAGTTGGGGTGTGTCGCTTTGTCAATTGTAACTTTTTTGAACAAACAGGCTATCATCAGTTTATAGTGAGAGATAAGAAGTATAAAGGACACGTTCATGTGTCCTGTGAAAATGATTGTAATATTCTCTACCATGTCACGTGTTGGAAGAGCTTTAAGGAGATGCTCAATGCTGACTTTGACAAAAGGTCGAGAAAAAACGATAAAGATTTTTTAAAATCTAAATGTTTTACCCCCGATTGTTCTGGTTTAATTTATCTCATTGATAGTTACAATGCCTCTAATACATTGATGCAGCATTTTGAAGCGGTCATCAAACCCGAGCCTAAAACACAGGAAAAAAGTGTTCCAGAGTCCCCCAAACACGTCTCCAAGTCGGACAGTTCGAAGAAGAAACCCAAGAGATCCATTAAGAAAACATCAATTGCTCAGGAAAATAGTGAATCTACTAAAAATAGTTCTTTATTGAGTAAGGAAGAGGATAGAAAATTATATCAAATGAAACTTAGTGATTTGCACTTGAAGAAAGAGGAGATATTTTCTGAAGAGTATCGTAGATCTCAGTTGATAAACCCGCCTCTAATAAACCTAAGGAAACCCTACTACACTCCTGAACTTCTGGCTAAAAACCCCAACGAGCTTATTAGTTTCTACGCCAACAGAACACATCCAGGAGATGACTTTCAGTACGGTGCTGAGCCTAAGTTCAGTGTGTATTTTGGAATGGTCAACAAATTGGTCCAGGAAATGAAAGAGTACATAGAGTGTGAAGGTATCGTGCATGTTGAATGTCCTCGACTGAAAAAGAAAGTTGAGAGTGTGTGTGACGATAACATGCTTGCGTACATCGACTATTGTGGTGGCATAGTCAAATTACTCATGAGAAGTATCGACTTTGTTCTCATTGATGACTCCATATCTACCACAAAATACGTCATTTCAAAATCTGAAAGTGTGGTCAGAGAGGCTGATGCGAGGATTGTTTTGGAAACTCATCCCCACCCCAAGTAAGTAAAGCAACAATATTTGAAAATAATTAGCAATTTCAATAAGAACACTATTATATTCTATATAAACTTATCCATTTCTTAACAGTTGTATTAAGAAATTTCATTCTCAATCAGTATCCATGATACCTGCAGCTATTATTGATATCTACCAATTAAAATAAAAGTTTAATAACAATAAATATTGTAGCTACACTTTTTCATTAACAATCGAAATTGTGGATCTGTCCATCAACTTGGAACTTACCCAAATTTTTTGTCCAATGTTTCAGACTGGAAAAGAAAAAAGGCGCAGAAGTCAAAGATGCCAAGTTTGATGCGAGTGAATCGCTTGTTGAGCTCTCTTCAGATTCTGACGAGAGCGACAGTGAGGATTACTCTACTTGCGAGAATTTAATTTGCAACAACCGTGCAGTGCCTCAATTAGCATCTGAATCCTATGAAGAAATTTACAACAGTGAACTGAAAACTAATGAAGAAGAGGAGAGTGAGGAAGAAGATTCTTTAGAAGAGGATTCTGTTGAGAATGAAAATGATTCTAATGTGGATGAAAATGATTCTAATGTGGATGAAAATGATTCTAATGTGGAGGAAAATGATTCTATTGTGGAGGATTCTGAGGATGATGATAATTCCTTCCATGAGACGGAGGTGCAATCTTCCGATGAGAAAGATGATATAAAAACTGATGCTGCCGCTTCAGTTGATACCATTTCCATTGAAGAACATAACAAACTCAAGAAACTGAACGGAATACTGCAGGAGAAATTAACTAAGTCAATGAAGAGAGAAACCGATCTTAAGACACAGGTGAGAGATTAACTTTATTAGGTTACAAACTGAAATAGTATATTTAAAGATAACTTTCTCCTCTTAGCTACAACATATAAGAGTAATCTTTAGGAACGAAACAGTTTGAAAGTACTGTAGCTATCAATAGACAATGGTAGAGTAAGTTACGAATTATCACTTGGTTTCACATCTTCGTTCATACAAGAAAAACTCTATAGCTATTGCAAATTGTTTGATTTTAATTGGTAGCCATGATAAGATTGTTTTTTAGTATGACTGAAAATGTGAAACCAACTGATAATTCAAAACTTACCCCGTAATTCCATTCCATGTGTATGACATCACTCACTCCCTTACAGATGGAAGAACTCAGTCAGAAACTGGAAAGTGCTCTGAAACAGAGAGATCAGGAGGCAACTGGCAAGAAAACTCTCAACAGCAAACTGGCAAACATGAGAAATGAAATGACACTCGCTGAAAAGAACCACAAAGCAGAACTAGCAGAGGCAGATGTTGTGCATGAGGTGAGTACTCTAGCTACGTATATCGTATAGTTAAGTACCTATTACCTAACTCTAGGTACATAGTATAGGCCTAGTGAGGATCTAACTCTTGTGAGATAATGCCCAACTCTCTCTGTATCTCTTTCAGGCTAAGCGCAAGGCACAGGATAAGAAAATATCTCAGCAGAACAATGAAATAAAAAGACTGCAAAGTGACAGGCAGAAGCGTGTGGAGGAACTTAAGAGTCTCTCAGCTTCTAAAAATGCTATGCAGCTCTCCATAGATGAGAAGGTGGCGAAACTTGACCAAATTCAGAGGGAGACTGAACACCTAGTGTGAGTCTCTATGTCTGACACCTTGACTTCAACTGAACCACTAACCTAACCTTTTTAAATATTTAAAGGTAGCTTTTAATATCCTAGAACGAGTTTGAATTTTTTTGCATATTAAATTGACTAGCTGTTGCTTATTTATGAATATTAGCTAATAGATATTTTGTAAATGTAAGAATCATAAAATAATGTAAACGAGTCCCATCTATCAGATGTTCTAACAAACTTATGAAAACAAATTCAAACCTAAATTATCCAAAGTAGCTAGCTACCAATTAAAATAACTGGTTAAAATGTTAAATACTATATTTTTCTTGGTTGACTCTTATTCTGCCATCGCAAAATGTACGGTTATGTGCCCACTGCGATTCCATACATATGCATTAAAGCCTCTGTGGCTGTATACAAAGTAGAACAAAATGGTGACCATCTGTAGGTCCCTTCACATATGGTTTATTATTTATTTAATTTTTAATGTATGAAAATGACTAGGAACACACAGGTGAGTCCCTTCTAATATTTCTAAAATAGGAGCCATCCGATGATTCGGAACTAACCTTACATAATTTTCTAAGGATCTTTTTTCTCACTCAGTTTTGACATCAGCAAGAAAGAGAAGGACGTTAATAAGTTGCGCCAGAAGGTGGTAGAGAAAGAGCGTCAGTGTGTTGAGTTGGCGCAGCGTATGGGCCTGTCTATGATGCAACAGGCACTCAGACACTCCAGGCAAGACCAGATGAGACTGACACAGCTACTGTCCTCTGCTACCAACATAACATCCCCCTCCTTTCAAGAGTTGTACATCTCCTCTACCATCCTGCAGGGCCACATCAGTCAGTTGGAGATGTTCAAAGATGGCATGGAGATGGAGGCGCTTAAGGCCCTCCAGGCGCTTAATAGGGGCGATGCAGTTGAAAGACTCGACAGATTTGCTAACATGCCTGACCAGATCTTCTCGTCTGTAACCAGAGACCTTCTGATTCTGGGTTTGGTGAGATTTAGAATATCTTTCTTATTACTGTGAACTGTTGTAATTTGATTTCAGAAATACTGATTATTAGCTATCTCTTCTCAAAGATAACTATTAGCAGAGTAGCTTTTCTGTATCCATGAACATTGTCACCGAATGATAGTAGGTGACTGTTCATGGAGCCACTTTCTTTTCTGACTGCTTTAGTCCCTTGTCTTTAATTTTTCTTTGATGTCAGCATAAAGTTCAAGAAAAGGACACTAATGTGACCAGTAGCTACAGTAATTCTTTATTCAAATCTATTCTGTTTAGCTACCATCTATTTGCAAAATATCTCCCAAAAAAAATGAATCCATTTACTTTACCATCTTTCCAACAGCAAAGTGGAATAATTATCCCGCACGTGCAGAAGGGCCCAAACACCAGCAATGAGGATCAGTACCTTGCCGGTGGGGACAATAACTTACCCAGAGGTAATTCTCTCTTTTTGAAATTCCCTCCCCCGCACTGTGTGAATGATGCACCGGCAGCTATTGCTCGCACTTCACCCATTGCTCGTGCTGCACCAGCACCCATTGCTCGCACTTCACCGGCACCCATTGCTCGCACTTCACCGGCACCCATTGCTCGCACTGCACCTGACTACAGACAGCAGTACATCGGGGATAGAGTGGAGAACAGCAGAAGTAGTGAGTGAAATTGCTAGGGCCATCACTCTATTGGTGACTAGAAATTACGGTCTCCGAAGTTTAAGTCTCGGAACAATCAATGCTACCTAAGGGTCAATTATGAGCGGCATAGTCTTAGTAACTTCATTTTATTTTTTATGGAATAGATTACTGGTATTTAAGTGTAAGAGGGGGCGTGCCACCCACCGAACCCCTCTACCAGGTCATTTTACAATCATGATGTGTGCAGTACAAGAAACTAGCGGATAATACAAACTACATAATGGCCATTTATATTGGGCGTTTCAAAGTAATCTTAATTTATATTTTGTCATCTTTGTTGAGTTTACATTATTACATAGCAATCTTCATTCATTTACTTATAAATTATTTTGAAACTCTCCACGTAAAAAGGTCGTTATGTAGTCTGTTGTATCCGCTAGTTTGTTGTAGCTACTGCACACTTCATGATTGTTTAACGCACCCCTTTACATCTAACTGATATTTTTTATTTATACCTAAGACCGAAAGTTCCGAGACCACATTTCCTGCTCAAATCTCATTCCAAATAGATGTCAAAATTTCAAGATGTTACGTTATCCGCTTTTAATAAATATGCTACTCATTTTCGTACTCATAATATCAACTTTTTTCATTATTGTTCTATAATGAAATTAATATAAATGAAACTGAAAGTTCTGAGGTTGTATATTCCTAGAAGCACCTTTCTATCGCCTCATAAATGCATCTCAAATAGCTATTAATAGCAAGAGTTATGATACTTATAAAGGGCCGTACACACGCAGGGTTTTCAAGTCTTTCCACCAGACTTTTTACTAAGCTCCTCCTACTTTTTTTTATAAGCTCCTGATACCTGCAGGTATCATGGATACCAACTAATAATTTCACGATTTATACAGTTTTTTCTTATATTCTTGTGGAAAAAGTAGGAGGAGCTTAGCAAAAAGTCTGGCGGAAAGACTTAAAAAACCCTGCGTGTGTACGGGGCCCTTAAGAGGTTATTTGTGGCTCATTCTTACTCTGGTTTATTTTGTTCCATTACCTTTCTTTTTTGCATAGCGTTAATTGTATTGATTTGCTGTAATGTTCTACTATAGTGTGACATTATTCAGAAACAGTGGAGATTCTACTTACAGGTAGCTATATTGGTTTAGTGCAGTAGGTACCAATTGGTATATTAGTTTGCTTGCACTATAATGTTATTCACATGTTAGAAACAGAATAGGGAAGTAACATCTTAGAGTGTCAAGTGAGGGAACTAATAGTGAGTGAGATTTTGATAATCAATACCCTTTCGATATCATTAGAGGTAATAAGATTCCACTTCATTTTGTTTGGCACTTTTTATAGTAATTTTACTGTAGCTATATTCTGCAGCTCTTCAATTCTCTAATTGACAGAAGTTTCAGCTAGTAGTTCATTGATTAGTTATGATAGTTAACTACCATTTGATGTTGTTACTTCCCTTTCTTACCTACCATTTGATGTTGTTACTTCCCTTTCTTACCTACCTTTGATGTTGTTACTTCCCTTTCTTACCTACCTTTGATGTTGTTACTTCCCTTTCTTACCTACCTTTGATGTTGTTACTTCCCTTTCTTACCTACCATTTGATGTTGTTACTTCCCTTTCTTAACTACCATTTGATGTTGTTACTTCCCTTTCTTACCTACCATTTGATGTTGTTACTTCCCTTTCTTACCTACCTTTGATGTTGTTACTTCCCTTTCTTACCTACCTTTGATGTTGTTACTTCCCTTTCTTACCTACCATTTGATGTTGTTACTTCCCTTTCTTACCTACCATTTGATGTTGTTACTTCCCTTTCTTACCTACCATTTGATGTTGTTACTTCCCTTTCTTACCTACCATTTGATGTTGTTACTTCCCTTTCTTACCTACCATTCGATGTTGTTACTTCCCTTTCTTACCTACCATTTGATGTTGTTACTTCCCTTTCTTACCTACCATTTGATGTTGTTACTTCCCTTTCTTACCTACCATTTGATGTTGTTACTTACCTTTCTTACCTTCCATTTGATGTTGTTACTTCCTTTCTTACATCTGGCAGAATTGAACACAGTGAACCTGGTATGTTGTGAAATGATGTGCATGTTCGATTCTTTTTAGCTAACACATTCTTATTCTATTAACAATATTTGCTCACTGTTAATGTCACTAAATTTCTTATTAGATTCTAATCATTGGTGAACTTTGTTCATGGAGTAGCTTTTCTGCATCAATGAGCTTTGTCACTGAATGGTGGTAGGTGACTTTGTTCATGGAGTAGCTTTTCTGCATCCATGAGCTTTGTCACTGACTGGTGGTTTGTTTCATGGAGCCACTTTCCTTTCTGACTTCTTCTTCTAGTCCCTTGTTAGTGACATCTTCTCATTATTATGCTAAACTAATTTATTTATAATTGAAAGTATAAGTTTTGAATCTCTTTCCTATGCCTCATTGCTGCAATTCTCTAATTAACGCCGTACCTTTTTTCAGACGGTTACGCGGCACAAGCTGACGGTGTTCCTGCTTCTGCACATGGTGAGAAACAACAATAGAGATAAATGAGAAACAACAATAGAGATAAATGAGAAACAACAATAGAGATAAATGAGAAACAACAATAGAGATAAATGAGAAACAACAATAGAGATAAATGAGAAACAACAATAGAGATAAATGAGAAACAACAATAGAGATAAATGAGAAACAACAATAGAGATAAATGAGAGACACTATTAGAGATAAATGAGAGACACTATTAGAGATAAATGAGAGACACTATTAGAGATAAATGAGAGACAATAATAGAGATAAATGAGAGACAATAATAGAGATAAATGAGAAACAATATTAGAGATAAATGAGAAACAATATTAGAGATAAATGAGAAACAATATTAGAGATAAATGAGAAACAATAATAGAGATAAATGAGTGACAATAATAGAGATAAATGAGTGACAATAATAGAGATAAATGAGAAACAACAATAGAGATAAATGAGAGACACTATTAGAGTTAAATGAGAGACACTATTAGAGTTAAATGAGAGACACTATTAGAGATAAATGAGAGACACTATTAGAATAGAGATAAATGAGAGACACTATTAGAATAGAGATAAATGAGAAATAACAATAAAGCTAAATGAAGATGTTTGCATGGTTCAACTTTATTTAGTTAAACAATTTCTAAAATATACAATTGATAAAATAAAGAGGGTAGTTCCGAGTTATTGAACAGTTTGGTTGCTTCAATGTGATGAGAAAAAATAGATCATTGAACATTTCAATTCGTATCCATGATACTGGCAAGTATCGACCGTATCATGGATACAAATGTTTTTTACACTTTCTATTGCCCCACCTTAATTTTCACCACCCTGTGTTTTTTTACAGATTTCTCAGATAAGTGCACTGCCAACCGCAAACTTTTCATCGGCCGCATCCACAAGAGCGTCACCGACACACAGCTCATGGTGAGAGAAATGAACGCTTACTGTGTTGTGGAGATTGAAAAAGCTCACTATTAGTGAAAGATATAAATAGGGTAATTTCTTAATTATCGGTCTGTTCCACAATTTCGGTCACTTAAGAAAATTATAAATAATTATTATTACATATTTTTTTCTTAAGTGACCGAAATTGTGGAACTGACCGATAATTAAGAACTTGCCCAATAGAGAACTTAGCAGCTGTAGCATGTTTATTTGAAATGAAATTTTTAAAGACGTCCATCTTTTGCAGGACTTTTTGAATGAAATAACAAGTGTTGAGTCTGTGCAACTGTTCAACTCCAAGTCTGCCTATGTGAACCACGCCTATGTACTCTTCTGGACTCAGAGTGACAGGGACAAACTGCTGGAAACTTACGAGAAGAAGGTAAGTCTTGAATTTTAGAAATGAATTAGAAATTTTATTGTTTGCAGGGCTATTCATCTTTTTAACAATATTCCTGAAAATTTCGAAAATTTTAACTATTCCTGAAAAGAATACTGTATTAGTAAATGATATATTGAATGATTTGAGACTAGCTATACCACTGTATCATCTTTCTAATTTTTGTTCAGTTTAGTATTTTGTATCATGTTTTAATTTAGGATTTTGTAAATATTTTACATTTCTGCAATTTTGTGAAACTTTTTTTGGA
This sequence comes from Caprella mutica, assembly GCA_947561585.1. NCBI lineage: Eukaryota > Metazoa > Arthropoda > Malacostraca > Amphipoda > Caprellidae > Caprella > Caprella mutica. The sequence goes on along the minus strand of CANNZV010001123.1, from coordinate 167,484 downwards.
TGTAGCTAATAAAAAAAATCCATTTTTACCATGTTTATCATTTTTTAACGCTACTTGCAGTTTTAGAGGATAGCGCTAGGGTTATGCTCTTCAACTACGAGGTCTTAGATTTTGTGTTCGGTAGACTAGTAGGCTTCATTTACTGTGACCTCTTCATTTTCCTCTTCCATCCGTGAGTGCAGCCACCGGTGCTTGTGTCCTGTTTTGTCACATTCCTTGGTAAGTGACTGCATTCACGGAGTAGCTTTTTTGCATCCATGAGCATTGTCACCGACAGTGGTAAGTGACTTTGTTCATGGAGCTACTTTCCTCTCTGACTGCTTCTTCCAGTCCCTTGTATTTAATTTCCTTTTGACGTCAGCGATATGGCCTTTGGTTCCGAAGCAGACGTTAAACCCCTACTAAAAAAAAATAATAATAAAAAATCAGACTTAACACTCTTTATACCATTAGTAGCTACTTAACATATTTCTTTTGCAGAGCCTTTCCTTGTTCGGTTTGAGCCTCAATCTGTCGGCTTTCCAAGCTAACAGTCGAGACGCCAGTTCTTCAAGGGACTCCTCTGTGTCTAGTGACATTAAACGCAATGTCAGTTCCCCGGTATCAACTGCGTCTGCTTTGCCATCTAGGTTCACTGCTGTCGGATCAACTAAAGCAAAAACCAATCACTACAACTCACTCGACCAATTTGATGATTTCGATCAACCTCGAAGAAGTGTGAGTCTAATTATTTCAAATGAAAGGCATTTTCAAATTAAAAATTAAAATCTCTTTTTAACGCTACTTGCAGTGTTAGAGGATAGCGCTAACCTATGCTCTTCAACTACGAGGTCTAAAATTAAAATCAATCGGCATTTATTGCAAGTGCTAATTATCCCCCCTCCGCCACAGGGTTCTGTCCGGGGGGCTCCGCTCCCTATCCCCACCAACCTGAGCCGGAACAGTTCTCCACACGAAAACAGCAATAACAGACAGTGAGCATAAACAGGAATACTAACAATAGAGTTTTTCTGTTTTTGTTTGATTGCTGCTTGGTTCCATCGAATTTTGTTTGCAAAGTAGCTAGAAGTTGTGCCCTGTAGCTAGACATTATTTATCTCCGTCCATTAGCTGTGAAGTGCCCACAGAGTAATAGGGATAGTAGAGACAATAGAGTGAAGTGCCCACCGAGCAATAGGGATAGTAGAGACAATAGAGTGAAGTGCCCACAGAGCAATAGGGATAGTAGAGACAATAGAGTGAAGTGCCCACAGAGCAATAGGGATAGTAGAGACAATAGAGTGAAGTGCCCACAGAGCAATAGGGATAGTAGAGACAATAGAGTGAAGTGCCCACAGAGCAATAGGGATAGTAGAGACAATAGAGTGAAGTGCCCACAGAGCAATAGGGATAGTAGAGACAATAGAGTGAAGTGCCCACAGAGCAATAGGGATAGTAGAGACAATAGAGTGAAGTGCCCACAGAGCAATAGGGATAGTAGAGACAATAGAGTGAATGAAGTAATAAAACCATATTCATTTATTATTTTTTATATAATAAATTTGATAGGAATGAACACATGGTATATATGGCTACTTTCTGTTCAATTTTTCAACCAATCTAAATTTTTTATCCCTATTTGTCTAACTGTGTGTACTTCAGTCAAAAATGGTTGTAGTGTACACAGCCTAGCCTAGGGTAAGTTCTGAGCTATTGATCTGTTCCTCATTTTTGGTCTGGTAAATTAAAGTTATATTATTCCTAATTATTATTACAGTAGGTAACTAGTTAAATAATAATTATATTCTTTTCTAACATGATTAACTCTTTCAGTTAATTCATTACCTTTACAAATAGGTTCCTATTTAGCATGTCCTTGCTCCATATAAATATTCCTAATTATCCTACATTAACATAGCAATTATTAGCTAATAATCCTCTACATTTTTTACCCCTTTTATTTCACTGAACTAAATGGCTTTACTGCTAATTTTCTTTTATTTATTTGTTTGTTTAATCCTTTTTTCAGTGTTTTGTCGGACGCTTTAATGAAGAAGTGTAGACAAGTTTACAAACATAAGTATTCCATGTAAGTGTTGGTATGAGATTAATTATAGCCAGGGTAAGTTCTTAATTATCGGTCAGTTCCCCATTTTCGGACCCGTAAGAAAAAACGATATAATAATAATTTTTTTTTATTGGTATCCATGATACCTGCAGGTATCATGGATACCAATAAAAATAAATAATTATTATTACATCTTTTTTTCTTACGGGTCCGAAAATGGGGAACTGACCGATAATTAAGAACTTACCCTAGTGTGTGAATAAGTTTTCCCTCAAGATGTTGTTCTAAATCAGAATCTCTTATTTGTATGTTCTTACAGTACCTACTCGTGAAGTGGGTGTTCACTCAAGTCAAGATTGCTCAATCAAAATTTGTTGAAAAATCATTAACATTTAATTTTCCTAAACAAAGTTACGAATTACTGGTTGCTTTCACATCTTCGGTCATATAAGAAAAAGCGATATAATAATAATTGAAATCATATAATAGTTAGCTAGCTATACAGTTTTTCTTATATGACAGAAGATATGAAACCGACCGATAATTCGTAACTTACCCTGATATTCAAGCTGTATTCTCATGGCTGTATTTCCTCAGGGATGACCTGAAAGCAGCTTATGAAGAAGTACTCCACCGCTCTGCCTCCGCCTCTAAGTTCTTCACAGAGGAGGAGTTCCTGGCACAGGTGGGGAAGATAATCGGCCGCAGAAAAGCTCCGAAGACTCCTTCGGTGGCTCCATGGGCTAACATCTTGGAGAAGGAAACTCCCAAGCCTTATGAAGTGAGTCTATTTTTATCCTTCTCATTAAATTGCTATAAATTCGGGTTGTTTCAATTTTATGATGGAAATGTGGCTACCTATATTATTTTATATATATTGCAAGCTGCTGTATATTCTAGTATCTTGTATGTCAAAAGTTTCTTGCTCTATTATTTTTTTTTCCATCTTGGGTAGCTAACTGATGTTATTTATATCAAATAATTAATTCTACAATAGTACAGTTGTCTCATTTACCGTTGTTTTCCAGTCATGCATGACAAGTGAGAGTGACGAGTGCGCCATCTGTCTGGTAGACATGTCAGACAGGTCCCAACTGACGCAACTAGACTGCATGCACTGGTTCCACACCAACTGCATTGAGAGTTGGCAGAAAGAAAAACAAGACTGTCCCTACTGTAGAACATACTCTGCCAACAAAAAGGAATTCCCCAGTCTGTCTTGAGTGAGGCTACTGAGTGTGAGACGTGTGAGTGAGTGTATGTGAGACTGGCGAGTGTTAGTGTGAGGCTGGTGAGTGTTAGTGTGAGGCTGGTGAGTGTGAGTGTGAGACTGGTGAGTGTTAGTGTGAGACTGGTGAGTGTTAGTGTGAGGCTGGTGAGTGTTAGTGTGAGGCTGGTGAGTGTTAGTGTGAGGCTGGTGACTGTTAGTGTGAGGCTGGTGAGTGTTAGTGTGAGGCTGATGCGTGTTAGTGTGAGGCTGGTGAGTGTTAGTGTGAGGCTGGTGAGTGTTAGTGTGAGGCTGGTGAGTGTTAGTGTGAGACGTGGGAGTGAGTGTTAGTGTGAGGCTGGTGAGTGTTAGTGTGAGACGTGGGAGTGAGTGTGAGTGTTAGGCGCTATTTAAGTTGTCTATTGTTATTTTCTTTTTTTATTTCGTATTTTTAATGACCATTTTTTGAGGTATTTAAGGATTATTTCCAGTCTATTGTTATCGTCAATCTTTAGTGCTTCTGGAACATTAATTTTTAAATATATTTCGCCAATATATTACTAACAAGGAAATTTAATGGTTTTATTGTTTGATGCGGTTTATTTTTTACTCTTCAATTTAGGTTAGCGTCTTGATTATATCAATTCTTTATTTCCGTTCTTTGCATTTATCTCTATTATTCACATTGGTGTATCCTGTTTTATATGTTTTGTCGCTGATTAACATATTTATTTAACCATCTATTTTTAATAAACTGATTCGGCATTTACTGTTGATATTCATTTCTTCCACCTTGCCTAATATTTCCAATGATTAGAAAAATTAGGATAAGATTGTAGTGGAATAAGGTGATCACTACATGTATACAAATAAATATATAAATTAAAATTGTAATTTATATATTTGTTTGTATATTTGTTAATTGAATAAATAATGTGTCAGAAATGCTAAATATGTAGTTAAGTATGAAATATATAGGTAGTGGAATAAGGTGATCAGTACAAGATAACCACTAAATTAATTGTCTCGGAAAATAGTTAAAAATTTAAAATATTGTAGTAAGTCGATACCTATTGTTATCCTACTTTATGAATAAACAAATTTAAGTTTATCACTGAATGTTTGAGACGTGTTTCTACTTGTTGAGACGTGTTTCTACTTGTTGAGACGTGTTTCTACTTGTCGAGACATATTTCTACTTGTTGAGATATGTATCTACTTGTTTGATTTATAATTGAATTATAGTCCTGGACGTCACGTACCGAAACTTCTTTGCTTTCACTACCTTGTTTATTGTGTGAACTGAGGTAAGTTAGATTTTTTCAGATACTACCTAAATATTGATCAATTAGAAATTCTCAAATTTAAAGATCCAAACATAATAAATTTATAGTAAGTCTATAATCCAAAAGTCATATCGCTGAGGTAAAAAGAATACAAGGAAGAAGTTTGAAAAGGTCACTTCAAGAGATATACTCATTGATGCCCTAATGGGCGGAACGTTAAAATATAAATCAATGAACAGCGGCTTCTTCTCTCTTCGTTATTTTCCTCTTTTCCTGAGTTTCCACATGTTTGAATTCTGATGTTCCTCATTTTCTATGATATAGGAATAAAGTATACATGTAACTACCCAGGTACAAATTATTATTATTTAGCTTTTTCAATTGGTATCCATTATATCTGCCACACTTTTATTGTCTGATAATATGGTGTAGGTACCTACGTAGGGAGACTAGGTAGTAGGCTATCTACCAGACTACCTTTGAACTTTCCTGTTGAGTGTGGACTGTTATTCTAAGTCAATTTTATGTAGGTAGCTACTAGCTATTTTTCTTTTCCTGGCACTAAGTAGACTAAGAGTGTTTAAACACAAAGATTATCACCTTTTAATGTTCATGCATTTAGTTGAACTTGAACCTACCTATCTAGTTAGATCCATGTTTAAGAGGCTGGAAAATGGAAAACTGTAAGCCAATTTTTGAGACAAAATTTCTCCAGACTTCTGAGCCAAGTCAATTTGGCTCATTTTTTGAAGATTTTAAGCCAAAATTAACAAGATGACATTAGGTATACTGACATAGGAATTAATTCAAAATTTCAAGCCAATAAGACATCTTAGAAATCTAAGCCAATTATTAATTAGGTATATTTACATGTATTTAACTGAGAAAAGAAGCCTAAATAGAGGATTTCTTGGAGAAGAGTTTACAAGTTCCTGCAGTCTCTGCCAGCCAGGTAATAAAGCATGTCCAAACTCGCCATTTTAATGGCGAGTTTGTGACAGTCATTTTGAGCCTCTCAATTATAAATGGTGAGAAAAATCTATTTTTCTCCTATGCTACAATGTTATTTTGGAGAGAATTTATGATAGTTTGATCATCTTGGAGAGAAATTTGGTGATTATCCAGTCTGCAGAATATGGAACATTTTTCCAAGACTCTCTGCCGCCTGCGGGAGTTTTTGATTGAATTTTTAGAAATTTGAGATCTCTGCGGCAGATCTTGAATTAATTCCTATGTTACCATTAATTTAGCTCAATTAGCTGCGGGAGATTTTGAATTAATTCCTATATTACCATTAATTTAGCTGCGGGAGATTCTGAATCTCCTACTGTGAGTCAGAGAGTAACTTTCTCTCAAACTAAAATCTCTGCAGGAAAAGAGACACATTCTGCAGACTGGGTGATTATTGGAGAGGCAAATGGAGAGTTATGAGCCATACTTTTTTACTTGGTCTGCCAGTCTGGTTATGCAGAGCAGCAGAGCCGTCTGTATTTGGTGCACAATATTCCACTGAGTTTTTCAAAAAGCTGAAAAAATTCACCATAAATTTTAAGTAATTCGGTTGACCCACCCCAGACGGACGGCAGGAACTGGTAAAGTGTTCTCCAAGATATCCTACATTTTGACTTTGTTCTCAGTAAAATATAGTCTAATATAGGAGGAAATTATGGATTGTTCGCACAGAAAAGGTTAAAAATGTCCCATATTCTGCAGACTGGGATCCCGATCCAGTATCCACCAACATTTTCTCCATTTATCCACCGAAAATTAATGGTAACATAAGAATAAATAGCTAATATTATAATCCTTTGAATATTATTTAGAAAAAAAATCCAAAATATTATTTTCAACGGGGAATAAATTCCAGTCTGCAGAATATGGAACATTTTTCTAAGACTCTCTGCGGGAGTTTTTGATTGAATTTTAGAAATTGGAGTCCTCTGCGGGAGATCTTGAATTAATTCCTATGTTGCTATTAATTAAGCTGCGGGAGATTCTGAATCTGCTACTGAGAGTCAGAGAGTAACTGTCTCTCAAATTAAAATCTCTGCGGGAGAAGAGGCACATTCTGCAGACTGGGTGGAATTTACTACGAAATACAGACTGGGCAGCAGAGTGGCCAGACTCCAGAATATGGAACATTTTCCCAAGACTCTGCTACAAATCTGAGCCCAATTTTAGAAATTGGAGATGTCTAGGGAGATCATGAATTAATTCCTGTTAAATTTAACAGCAAGCCCGCTGGAGATTATGAATCTGCTGCTGAGACTGAGAGTCCAGGTTGGCTGATTCTGCAGGAAGTTAGGAACTGGTAAACTGTTCTCCAAGAAAAGAAATCCTCCATTTTAGCTTCTGTTCTCAATAAAATACATAAAAATATTAAGGATTGCTTGCACAGAAGATGTTACAATTTTCCTCATATTCTGCAGACTGGCTGAGAGTCAGAGAGTAGGCTAACTCTCTCTCAAATTAAAATCTCTGCCGAGTAAGAGACACATCATTATGCCGAGTGGGCCAGTGACTCCATCGAGTAACTCCATTTAGGTACAATCATTATTTATTTCCATGTTTCAAAGCATGGCCAAAGTCGCCAGTATATTGGCGACTTTTGAAAGGTGAAATAAGTTGAAAAACATGTAAATGACAAGTAAATCACTCCTAAAATAGTCTCAAGAGATGCACATGCCTCAGACATGAAGCATGAGGATGTTTTCAAGTATCAAATCTTCACTAAGAAGTCAAATTTCTTCTTCAAAGTATCTTAAATGTGGCAACCTGTGTCCATTTTCTCACTAAACTGGCGACTTTTCAACCACACTTGGAAACATGGATTTATTCAATCATTGAGTGTATTTCTCTTTTTCAGAATATCTTTCTTTTAATTCTCATTGCCATCAAAACTAACTAAGAAGAGGCTCTATGATTTACTTTTTCAGAGGAAATATTTGTTATGGATACAGCCGCAAAGATTGAAAAGTATGAAAGCTTTTTGCAAGACGTACTCAAAGTGGACTTAGAGTGAGTAAACTGAAGCTGCTATTGCTAGGATAAGTTCAGTGTTATCAGAGAAAGTAATATATAATAATTAAAATAAAAGTTAGCTAGATAATAATTATAATTTTTCTTATAAGATTCAAATGTGGAATTGACTGATAACTCGAATCTTTACTGCAAGCCAATTTTGGAGCCAAAATTTTGCAAAAGTTCTGAGCCAAGCCAATTTGACTCGTTTTTGGAAAATTTAACATGGGAATTATTATCTTACTATAGCTAGTTAAATAATATTTAATTTGCTACATTAAATTTGTTCTTAAATGAAAAACTATTATAATATTGGTAAAAATCAAAGATTAAAATTTATCTTCAAATGAACATAGCTATAAAATATTCAGCTACAATTAATCAAAACAAATTGTAGTTTGCTAACATTTGACCAATAAAGTCCCATCATACATTTGCTTGATGTATTTTCAATATGCACATTTATAGCTAATATTTTTGTTGAATTATTTTGATTCATCTGTGTATGTTGTTAAATCTCAATAAAAGCGTCCTTATCATCATTAGAAAATTGTTGCTAGTTAGCTACTTGAAAAAATATTTGACTAGCTATGTAACATATACGACTAATGTTTTATTTTATTGCAGGAAGGAAGTACTTCATAGAGACGGTATCTGTGAGAAAATAGCCCTGTACTCACAGCTAGGACAAACTATAGACTGCATCAACAAAACAGACACTACAGATGGTCTACGTACACAAGTCAATTTAGGATCTAACTTTTATGTTCAGGCACACATGTGAGTTAGAAGAGATTTCTTTTTTCATTTCCCAATAGCTAATGATAATTAATTATTCACATTCAATTCATAACCTAAACAATTTCAGTTTCGCTAAAATTATGTATTCTTTTTCAGTCCTGACACTTCTCGCATTTACGTTGACGTTGGTCTTGGCTTTCATCTGGAGTTGACGCTAGCAGAAGCCAAAAAATTTTCCTCCAAAAAAGTTGAAGAACTAACTAAAGAATTAGATTTGTCAACTAAAAGATCAGCAAAAATAAAAAGTCAAATAAAATTCACTTTTGAAGCTTTGAAAGAGCTACAATGTTATCAGTCTAAAAGGGATTAATATTTTTTAATATTAGTTGTATAGTATTAGTTTTAATAATGGCTCCTAAAAGACAGTCTCCAGGTCAATTGGATATCCCCAACATCATCAGAGTGAGTGCCTGTATTTCTCTTGCCGCTTGGATCATTCCGTTACTTTGGGGCAAGTACAGTCCCGTATTCTACCCGACAATTGGTCCTGAGGAAATAGCGGGCAAGTTAATTGAAGTCAATGCTGCGCCTCGAGACGGATTACCTCTCTGCGAATCGAATCCACCCAAACTCGAAGGACTGAAACTTGATGTGGAATTCCCCAAAATTAATAGTGCTAAGCAGTTACGAGAGTTTGCAGAGAAGGAAGGCGTGCAGCGTGGTGGTGTCTGGCAACCTACCCATTGTATCCCGAGATATGCTGTGAGTGTAATTGTAATTAGATGTCTGACTATCATTCAAATGTCTTTTATATCAGAGTACCTGTTCAATTTAGTATAATTTTGATTGATAGCTACTGAAAAAATAGTCATTTTTATTAATACCAAAGTCCAGTAATGCATCTGATACAGTAGAACTCCTCTATAGTGATTGTAGAGTCCTGTATAGTAAATAAATTTTCTTTAAGTTTCCCATGAATTGCCATCAGTTTCAGAAAACGAATTGTCCTTTTATGGCAGACTGAAGAAATTTTGGGGTAGCTATTTCCCTTGCTCAGGACACTACATTCACTATAGAGGAGTCCACAATAGATGAGTTCTACTTTAGCCACTTCAAATTTATTTTCCTGTAGCTCTATGACCGACCGAAGAAAGGCTCGTTATAAAATCTTGAATGGATTCCTTTGTGTGTTTTGTTTTTCACGCTCCAGATAATTTAAGCATCCTTAAGATATTTTTTTCTAACTTTGTGTTGTTAATTTCAGGCTACCATCATAGTTGGTGTTCGAAACAGAACACATCAACTGAACAAGTTCCTACCATTCATGCATACATTTCTCTCCAAGCAACTACTGCGCTACAGGTCAGTCTGGTGAAAAGAGTTCTAGAGAAGGGTTGCACTGGTTGAAAAATGCATGTCAACATCAAGAACCATTCTGACTTTTAGAAATTCCTGATTGACTTATTTTGATACCCATTGTAAGTCTAATTAATTTCTGAGTAGCTACTGTAAGTCTAATTAATTTCTGAGTAGCTACTGTAAGTCTAATTAATTTCTGAGTAGCTACTGTAAGTCTAATTAATTTCTGAGTAGCTACTGTAAGTCTAATTAATTTCTGAGTAGCTACTGTAAGTCTAATTAATTTCTGAGTAGCTACTGTAAGTCTAATTAATTTCTGAGTAGCTACTGTAAGTCTAATTAATTTCTGAGTAGCTACTGTAAGTCTAATTAATTTCTGAGTAGCTACTGTAAGTCTAATTAATTTCTGAGTAGCTACTGTAAGTCTAATTAATTTCCGATTAGCTACTGTAAGTCTAATTAATTTTTGAGTAGCTACTGTAAGTCTAATTAATTTTTGAGTAGCTACTGTAAGTCTAATTAATTTTTGAGTAGCTACTGTAAGTCTAATTAATTTCTGAGTAGCTACTGTAAGTCTAATTAATTTCTGAGTAGCTACTGTAAGTCTAATTAATTTCTGAGTAGCTACTGTAAGTCTAATTAATTTCTGAGTAGCTACTGTAAGTCTAATTAATTTTTGAGTAGCTACTGTAAGTCTAATTAATTTTTGAGTAGCTACTGTAAGTCTAATTAATTTTTGAGTAGCTACTGTAAGTCTCATTAATTTCTGAGTAGCTACACTTGCCCCATATAGGTTTCCCAATAACACAAGTAGTTAGCTATGGCATCACCGTTGAAGAATTTTCTGGTTTATTTAAATATTTGTGCGTGATACATTGTGGAAGCTCTGGAGTCTTTTCTTTGATAATAAACAGTTCTAGACTTATAATGCAATAGAAAGCTGATCCATTGATCTATTTTTTTGTTTGAAGTGCGTATTGACCCACCGGTGGGTCAGTACGCGATATTGGAGAGACCATGTCAATGCGTGGTTTTATTGTTTAGAAGGCAACAAAAATTCGATCTGCAGAACAAAATCTTATGATGCTGATTCTATGTGTAAATTTGCCTAGTTATATCATTTTGAGAACAAATAAAGAATTAAATTACAATTGCTTTAACTTTGTTAGTCTTAATCGATAGCTAAAAGATTCTCATGGAATTACGAATTATATCAGGTAATTCCTCAGTTCATCTCTTTTGTCTAACCATATTATTGTCCATATGTAAGAAACTTTTTACAAAAGACTATTATTTCACCCATTAAAAACAAAATTAATATAAACGTTTATTGAGTTATATAGACTTTGACAATTTTATTATGGCCTCAAAAGCTATAAGTCCATTACAAATGTGAAGATTATTTATTTAATTTAATAAAGAACATACATTTCCATCAAAGATAATAATAAAGGACTGTACCCTCTAGATTGATTGTTGTTGAGCAAGATAACAACAAACCCTACAACAGAGGCAAAATATTCAACATTGGCTATTTGGAGTCTCAGAAAATAAGTGACAGACAAGGAGAGGAAAAGTGTTTGGTATTCCATGACGTGGATTTGATTCCACTCAACGACCACAACATTTACGGCTGCACTGAGATGCCGCGGCACATGAGTGTGGCCGTGGATACCTTTAGGTAACTCTAGCCACTGGTTATTTTTTGGTATTATATTAAGGTTATTTTCTTTGCACTATCTAAATATAAGCTAACTGTTCATTTCACTTTAGATTGTTCTTTAACTTTCATATCTGTCATTCAATCAGAATAGGATAAGTTCAGAGTTAATGGACAGTTCCACAATTTCAATCATACAAAGAAAAGAAATAATTATTAGCCATCTATTTATAAAAAGTAAATAATTATTATTTTAGTTAGCTATATATATTTCTTATGATGTGTCCAATAATGCGGAACTTTCCAATAACTCAAGTTACCAGAGTTTCATTTTGCACGTGTGTGACCCTTTTCTCTGCTAAATCACTTCCTCTTTCTCAGGTTTCAGCTCCCCTACACCAAGCTGTGTGGAGGTGCCATAGCCATTCAAGCCTCTCAGTTTGATGCAGTGGGGGGCTTCTCAAACAGATTTGACGGCTGGGGCGGTGAAGACGATGAATTCTGCGAAAGACTGCTACAGAATGTTAGTCTTCTATCTTAAGTCCCTTGTTACTCTTTCTTCAGTCATTCTTTCCATCTAAATAACTTTTATAAGAATGTTCTCTGATTAAAATCACAGAAAGGAACTAATATTTCATTCATTCATATCAGTAGCTGCGGAGCTCTGTCTTATAGCTAACCTTTTCTAGTCCTGAAAACAAGTAAATTAAATGTAGCGATTATATTATTAGTTTGTTTGTTAGACTAAGATGTTAGCATGGCACCATAGAAATTAATTCGAGATATAGCTAACACCAGATGAAGTAGTCTTAAATTCATTAATTTATTCCAATATACATAACCTACACATCATCTAGCTAATTGTGTTTTTTTCCTCCACAGAACCTGCGAGTAGATCGTTTCTCCCCGTCCATAGCCATGTACCACATGCTTCATCATGTACCTGCTCCTCCAAACACGGAGAGGCACACCGTGTACAGTGTAGCTACAGACTACAGGCACACCGTGTACAGTGTAGCTAATGAGAAGGAGAAACACCAGAGTCTGATGTACCACATAAAGGTAGACTGGTGAAAAGGGGTGGAGACTGGTGAAATGGGGTGGAGACTGGTGAGAAAGAGGGTGCAGACTGGTGAGAAAGAGGGTGCAGACTGGTGAGAAAGAGCGTGCAGACTGGTGAGAAAGAGCGTGCAGACTGGTGAGAAAGAGGGAGGAGACTGGTTAGAAAGAGGGAGGAGACTGGTGAGAAAGAGGGAGGAGACTGGTGAGCGAGAGGGTGCAGACTGGTGAGCGAGAGGGTGGAGACTGGTCGGAAAGAGGGTGGAGACTGGTGGGAAAGAGGGTGGAGACTGGTGGGAAAGAGGGTGGAGACTGGTGGGAAAGAGGGTGGAGACTGGTGGGAAAGAGGGTGGAGACTGATGTGAGAGAGGGTGGAGACTGATGTGAGAGAGGGTGGAGACTGCCTGTACTAAGAGTAATATATCTAACACTGAAAAAAATAATTAGTTATTTCGTGACCAATTAATACATTCGATCCTATGATAAAAAGTATACGGCTACTAGTTATTATTCATCTAGTTATATTAATTATTACTTTTTGCATATAAATTCTATTCTAAATTACTCTTACCCCTCACACTGAATCACCAAGCAAGATAAAGTATCTCACTAGATGATTTTGTTAGAACTAAAGCTGGTTAGTTTTTGTGTGTAAAATGCTTTAGTTAGAGTTATAGTCAGTGTTTAATGTTTCGCCATTTGATGCCTCGTATCATAGTCAATTAATGTACCTACTTACTCTATTAAATACACTATAAAACATGTTCATATTTTCTGCTAATCTCATTGTATATTTTAGATTTAAAGTGTGATATTAGAAATTACTTCTTTGGTACAATTTAGCAAATACTTCCTTTTTATTTTCCTTCATATAAGTTATTTAAGAGTGGATTTCAATTTGTGTGGAAGAACCCCAGGGGCTCTATCCTGAAGCCGTCTAGGTGGAAGGAAGAGAAGGGGGGTGACGTCCCTTGGACCCCGAACTGTTGTAATTTGGATTGTCTTTCTTATTTTATCTTTTATTTAGTTAGGTATACTCGTAGGCTTCATTTACTATCACCTCTTCATTTTCCTCTTCCATCCGTGAGTGCAGTCACCGGTGCTCGTGTTCCTTTTCGTCACATTCCTTGGTAAGTGACTGTATTCACGGAGTAGCTTTTATGCATCCATGAGCATTGTCACTGACTACAATATTATTTGTAGGTGACTATTTGAGGTGCTTATTTCAGGATAACTACAATAAACATCAATATTATTATTCAAATGAGGTTATTAGAAGCAATTGGTTCAGAAATTAGTATTATAACAGAAAATAAACTTGACGTGGGGCTCTCGTAGGGCGCATCCCTTCGGCGCCGCTTAAATACGACCTTACCATCCAATGATTTGCCTGGAGATATAAATGACCTTGACCTTTGACCCGATCTCTCAAAATCTAATCTATTGGTTCCTGGACATTGACCAACCGTCCTACAAAATTTCAGACAATTAAGTTGAATACTTTTTGAGTTATGCGAATAATAATAATAAGTCTAAAACGTCACCTTCCACAATTTTCGAAGGTATTAACTCTTCTCGGCATTAGGGTCTTGTGCTGGCCTTAGTTGCTATCGTTTTATTCTATTTAAAACTGGTGGCATTATTATACCTATTGAGAAAACATTCAAATTCCCGAACTGAACATTTATTTCAGACACATAAAATTGTCTTTTAATTCTTTATCTTGACAAAGTGTGAACCTCAAACTCAAGGATGCAGTTACCGAAAGTAAGTTACTATTTATTAAGTAGATATTTAAGAATTAGGTAATTCTGTGTAAGGTGTCCCGAACAATTTAATGGTAAAAATTCTGATATTCTAATGTACTGAGACTTGAATCTACCTAACTATAGTCCTATTCTGTTTTTTTTATTAATTACCGGAATTATGTTCCGAATTCCTGTTTTAAAGTAGTAGTATTTAAAATTTAATTCAGAATCCGATTCCCTAACTTTGACCTGTATTGTTTCAACAGAGCCAAGTGAATAGTTTTTCCCTCATAGCTTTCAACACTAGTTGTTATTCTACCATATTTTTTATGTTGTCTTGCTACAGAGATTCATGTTAAAGTTTGATAATTAATAGTAAATTTTTGAATGATATGATATTACTGTTTAGTGGATTCTTCAGCCCAGAAGAAGCACACAAAAACGGGTGTGGCTCTTCTGGACTCTGAACTGTTGTTATTTGGATTATGGACTGTCTTTTTTATAGGTAGACTCGTTGACTTCATTTACTATCACCTCTTCATTTTCCTCTTCCATCTGTGAATGCAGCCACCGGTGCTTGTATCCCTTTTTATCACATTCCTTGGTAAGTGACTGCATTCACGGAGTAGCTTTTTTGCATTCGTGAGCTTTGTTACTGACTGTGGTAAGCGATTTTGTTCATAAAGCCACTTTCCTTTCAGACTGTTTCTTCCAGTCCCTCGTATTTAATCTACTTATGACGTAAGTGATATGGTCACTTTAGTTCAGAAGACGTTAAACCCCTACTAAATTAAACAAGCTATTTCTTCATGGCTTATTAAATCACTAATATTTTATGTATTCATTGCAGTGTAGGACACTTAATGATGCTGAATACGAGATGCACCCTGATAGCGCTATACCGTGGAGTCCAACTACTAAGCTACTAAATGGCGGTCTGGTTTATAGAATTGAAAAAGTTTTGCTCGACGTCAAAGATTCTCTGACTGATGATCAACTATGCTTCTTCAGAGGCGAGCCAAGACAATTGTCTATAATGGCTGCTGTTTATCCCAGTGCCGGAGAATTCTTACCCGGAAATGAGCAAGAAATTGAGAAACCATACTTGCCTCCCAATTTTGTGTTGAGAGACAAAGATATTCCAAAAGGTACAGTTCTTTGCAAATACTGTACTCAACGTTATGATACAACGAAAACTCCTTTGCCCTCAACTTGCCATATTTGCAAGAAAGAATTTATTACCAAGTCAGTGTTCTCGTGCAGACAGGATTTACGCAGAGAGAGATTAACTGGACTTGTTGCCCCATCTTCACCTAAGCTATCCTACTAGTAACTACTACCTGGGAAATACTACTACTACCACCTGGGAAATACTACTACTACTACCACCTGGAAAATACTACTACTACTACTACCACCTGGGAAATACTACTACTACCACCACCTGGGAAATACTACTACTACCACCACCTGGGAAATACTACTACTACTACCACCACCTGGGAAATACTACTACTACCACCACCTGGGAAATACTACTACTACCACCACCTGGGAAATACTACTACTACCACCACCTGGGAAATACTACTACTACCACCACCTGGGAAATACTACTACTACCACCACCTGGGAAATACTACTACTACCACCACCTGGGAAATACTACTACTACTACCACCACCTGGGAAATACTACTACTACCACCTGGGAAATACTACTACTACCACCTGGGAAATACTACTACTACCACCACCTGGGAAATACTACTACTACCACCACCTGGGAAATACTACTACTACCACCTGGGAAATACTACTACTACCACCTGGGAAATACTACTACTACTACCACCACCTGGGAAATACTACTACTACCACCTGGGAAATACTACTACTACCACCACCTGGGAAATACTACTACTACTACCACCTGGGAAATACTACTACTACTACTACCACCTGGGAAATACTACTACTACCACCACCTGGGAAATACTACTACTACCACCACCTGGGAAATACTACTACTACTACCACCACCTGGGAAATACTACTACTACTACCACCACCTGGGAAATACTACTACTACCACCACCTGGGAAATACTACTACTACCACCTGGGAAATACTACTACTACTACCACCTGGGAAATACTACTACTACCACCACCTGGGAAATACTACTACTACTACTACCCAGGGAATACTACCTAGGGAATTCTAGTAACTACTACCTAGGGAATTCTAGTAACTACTAGTGCTTTGACTATATTCTTTGCTTTATATTCTCAGTAAAAATATTCTTTGATTTTCAATATATAATATTTCATGCATAAAAGAAACATCAATATTATTTCATGCTCTGAGTTGTATTAAGTTGAATCGTGTCATGTGGATTTAATGTGTACCTTGTCTGACAAAGTTCAGTCACAGTAATATTTAGATTTTTCTTTCCTTCTTTCTTCAGTTTAATGAGATTAAAATTTGGTTAATGAAATGAGAAAATTTTGGAACTGAGAAACGTTGAACAAATGTCGGGATAAAATGAAAACACAGTCGTTTTTATTTAAACGAAATTATTTAAAGAAAAAATATATTTAAGAATAGCGGTGTGCCCAAGGAGGTTATGTTTCTCCCGCCTAAAATTTGGTTGGCAGGGGGCGGAGCACTAAAGCGTCAGTGCTCCGCCCCCTGTTGGATCCTTATCATTCTATACAGTTTCAGTTGAACTAAACTGCTTTTCAAATAATAAGACTTTGAAACTCTAAACATAATTGGCTGTAGTGTAGTTTGTTGTATCCGCTAGTTTTTTGTAGCTACTGCTAACTTCATTATTATCTAATGACCTGGCATGGGGGTTGTTGGGGAGGGGGGGGGGGGGGAGAGGAGGTAGTGACCAATATCATAGTGGTGCTAACCTTGTCATTTCTAACCTTAGAGGTGCCACCCAAGAATAGTTTCTAATTAAACGAATCTATTTTCATAACGAGGATATTTTTTCAAATTAGGAATGTGCTTTATTTTGATTAACTAAGCTAAAGATAATAGTTTTATGCAAAGATAATAGGAAGTTATATACAAAAAGCATATTGTTATTTTACTGGTATTCTCAGGAGACCCCAACTTATCGTGGTGATGCTGCTATGTACCATATCCTTTTGTTATATATTTAGAACAACAAATTTATAATTATGGTTATGTATTGTTCTACGTGGTATAACTAACGGGGCTCTCTCTTTATATTACGGGTATTCACTCTTTATATTAGTCAATTAGTTTTGTATCTCTTTTGTTACTAATACTGCCTGTAAGAGATAAGAAAATAATTCTCAAATATCTTTCTTAAAATTAAGTTGTGCAACACAACAGATATGGAAGAAGATAAAAGTGAAACATCATGGCAATCTATAATTAATTACAGAAGGTTTTTGTAACTTCCATCCATTTATAAAATCTTGAAAACAATCTATTAACTGAAATCGGTAAAACTAGGACACTAGTCACATTCAAATGAAAATATAAGAGATTTAAAGTGACTTTCGAAAGAGATCTTAAAAGATTGGTAAACCTCTTTTACAATACAATAAGATATCCATAAAACTATAGCAGAACTACCAATAAGACTGCAGCCCAATGAGCAAATCTAGTGCCCTCTTCAACACACTATTTCGACACCCATGGTCATGAGAAAGTGTGCTGCACTGACAACTCAGTGCAGCACAGATCTCTTCTTGCAACTCCTCCCTAAATAGCTTCAACTATTAAGTTACGTGTTTAAAATTTGTTCCTATCTACATCTAGGGGATTTAAAGAGACATGAAGTGAAGGTCTCGTGGAAGAGGGGACAGTGAAAGTACGCTCCATGCACTAGGTTGACTACTCGGCTACTACAGGTAACCGTGTCAACCCAGCGTATGGATAGCAAGAATAGACGCCCCATGAATGATAGATCTACACAGCCAGTCTGCTTATCCGTGAATAAGAGACCTGCACAGTCAATCTGCTGATTCATGAGTATAGCAAGACAGAAGGAAAAGGAAAGAGTTGAAGAAAAAGGTGCCAATCTGAACAAAAACCTAAATGCTACAATATAACATAAAGAAGGCTTACCTAGAGGTAACCTCAGAACAATGAAGGAAGTTCGGCAAGAATGATTTTGAACATCTCGTCTGATAATCAGACCCCTTGCCCACCATAGCTTCAATTCATACCACACAACTTTACGCACTCAAACTTGCCAAAAATGTGATGGCTTTAAATCTTATCTTTAATCCAACAGATAACTATGCGGGTTAAAACATTTTTTCACAAGTCTAATTTTCTTATCAATCCAGAAAAAAGCTTAAGTTTAATAACTGTGTTGTTGCTCATTTCTTCATCAGTGTTCTTGCATTCAATTTGAAAAGGGTTGTTGCTTGTTGTATCACATTATAATTGATGTTGCAGACAATAATATTCTATATATGTCTACCCATTCAATAGATTATATATGTATTTATCAATTTTTCCTTCATATCCCCCCTTGCAATCTTGTGAAATATTTGTGGAGAGCTTTTTCAGATTAGGGCGGTCTTTCAAGCTTGGTTTTGGTGAACCGACCCCAGATATAAACATTAAGAGAAGGACACTCAAGATCTTGCTTCAGTATAACATGGACTGTTTGAAGATATGCCTCATGCTATTTATGAGTACCTCGTGCTTCTTTTAGGTTAAATAGACAAAAAATAGATCTTCTATGAAAAATGCTTTCAAATTATAGATGTTCAAGGGAAAAGAGAACAATCACGGAAAGGAGAGAGAGATATGAACAATGATCTGGTCCATGAAGTGTGCAATTACAAGCAAAAAGAAAATTGTAACTACAGGCAAGCAACTCAAATCTACAAACCAAACTCAACTACTGAAGAAGCAACATTTCAGGTACTTACAACTCCTTCACTATTTGAGCCTTTTGGACTTTACAGAGGTGATGGTAAGCGACCTGATGATGTTACTGTGGAAGAGATTGAGTTAGGAATGCACCTGTGTCGACACATTTAATTTCCAAGATTCCGTGGAGGAAGCCACATCAACTGCTGTGGATGCGGAGAATCGTAGACGTCAAAAATACTCCACCCTTGGTGATGCTTACATATTGGAACCATGTTAGAGACCCCAGGAGCGTACGGCAGTACATCTTCAATCATGAAGTGCATAGGTGGACGTCTTGTTAAGGCGACGAACTAACAAAGGGAGTCTGTCTGGTTCCAACAGCGAATGACTCTTGCGATCCAGAGAGAGAATGCCTATAGGAGAGGTTTTAGAGGGCCGGGTCCACCCAACCCCTCATTCGTAGCTCCTGAAGGAATTTTCTCTAAAAGAGTCATCTTATTAATGGAAAAATATAGTCTTAAAAACTACATGTTAGTGTTAGTCTCTTCAACATGAAGTGTCTGTCTGTAGTTCATGCCTCTTATGAGATGCGTGTTTAGTAAGTGTGGAACGTTGCAGTTATCGAACACCTAATAACTCACAGTAGCTACTACTTTTCTGAAGTTCAAATGGGTTCATGACCTGAATTAACACAAATCTCCTACTACTGTAGGTGTCGACATACTGCAATGTATTTTTATTCCATTTTCTCCATATTTCTGTCAAAGTACAAACTTGAATGTTCAATTTTTTGACTTCATATAATAATAGTTCTTGCTAGGTAGTGGTTGTTATTCGTTTTCTTTTAATCATCCGCGCAAGAGGTAGAGATATGTGTAATAAAAGCTTTAAATGTTCATCTCTTATTCAAATAAAGTTATATGTTGATTCTATTTTCATTCTCCTGCCCACAATTAGTATCTTAGAATTTAACTTTGCAATTCTCAATATTAACACTAGAATTAGAGGTTATTTAAACTCAACGTTGAAGGTTTTTCAGATTTCAAGCTTTCGAATAGAAAGATTTCTATTCATCATCAGGAGAAGGGTGGAAAACCTGGACCTGAAATTGAATTTTATGACAGTCATAAAATTCATTGTCAGGTTCAGGTTTTTCACCTTTCTCCTGATGAATAGAAATCTGAAAAAACCTTCAACGCAGAGTTTAAATAACCTCTAATAATACGGATTTACCGTTGAGTTTGAGTCTTCAATCAAAACTAACACTACTGTTAGACAAAGAGTTTGAACTCATTGTAATGGAGGGTAAGTTCAGAGCGTGGCATGTAAACTCTCCCGCGAAAAATTCCTGCAAGTAGATTACCCTAGCTTGAGGTAAACTGTAAATATAATTAAAGTTAATCATTTATTTTGCCTTAGATTCAATGGAATGACACCAAATGTATTGGTTTCAATAGTGAAAATATGAATAGGTACCCTTTAGTTATGTATAATTTATAACCAAATCCTACAATGGCTTAACAAGAAATTAATAAAATGTCTGAATGCTACCAAAACACTTTTATTTAATGTTAATGAATCATCCAGTATTATGCAATGGAACTTTCCGCAGGGGGAATTTACCCAGTGGAACTTTCCGCAGGGGGAATTTACCCAGTGGAACTTTCCGTAGGGGAATTTACCCAGTGGAACTTTCCGTAGGGGAATTTACCCAGTGGAGCTTTCCGTAGGGGAATTTACCCAGTGGAACTTTCCGTAGGGGAATTTACCCAGTGGAACTTTCCACAGGGGAATTTAGCTAGAACCTTTAGAAGTTTGCGCTATTCGGAACTTCCCAAAAGATTTACCTCTGGTTTGGTTTGGGTAAAAAAGCTACAAAGAGTAGGTCCTAGCTAGGCCCCTGAGGAACCTAAGGTTAATCAAACTGCCGATATTTTAATAATTTATTGAAGTTTTCATCACAGTTGGGAAGTATCACAGCGTCTAGTTGATAAGAAGCATTCAGCTTTTTCAGGTACACGAGATGATAATCAGGTACATCGGATGCAACATAACAATTGTACAGAGAAATAATTCAGGTGTAGAATCGCAACTGACAAATCAGTTATTTCGTTTAGTCTGAAATAGAATATTAGTGAAACAAATAAAGAAAAGGTGAAGAGAAATAGGAAATAGAGATCGAGTAGGTAAGAACACAGGCTCATGGAGTGAGTAAAGCTACTCTGTGTCAAGAGTCTAAAATAACTAGAAAGCTACCTAAGGACATTTCAAATTGAATTTATTTGTTTAAAATAGAGTTAGAACTAAGTGTTTGACAGTGTGTACTGCACATTTTACCTAAAGTCAGAGTGATAGGAGTAGGGTGGAAATAAATTAAAAATAAGCTGAAAAAGAAAATTAAGTTATTAAAATGGATCAAGAAATACTTTAATGTAAAATATTGCACAGTGGATTAATTCAAATTTTATGAACAAATTTCTATTAATTCAGTCCTATAAATAAAAAAAACATTTACAGATTTTAGTCAACAGAGTTATGTTAATTGCTAGTTACGAACTATCGCTTGCAAAAATAACTAAACAAAGTCAATGCTTATTACACACGCATCTAATTATGTGAGAGAAAGAGTTCAGTGATAGGAAAGCTGATAGGTAGGTACTATCAAAGGTATTATACTATAATAAGATTCTATACTACAGTAAGATACTCACACCATATCGGAAATTTTCGTTCAATAAAATGCATAGTGCTGCCACCTGTGTTTCAAATTGGGTACTAGTCGAGGCTATACAGTGGCAAAATATTTGAAATATTGTAAATAAACTTTAAAACTTGTTTGTTATTTACAACAAACTGTGTCCCTGTTTTTTTAAATTTGAAATTTAGCAGTTCAACCAGAGCATCGGCTAGTACTCCCTTTATAACATAGGTGGCAGCACAATGCATTTCTGAAACAGAAATTTGCGAGAATGGTGTGTCTTATAGTAGTATAATATTTATCCTATTAAAGATGGGACGCTCCAAAGAGACAGCACTCAGGCACCCTAGTGGGCCCATATGTCGGGGCTCCAACCTCAACCTAATCCCAGCCAGGTGACTCAAGCCTGGCCAGTAACCACTCGTTCACACAGGACAGAAAGCTCACGGAGTCAGTGCGGGACCCGAACGAACGACATCACTGACGTGAGGCGAACGTTTCTGCCACTGTGCTATAGCGGCTCTAAGCTATTAGTATATTATGTTAATGGGTAGGTACTATCAGAGAAAAAGAATCACTGTGTCAATTTCACTTAACAGTCTTCAAAAATATTTAGTTAAGCACCTCAAGTCAAAAGATCTATTAGCATTAGTTTAAAAAATACCCTCACAGTTAGGTAGCTACGCTTCTCTGTCGTAAAAGATGACTGTCTAGAAATGACTAAAAAAAATCAATATGTTAACATTCACATGATTGCTATGGTGTGTAATAAAAAGTTGACTATAGTAATATAACAAAAATTAAACCTATCTATAGAACGGCAGAAGTAACAAAAAAATATGAATGGTGTGATGTACTAGTGAGAAATGTTGTTAGATGCTTGTTATAACAATCGGAAGTGGAACAGAAATATATTCTACACATGAAGAGGATCTATCAGAACAGTGGCTGAATTAGGGCTCATGAACGCAGAAAAGCTACTTGATAAACATTTCCCATGGATGGGGAATTATTAATAGTCTACCTAACACAAAATCTAAGAACTCGTAGTTGAAGAGCATAACCCTAGCGCTATCCTCTAAAACTGCAAGTAGCGTTAAAAAAAAAACGATAGGATACATAGATTTGGAAATATCTAACAGCGCCTTTTTAATTTTATTTAGAGTAAAAGTATTAGGCATTCAGAAAAATAATATTTTTCTATTTTGTAGCAATTCAGAAATAAGATTGAAAAATTTATACTCAACGGAATTTCTACTTTTCGAGAAAGTTATTCTATGATGTTGACATTTATAAAGTTTTTATCTATTCACAAAATTCTATGATATTTTAATAACCATCTTGAAAATTCAGAAATAATATTCACATCAATTCATTAAAATCCGCACCTGTAAAAGAGAACTTATAAATAATATTAATCATCTTATTTCTAAGTTAAATTTGAAAGAAAGGGACATTGATTTGATGAGTAAATCTATACACTATACTGTGCTAATTAAAAACAATTAAAACAGAGAACAAAATAAACAATATAACTTTGTTAGTAAACAAAAATGAGATTAAAATAAGGAAAAACTGTAAAGAGAGAAAAGGAAAAACTGTAAAGAGAGAAAAGGAAAAACTGTAAAGAGAGAAAAGGAAAAATTCTAAAGAGGGAAAAGGAAAAATTCTAAAGAGGGAAAAGGAAAAACTCTAAAGAGAGAAAAGGAAAAACTCTAAAGAGAGAAAAGGAAAAACTCTAAAGAGAGAAAAGGAAAAACTCTAAAGAGAGAAAAGGAAAAACTCTAAAGAGAGAAAAAGAAAAACTCTAAAGAGAGAAAAAGAAAAACTCTAAAGAGAGAAAAGGAAAAACTCTAAAGAGAGAAAAGGAAAAACTCTAAAGAGAGAAAAGGAAAAACTCTAAAGAGAGAAAAAGAAAAACTCTAAAGAGAGAAAAAGAAAAACTCTAAAGAGAGAAAAGGAAAAACTCTAAAGAGAGAAAAGGAAAAACTCTAAAGAGAGAAAAAGAAAAACTCTAAAGAGAGAAAAAGAAAAACTCTAAAGAGAGAAAAGGAAAAACTCTAAAGAGAGAAAAGGAAAAACTCTAAAGAGAGAAAAGGAAAAACTCTAAAGAGAGAAAAAGAAAAACTCTAAAGAGAGAAAAAGAAAAACTCTAAAGAGAGAAAAGGAAAAACTCTAAAGAGAGAAAAGGAAAAACTCTAAAGAGAGAAAAGGAAAAACTCTAAAGAGAGAAAAGGAGAAACTCTAAAGAGAGAAAAGGAAAAACTTGAAAAGTAAAATCTTAAAGCATTACTTCACATTACTGAAAGGACAAACAAAGAAATTTTAAATGATTTAAGAAGCATGCGAGTTAGCAGTATATTCCAAAACATAATTAAGAGAATTCTATCCTACTTATTCTTCATATAAATCAAATGAATGTAAAGTTATTGAAACTCTAGCTATAAAACTCTAAATAAATTTCTGTTCCTTAAAATATATTTCCTCTCAAAGCTAATTGATAGAAATATTAAAGCATCCTCAAAATAAGAACTATTTCATTAAAAAATTAGAACTCCAATTTAACCAATTGAGATAAAGTGAACAAAATTAGAACAGTTTCAGAAGATACTTATTAATTCAGTGTTTCTGAAGGAGAATGTGAATACTAGCAAAGCAATTCATCTAACACTATATCGGTGAAGGAACTCTGTCGTTAACAAGACATCACTAAGCCGGTTTCACACATGCGTTTTTTTCAACGAAAATGCCGCATGAATAAACGCCAAATATAAGTGAACGTACAAAACCATACGTTTATTCAACTACCATTTTCTTTGCTGCAGCATGAGAAAAACGCCTGTGTGAAAAGGACTTAAAGCCTATTTCACACGGGGCACTTTTTTCCACAAAAATGCATCATGAAAAACGCCCAATTTAAGCGAACATTTCAAGCGCACGCATAAGATTATTTAGTTTTACCATTTTTCATGCACTATTTTCTTTGCTGCGGCATGAAAAAAAACGCGTGTGTGAAAGGGGCCCGATAGTTGTGGTGCTAAGACTGAGCTATAACTCCAGATATAATTAAGTATTTCAGATAGAAAAGTTATTTAGAAACTAGACTGAAAAGAATCCTTAGTTGACTGAAAAATATTCTACTGAAATCGACATTTGAGAAATGGACTGTATTGATAAAACAGATATTAAACCTCTAAAACATAGACAAACTATAATACTACAAGGATATAATAATGAATGGATCATTTTTGCACAAGGGCATACACTGTATTTTAAGTATACTATTCATTACACACTACCTTAATCTTAAACTAACTTACAGCTGAAAACAAAAAACCTGATCTTGAAATAACTAATAATTTAGTTTTCACAGAGAGATGGACCTAATATAAGATCTGCAGTGAGGAACTGCGCCTAATTCAGTGTCAGCAGTGAAAAACTGCTCCTAATTCAGTGTCGGCAGTGAAAAACTGCGCCTAATTCAGTGTCAGCAGTGAAAAACTACACCTAATTCAGTGTCGGCAGTGAAAAACTGCTCCTAATTCAGTGTCGGCAGTGAAAAACTGCTCCTAATTCAGTGTCAGCAGTGAAAAACTGCTCCTAATTCAGTGTCAGCAGTGAAAAACTGCTCCTAATTCAGTGTCGGCAGTGAAAAACTGCTCCTAATTCAGTGTCAGCAGTGAAAAACTGCTCCTAATTCAGTGTCAGCAGTGAAAAACTGCTCCTAATTCAGTGTCAGCAGTAAAAAACTGCTCCTAATTCAGTGTCGGCAGTGAAAAACTGCTCCTAATTCAGTGTCGGCAGTGAAAACTGCTCCTAATTCAGTGTCGGCAGTGAAAAACTGCGCCTAATTCAGTGTCAGCAGTGAAAAACTGCTCCTAATTCAGTGTCAGCAGTGAAAACTGCTCCTAATTCAGTGTCAGCAGTGAAAAACTGCTCCTAATTCAGTTAGTCGATATTAGTCGGTAAATCTCAAGTGACAAAAACTTTACAAGTATCAGAGCTGGGTAGCTACTTACTATATCTGACACAGTACATTCATCATAAATATAGTGAAGAATTAAATAAAAAATATATTGACAAACTAGGTGATGACAGAAAAAGCATTCAAAAGTCAAAACATGATTAGAATATCACCTAACAAAAAAATAACATCATTTGAAATTTGTTTTCAAAATAACTGTTCCTGCCAATGAAACTAGCAAATGCGTGTCACCAAATTCAACAACTATACAGTTACTATAGCAATATTAAAGAGCTACTATCAACATTCAATATTATTACCAAATTAATAGCTCAATTGAATCTTAGATCAATGGCTCACTTACTGCTATTCTAAGTTAACAATTTCATCAACTACATAGTTAGCTAATTTCCAATATAGCTACATTACCAGTCTCTAAATAAAAACAGTATCTATTTACAAAAGACTGATTCAAAAATGAATATTCTCCACGAAACAGAAAATCCTTTCATTCAGAGGGAATCCTCTTGAAAGTCAGAGGTAATCTCACCAGATTTGGAGGAGAACCCACTAGGTTTCAGAGAAATTCCCTCTGAATTTAAGAGAAATCACCAGAAAGTCACAAGGAAACTGAGAGCCTATCCAAACTGAGAGCCTATCTCACACACATCATTTAAGTCTCCGAATATTACAAATTTGGTAGAGTAGCTAGCAATTGATTTAAAGAGATTTTATCAACTAGATTTAGATAATAAAGATAGTGAATTAATCTCCAGAATTGTGAAAACCTTGATGCGACTATGTAGTGAATTATGTGAATATAAATTAATTCTCTTTCAATTTGAGTTCAGTATTTGAAGTCTCAAATAGAATAAAATTTTGATTTTTTTTTTCAATTTGGTGCGAATCTGCAGCTAAATGTGAAATTTGATCAACAAAGAGTTGGGAATAATTTCAGATAATTGAAGTTATAAAGATGAACTTAGCAAATTAGAGAAAAAATGTCAGAAAATCTAGTCAGTTAGGTAGTCAATGTCCAGAGCCAACCAAGTCCATGTCCAGAGCCAACCAAGTCCATGTCCAGAGCCAACCAAGTCCATGTCCAGAGCCAACCAAGTCCATGTCCAAGTCCTTTAGCCAGCTAGTTCATCTCATACCTCAGGCAGTCAGTTTTGTTACTATTTTTGGGTGAGAGCTTCGAGAATTTAATCTTTAGACCAATAACCAAATTGAGTAAAAAATTAAGTCAGAGATATCAAATACTGAACTATCGAATTGGAGCTCAGAAAGATTTATACGGCATCAAAAGAAATAAGAAACTGACGAGAGCTTCAAAGTCTCGGCGACACCATGGTGCGCACCACGGTCCTGGTGATGGTCCTCTTGTTAGGTTGTTGCGTTTCCTCTGGGTAGAAAGGTTGCGAAACAACCTGCCTTGGTGCAGAGGTTGAGAAACTGCTCGCAGGTGGTTCCTACAAACAGGGAATGCATCGACAGCAATCAGCACAGGGATTCAAAAGAGGACCATTGCCTCAATAAACCACAACAAAAATTTCAATGTTCTAATTAGGAAAAATCCCATAGCTACAACATAAACCGAATAAATAATAATTCAATATAATATTCTTTTTTTTTGAAGCAGTTAACATCTGAACCACAGACTAATTTTCTAAAAATAAAGCATGTCAGATGTAGCAAATTGCAATGTGAATCTTCAGTCAGAACTTGAAAAACTAACATGAAATTATTCACTCTACAGTTTATCATTAAAAATAAGAGGAATGATGTTTCTAGGAAGGAGCCAAAGCTTTCAATATAGCTAGCTAGAAATTTATAACACGATGCAAAACGAATATAGCTAGAGTTGAGGCGGGCGACCTAACGCAGTCGAAATTTATTGGTGTCTTTTCGCACCGCTATTAAATCGAGAACTGATAAAGTAATCTAAATTTGAATTTAGCCATAGTCCAATGTATTTAGCCATAGTCCAATGTATTTAGCCATAGTCCAATGTATTTAGCCATAGTCCAATGTATTTAGCCATAGTTCTGCAAGAAAAGCAACTTCTGAACTCATAGAAACAATGTTAAAAGCACGCCAGTACTGCACTAAGAAATAGCATCAAATGTTTGAACAAGTAACATCTATGAATGCATAGCTTCAATATTGTGGCACGTGGAAACATAAAATGCGCAAAATCTGTCATTACGAAAAGCTGCATGGGTCGAATTACTTTACAATTTGCATGAACATCAAAAAATAGTTGTAATTCCTTTCTATGAAGTCCGATTCACGTTGCAGACCGAAAACTTTTCATATTTATCTTTTTTGTTATGGAGAGAATACACCCGCCCAATATAAGTTTAGGTGGGTGTCTTTACTCGAAAACTAATTGATTAATCCAATTTTGGATTGTCTCACCGTAAAGAATAGCTTCTGAACCCTTAGAAACAATGTCAATATAGGTGCATAATGATACCATTGTTAAATAATTAGATATTTTATGTGGTACTTGCGTAAAGATGCCCTACGCGCAAAAATTCCTAATAATAATTTTCCCAGAATAGAGGCACAGGATATTCATTATTCCTGTGTCTAATACATATTGGTTATCATCATCCCATTAGTTATCATCTCATTGGTTATCATCATCCCATTGGTTATCATCATCCCATTGGTTATCATCATCTCATTGGTTATCATCATCTCATTGGTTACCATCATCTCATTGGTTACCATCATCTCATTGGTTACCATCATCTCATTGGTTACCATCATCTCATTGGTTACCATCATCTCATTGGTTACCATCATCTCATTGGTTACCATCATCTCATTGGTTACCATCATCTCATTGGTTACCATCATCTCATTGGTTACCATCATCTCATTGGTTATCATCATCCCATTGGTTATCATCATCCCATTAGTTATCATCATCTCATTGGTTATAATCATCTCATTGGTTATAATCATCTCATTGGTTACCATCATCTCATTGGTTACATCATCTCATTGGTTACATCATCTCATTGGTTACATCATCTCATTGGTTACATCATCTCATTGGTTACATCATCTCATTGGTTACCATCATCTCATTGGTTACCATCATCTCATTGGTTATCATCATCTCATTGGTTATCATCATCTCATTGGTTATCATCATCTCATTGGTTATCATCATCTCATTGGTTATCATCATCTCATTGGTTATCATCATCTCATTGGTTACCATCATCTCATTGGTTACCATCATCTCATTGGTTACCATCATCTCATTGGTTACCATCATCTCATTGGTTACCATCATCTCATTGGTTATCATCATCTCATTGGTTATCATCATCTCATTGGTTACCATCATCTCATTGGTTACCATCATCTCATTGGTTATCATCATCTCATTGGTTATCATCATCTCATTGGTTACCATCATCTCATTGGTTACCATCATCTCATTGGTTATCATCATCTCATTGGTTATCATCATCTCATTGGTTACCATCATCTCATTGGTTCCAATCCAAATCCAAATTAGCCGACACCCCCAACGGGGTCTGGCTCCCCTCCCGGGTCCCAAACCCGTCATCTCTCCTGGTGCCTGGCCATGTTGGCATAAGACAGCGTCCGCTCACAGACTCTGCACACCGCCACCCTCCCCCTGGTTCCAGCTGCGGCACCCGCTCCTACCATCCCCCCACCCTCCCCCACATCCCCTAACATGCCTAGCGTAATTACTCCTAGATACCTCCACCCCACAACCCCCACACCCCCTCTTACCTAAACCTCTACCAGCGCCCCCCGTACAACTAACCTCATGATTTTTCCTAGCTCCCTCCGTCTGCAATACTACCCCGCACCTCCCACATACAAACGTCACCCTTCCCTCCGCTGCCCTATGCATCCGCTTCTAGTGTACCGTTAATCCCCCCCCCAATTTGCGGTAAAAGGCGTAAAGACGCCCGCCTCAACGCTAGCTAGATTTCCAAAACAATTCTAAAAGAGTCATCTTATTAATGGAAAAATATAGTCTTAAAAACTACATGTTAGTGTTAGTCTCTTCAACATGAAGTGTCTGTCTGTAATTCATGCCTCTTATGAGGTGCGTGTTTAGTAAGTGTGGAACGTTGCAGTTATCGAACACCTAATAGCTCACAGTAGCTACTACTTTTCTGAAGTTCAAATGGGTTCATGACCTGAATTAACACAACTCTCCTACTACTGTAGGTGTCGACATACTGCAATGTATTTTTATTCCATTTTCTCCATATTTCTGTCAAAGTACAAACTTGAATGTTCAATTTTTTGACTTCATATAATAATACTTCTTGCTAGGTAGTGGTTGTTATTCGTTTTCTTTTAATCATCCGCGCAAGAGGTAGAGATATGTGTAATAAAAGCTTTAAATGTTCAACTCTTATTCAAATAAAGTTATATGTTGATTCTATTTTCATTCTCCTGCCCACAATTAGTATCTTAGAATTTAACTTTGCAATTCTCAATATTAACACTAGAATTAGAGGTTATTTAAACTCTGCGTTGAAGGTTTTTTCAGATTTCAAGCTTTCGAATAGAAAGATTTCTATTCATCATCAGGAGAAGGGTGGAAAACCTGGACCTGAAATTGAATTTTATGACAGTCATAAAATTCATTGTCAGGTTCAGGTTTTTCACCTTTCTCCTGATGAATAGAAATCTGAAAAAACCTTCAACGCAGAGTTTAAATAACCTCTAATAATACGGATTTACCGTTGAGTTTGAGTCTTCAATCAAAACTAACACTACTGTTAGACAAAGAGTTTGAACTCATTGTAATGGAGGGTAAGTTCAGAGCGTGGCATGTAAACTCTCCCGCGAAAAATTCCTGCAAGTAGATTACCCTAGCTTGAGGTAAACTGTAAATATAATTAAAGTTAATCATTTATTTTGCCTTAGATTCAATGGAATGACACCAAATGTATTGGTTTCAATAGTGAAAATATGAATAGGTACCCTTTAGTTATGTATAATTTATAACCAAATCCTACAATTGCTTAACAAGAAATTAATAAAATGTTGTCTGAATGCTACCAAAACACTTTTTAAACAGTTTTATTTAATGTTAATGAATCATCCAGTATTATGCAATGGAACTTTCCGCAGGGGGAATTTACCCAGTGGAACTTTCCGCAGGGGGAATTTACCCAGTGGAACTTTCCGTAGGGGAATTTACCCAGTGGAACTTTCCGTAGGGGAATTTACCCAGTGGAACTTTCCGTAGGGGAATTTACCCAGTGGAACTTTCCACAGGGGAATTTAGCTAGAATCTTTAGAAGTTTGCGCTATTCGGAACTTCCCAAAAGATTTACCTCTGGTTTAAGTAAAAAAGCTACAAAGAGTAGGTCCTAGTTTGGTCCCTGAGGAACCGTAAGGTTAATTAAACTGCCGATATTCTAATAATTTATTGAAGTTTTCATCACAGTTGGGAAGTATCACAGCGTCTAGTTGATAAGAAGCATTCAGCTTTTTCAGGTACACGAGATGATAATCAGGTACATCGGATGCAACATAACAATTGTACAGAGAAATAATTCAGGTGTAGAATCGCAACTGACAAATCAGTTATTTCGTTTAGTCTGAAATAGAATATTAGTGAAACAAATAAAGAAAAGGTGAAGAGAAATAGGAAATAGAGATCGAGTAGGTAAGAACACAGGCTCATGGAGTGAGTAAAGCTACTCTGTGTCAAGAGTCTAAAATAACTAGAAAGCTACCTAAGGACATTTCAAATTGAATTTATTTGTTTAAAATAGAGTTAGAACTAAGTGTTTGACAGTGTGTACTGCACATTTTACCTAAAGTCAGAGTGATAGGAGTAGGGTGGAAATAAATTAAAAATAAGCTGAAAAAGAAAATTAAGTTAATAAAATGGATCAGGAAATACTTTAATGTAAAATATTGCACAGTGGATTAGTTCAAATTTTATGAACAAATTTCTATTAATTCAGTCCTATAAATAAAAAAAACATTTACAGATTTTAGTCAACAGAGTTATGTTAATTGCTAGTTACGAACTATCGCTTGTAAAAATAACTAAACAAAGTCAATGCTCATTACACACGCATCTAATTATGTGAGAGAAAGAGTTCAGTGATAGGAAAGCTGATAGGTAGGTACTATCAAAGGTATTATACTACAATAAGATTCTATACTACAGTAAGATACTCACACCATATCGGAAATTTACGTTCAATAAAATGCATAGTGCTGCAACCTGTGTTTCAAATTGGGTACTAGAAGAGGCTATACAGTCGTAAAATATTTGAAATATTGTAAATAAACTTTAAAACTTGTTTGTTATTTACAACAAACTGTGTCTGTTTTTTAAAATTAATGATTGAAATTTAGCAGTTAGCATCGGCTAGTAGCCACATTATAACATAGGTGGCAGCACGACGCATTTCTGAAACAGAAATTTGCGAGAATGGTGTGTCTTATAGTAGTATAATTTCTTTGTCATCAAAGATGGGACGCTCCAAAGAGACAGCACTCAGGCACCCTAGTGGGCCCATATGTCGGGGCTTCAAGTGGGCCCCAACCTCAACATAATCCCAGCCAGGTGACTCAAGCCTGGCCAGTAACCGCTCGTTCACACAGGACAGAAAGCCCACGGAGTCAGTGCGGGACCCGAACGAACGACATCACTGACGTGAGGCGAACGTTTCTGCCACTGTGCTATAGCGGCTCTAAGCTAATAGTATATTATGTTAATGGGTAGGTAAAGAATCACTGTGTCAATTTCACATCACAGTCTTCAATAATATTTAGTTATAAATTCATCTTCAGGCATCTAAAGTCAAAAGATCTATTAGCATTACCCTGGCAACAAGAATTTATTCCCTAGGAATATATCTTTCTTCCCTAGGATATTCCCTAAACATCCCAGGTATAATCTTTGTTGCCAGGGTAATAAAAAAAATACCCTCACAGTTAAATAGCTACGCTTCTCTGTCAAAAAATGTGATGTCGTAAATCATGACTGTCTAGAAAAGACTATAAAAAAATAAAAATGTTAACATTTACATGATTGCTATGGTGTTTAATAAAAAGTTGACTATAATAACATAACAAAAATTAAACCTATCTATAGAACGGCAGAAGTAACAAAAAAATTGTGGTGATATGAATGGTGTGATGTACTAGTGAGAAATGTTGTTAGATGCTTGTTATAACAATCGGAAGTAGAACAGAAATATATTCTACACATGAAGAGGATCTATCAGAACAGTGGCTGAATTAGGGCTCATGAACGCAGAAAAGCTACTTGATAAACATTTCCCATGGATGGGGAATTATTAAGAGTCTACCTAACACAAAATCTAAGACCTCGTAGTTGAAGAGCATAACCCTAGCGCTATCCTCTAAAACTGCAAGTAGCGTTAAAAAAAAAAACCGATAGGATACATAGATTTGGAAATATCTAACAGCGCCTTTTTAATTTTATTTAGAGTAAAAGTATTAGGCATTCAGAAAAATAATATTTTTCTATTTTGTAGCAATTCAGAAATAAGATTGAAAAATTTATACTCAACGGAATTTCTACTTTTCGAGAAAGTTATTCTATGATATTGACATTTTTAAAGTTTTTATCTATTCACAAAATTCTATGATATTTTAATAACCATCTTGAAAATTCAGATAATAATATTCACATCAATTCATTAAAATCCGCACCTGTAAAAGAGAACTTATAAATAATATTAATTATCTTATTTCTAAGTTAAATTTGAAAGAAAGGGACATTGATTTGATGAGTAAATCTATACACTATACTGTGCTAATTAAAAACAATTAAAACAGAGAACAAAATAAACAATATAACTTTGTTAGTAAACAAAAATGAGATTAAAATAAGGAAAAATTCTAAAGAGAGAAAAGGAAAAACTCTAAAGAGAGAAAAGGAAAAACTCTAAAGAGAGAAAAGGAAAAACTCTAAAGAGAGAAAAGGAAAAACTCTAAAGAGAGAAAAGGAAAAACTCTAAAGAGAGAAAAGGAAAAACTCTTAAGAGAGAAAAGGAAAAACTCTAAAGAGAGAAAAAGAAAAACTCTAAAGAGAGAAAAGGAAAAACTCTAAAGAGAGAAAAGGAAAAACTCTAAAGAGAGAAAAGGAAAAACTCTAAAGAGAGAAAAGGAAAAACTCTTAAGAGAGAAAAAGAAAAACTCTAAAGAGAGAAAAGGAAAAACTCTTAAGAGAGAAAAGGAAAAACTCTTAAGAGAGAAAAGGAAAAACTCTTAAGAGAGAAAAGGAAAAACTTGAAAAGTAAAATCTTAAAGCATTACTTCACATTACTGAAAGGACAAACAAAGAAATTTTAAATGATTTAAGAAGCATGCGAGTTAGCAGTATATTCCAAAACATAATTAAGAGAATTCTATCCTACTTATTCTTCCTATAAATCAAATGAATGTAAAGTTATTGAAACTCTAGCTATAAAACTCTAAATAAATTTCAGTTCCTTAAAATATATTTCCTCTCAAAGCTAATTGATAGAAATATTAAAGCATCCTCAAAATAAGAACTATTTCATTAAAAAATTAGAACTCCAATTTAACCAATTGAGATAAAGTGAACAAAATTAGAACAGTTTCAGAAGAAACTTATTAGTTCAGTGTTTCTGAAGGAGAATGTGAATACTAGCAAAGCAATTCATCTAACACTATATCGGTGAAGGAACTCTGTCGTTAACAAGACATCACTGAGCCGGTTTCACACGAGGCGTTTTTTTCAACGAAAATGCCGCATGAATAAACGCCAAATATAAGTGAACGTACAAACACGTACGTTTATTCAACTATCATTTTCTTTGCTGCAGCATGAGAAAAACGCCCGTGTGAAAAGGACTTAAAGCCTATTTCACACGGGGCGTTTTTTTTCCCACAAAAATGCATCATGAAAAACGCCCAATTTAAGCGAACCTTTCAAGCGCACGCATAAGATTATTTAGTTTTACCATTTTTCATGCACTATTTTCTTTGCTGCGGAATGAAAAAAAACGCGTGTGTGAAAGGGGCCCGATAGTTGTGGTGCTAAGACTGAGCTAAAACTCCAGATATAATTAAGTATTTCAGATAGAAAAGTTATTTAGAAACTAGACTGAAAAGAATCCTTAGTTGACTGAAAAATATTCTACTGAAATCGACATTTGAGAAATGGACTGTATTGATAAAACAGATATTAAACCTCTAAAACATAGACAAACTATAATACTACAAGGATATAATAATAAATGGATCATTTTTGCACAAGGGCATACACTGTATTTTAAGTATACTATTCATTACACACTACCTTAATCTTAAACTAACTTACAGCTGAAAACAAAAAACCTGATCTTGAAATAACTAATAATTTAGTTTTCACAGAGAGATGGACCTAATATAAGATCTGCAGTGAGGAACTGCGCCTAATTCAGTGTCAGCAGTGAAAAACTGCGCCTAATTCAGTGTCAGTAGTGAAAAACTGCTCCTAATTCAGTGTCGGCAGTGAAAAACTGCGCCTAATTCAGTGTCGGCAGTGAAAAACTGCGCCTAATTCAGTGTCAGCAGTGTAAAACTGCTCCTAATTCAGTGTCAGCAGTGTAAAACTGCTCCTAAATTCAGTGTAAGCAGTGTAAAACTGCGCCTAATTCAGTGTCGGCAGTGAAAAACTGCGCCTAATTCAGTGTCAGCAGTGAAAAACTGCTCCTAATTCAGTGTCAGCAGTGTAAAACTGCTCCTAATTCAGTGTCGGCAGTGAAAAACTGCGCCTAATTCAGTGTCAGCAGTGAAAAACTGCTCCTAATTCAGTGTCAGCAGTGTAAAACTGCTCCTAATTCAGTGTAAGCAGTGAAAAACTGCTCCTAATTCAGTGTAAGCAGTGTAAAACTGCTCCTAATTCAGTGTAAGCAGTGTAAAACTGCTCCTAATTCAGTGTCAGCAGTGTAAAACTGCTCCTAATTCAGTGTAAGCAGTGTAAAACTGCTCCTAATTCAGTGTCAGCAGTGTAAAACTGCTCCTAATTCAGTGTCAGCAGTGTAAAACTGCTCCTAATTCAGTGTCAGCAGTGTAAAACTGCTCCTAATTCAGTGTAAGCAGTGTAAAACTGCTCCTAATTCAGTGTCAGCAGTGTAAAACTGCTCCTAATTCAGTGTCAGCAGTGTAAAACTGCTCCTAATTCAGTGTAAGCAGTGTAAAACTGCTCCTAATTCAGTGTAAGCAGTGTAAAACTGCTCCTAATTCAGTGTCAGCAGTGTAAAACTGCTCCTAATTCAGTGTAAGCAGTGTAAAACTGCTCCTAATTCAGTGTCAGCAGTGTAAAACTGCTCCTAAATTCAGTGTAAGCAGTGTAAAACTGCTCCTAAATTCAGTTAGCCGATATTAGTCGGTAAATCTCAAGTGACAAAAACTTTACAAGTAGCAGAGCTGGGTAGCTACTTACTATATCGACACAGTACATTCATCATAAATATAGTGAAGAATTAAATAAAAAATATATTGACAAACTAGGTGATGACAGAAAAAGCATTCGAAAGTCAAAACATGATTAGAATATCACCTAACAAAAAAATAACATTTGAAATTTGTTTTCAAAATAACTGTTCCTGCCAATGAAACTAGCATTTGCTAGTGTCACCAAATTCAACAACCATACAGTTACTATAGCAATATTAAAGAGCTACCATCAACATTCAATATTATTACCAAATTAATAGCTCAATTGAATCTTAGATCAATTTATGGTGGCTCACTTACTGCTATTCTATGTTAACAATTTCATCAACTACATAGTTAGCTAATTTCCAATATAGCTACATTACCAGTCTCTAAATAAAAAGTGTCTATTTACAAAAGACTGATTCAAAAATGAATATTCTCCACGAAACAGAAAATCCTTTCATTCAGAGGGAATCCTCTTGAAAGTCAGAGGTAATCTCACCAGATTTGGAGGAGAACCCACTAGGTTTCAGAGAAATTCCCTCTGAATTCAAGAGAAA
Organism: Caprella mutica; assembly: GCA_947561585.1. NCBI lineage: Eukaryota > Metazoa > Arthropoda > Malacostraca > Amphipoda > Caprellidae > Caprella > Caprella mutica. The sequence continues at coordinate 130,805 of CANNZV010001123.1, read as the reverse complement.
TCACCAGAAAGTCACAAGGAGTTCATACAAACTGAGAGCCTATCTCACACACATCATTTAAGTCTCCGAATATTACAAATTTGGTAGTAGAGTAGCTAGCAATTGATTTAAAGAGATTTTATCAACTAGATTTAGATAATGAAAATAGTGAATTAAGCTCCAGAATTGTGAAAACCTTGATGCAACTGTGTAGTGAATTAAGTGAATATAAATTAACTCTCTTTCAATTTGAGTTCAGTATTTGAAGTCTCAAATACAATAAAATTTTGATTTTTTTTTCAATTTGGTGCGAATCTGCGGCTAAATGTGAAATTTGATCAACAAAGAGTTGGGAATAATTTCAGATAATTGAAGTTATAAAGATGAACTTAGCAGTTTGAGTCTGAAAACAGAAAAATGTCAGCAACTGTAGTCAGTTAGGGAGTCCATGTCCAAAGCACAGCAAGTTCATGTCCAAAGCACAGCAAGTCCATGTCCAGAGCCAACCAAGTCCATGTCCAGAGCCAACCAAGTCCATGTCCAGAGCCAACCAAGTCCATGTCCAAGCCAACCAAGTCAATGTCCAAGCCAACCAGGTCCATGTCCAAAGCCAACCAAGTCCATGTCCAAAGCCAACCAAGTCCATGTCCAAAGCCAACCAAGTCCATGTCCAAAGCCAACCCAGTCAGTGTCAAAAGCCAACATTTCCAGGTTAAAAACCAGTTATTCCAGAGTTGATGAAAGCCAGTGAGTCCGTGTCTCATGTACAAAATCAGTTTCAAAAGACAGTAATTAATAATTATGAGTTGAGAGGCAGGCAGTCAATCCATCTCTTTAGCCAGCTAGTTGATCTCATACCTCAGGCAGTCAGTTTTGTTACTATTTTTGGGTGAGAGCTTCGAGAATTTAATCTTTTGACCAATAACCAAATTGAGTAAAAAATTAAGTTAGAGATATCAAATACTGAACTATCGAATTGGAGCTCAGAAAGATTTATACGGCATCAAAAGAAATAAGAAACTGACGAGAGCTTCAAAGTCTCGGCGACACCATGGTGCGCACCACGGTCCTGGTGATGGTCCTCTTGTTAGGTTGTTGCGTTTCCTCTGGGTAGAAAGGTTGCGAAACAACCTGCCTTGGTGCAGAGGTTGAGAAACTGCTCGCAGGTGGTTCCTACAAACAGGGAATGCATCGACAGCAATCAGCACAGGGGTTCAAAAGAGGACCATTGCCTCAATAAACCACAACAAAAATTTCAATGTTCTAATTAGGAAAAATCCCATAGCTACAACATAAACCGAACAAATAATAATTCAATATAATATTCTTTTTTTTGAAGCAGTTAACATCTGAACCACAGACTAATTTTCTAAAAATAAAGCATGTCAGATGTAGCAAATTGCAACGTGAATCTTCAGTCAGAACTTGAAAAACTAACATGAAATTATTCACTCTACAGTTTATCATTAAAAATAAGAGGAATAACGTTTCTAGAAAGGAGCCAAAGCTTTCAATATAGCTAGCTAGAAATTTATAACACGATGCAAAACGAATATAGCTAGAGTTGAGGCGGGCGACCTAACGCAGTCAAAATTCATTGGTGCCTTTTCGCACCGCTATTGAATCGAGAACTGATAAAGTAATCCAAATTTGAATTTAGCCATAGTCCAATGTATTTAGCCATAGTCCAATGTATTTAGCCATAGTCCAATGTATTTAGCCATAGTCCAATGTATTTAGCCATAGTCCAATGTATTTAGCCATAGTTCTGCAAGAAAAGCAACTTCTGAACTCATAGAAACAATGTTAAAAGCACGCCAGTACTGCACTAAGAAATAGCATCAAATGTTTGAACAAGTAACATCTATGAATGCATAGCTTCAATATTGTGGCACGTGGAAACATAAAATGCGCAAAATCTGTCATTACGAAAAGCTGCATGGGTCGAATTACTTTACAATTTGCATGAACATCAAAAAATAGTTGTAATTCCTTTCTATGAAGTCCGATTCACGTTGCAGACCGAAAACTTTTCATATTTATCTTTTTTGTTATGGAGAGAATACACCCGCCCAATATAAGTTTAGGTGGGTGTCTTTACTCGAAAACTAATTGATTAATCCAATTTTGGATTGTCTCACCGTAAAGAATAGCTTCTGAACCCTTAGAAACAATGTCAATATAGGTGCATAATGATACCATTGTTAAATAATTAGATATTTTATGTGGTACTTGCGTAAAGATGCCCTACGCGCAAAAATTCCTAATAATAATTTTTCCTCCAGTTGAACCGCCAGTATCACAGGGTATTTACCGCTTATGGGTCTTTCCCAGAATAGAGGCACAGGATATTCATTATTCCTGTGTCTAATACATATTGGTTATCATCATCCCATTGGTTATCATCATCCCATTGGTTATCATCATCCCATTGGTTATCATCATCTCATTGGTTATCATCATCTCATTGGTTATCATCATCTCATTGGTTACCATCATCTCATTGGTTACCATCATCTCATTGGTTACCATCATCTCATTGGTTACCATCATCTCATTGGTTATCATCATCCCATTAGTTATCATCATCTCATTGGTTATCATCATCTCATTGGTTATCATCATCTCATTGGTTACCAATCACTCATTGGTTACCATCATCTCATTGGTTACCATCATCTCATTGGTTACCATCATCTCATTGGTTACCATCATCTCATTGGTTACCATCATCTCATTGGTTACCATCATCTCATTGGTTACCATCATCTCATTGGTTACCATCATCTCATTGGTTACCATCATCTCATTGGTTACCATCATCTCATTGGTTACCATCATCTCATTGGTTACCATCATCTCATTGGTTACCATCATCTCATTGGTTACCATCATCTCATTGGTTACCATCATCTCATTGGTTACCATCATCTCATTGGTTACCATCATCTCATTGGTTACCATCATCTCATTGGTTACCATCATCTCATTGGTTACCATCATCTCATTGGTTACCATCATCTCATTGGTTACCATCATCTCATTGGTTACCATCATCTCATTGGTTATCATCATCTCATTGGTTATCATCATCTCATTGGTTATCATCATCTCATTGGTTATCATCATCTCATTGGTTATCATCATCTCATTGGTTATCATCATCTCATTGGTTATCATCATCTCATTGGTTATCATCATCTCATTGGTTACCATCATCTCATTGGTTACCATCATCTCATTGGTTACCATCATCTCATTGGTTACCATCATCTCATTGGTTACCATCATCTCATTGGTTACCATCATCTCATTGGTTATCATCATCTCATTGGTTATCATCATCTCATTGGTTATCATCATCTCATTGGTTACCATCATCTCATTGGTTACCATCATCTCATTGGTTACCATCATCTCATTGGTTACCATCATCTCATTGGTTATCATCATCTCATTGGTTACCATCATCTCATTGGTTATCATCATCTCATTGGTTATCATCATCTCATTGGTTACCATCATCTCATTGGTTCCAATCCAAATCCAAATTAGCCGACACCCCCAACGGGGTCTGGCTCCCCTCCCGGGTCCCAAACCCGTCATCTCTCCTGGTGCCTGGCCATGTTGGCATAAGACAGCGTCCGCTCACAGACTCTGCACACCGCCACCCTCCCCCTGGTTCCAGCTGCGGCACCCGCTCCTACCATCCCCCCACCCTCCCCCACATCCCCTAACATGCCTAGCGTAATTACTCCTAGATACCTCCACCCCACAACCCCCACACCCCCTCTTACCTAAACCTCTACCAGCGCCCCCCGTACAACTAACCTCATGATTTTTCCTAGCTCCCTCCGTCTGCAATACTACCCCGCACCTCCCACATACAAACGTCACCCTTCCCTCCGCTGCCCTATGCATCCGCTTCTAGTGTACCGTTAATCCCCCCCCCCAATTTGCGGTAAAAGGCGTAAAGACGCCCGCCTCAACGCTAGCTAGATTTCCAAAACAATTTTGTAAAATCTATTTGATTTGATTCAAGTAGGGGTTTAATGTCTACAACAGAACTGATGGTTATATCGCTGACGTCAAGCGAAAATTACGGGTTTCATGAAAACATAATTAAAGCTACCTAGCTACTTGAAAATGGAAAAAAATTTCTAGAGGTGGATGAAGAATTGAGAGAGTTCCTGTATCTTTATTCAGTCGTTCAATCATATTTGGAATGACTTGAAATGTGTGTTGTTTCTACAATGCGTTACATACCTCTTTGCAATACTCAATAATTGCTTCTCCAACAGCTGTGCCATTCTCATCTAGAGGAATCTGGGAAAAAAAAAAAGAGTTATGACAATGTACAGAGCAACGACAAAGCAAGAGATAGTAATGACAAACCAGACAGTAACGACAAAGCTGACACAGTAACGACAAAGTAGAGATAGTAATGACAAAACAGATATTTATAATATAGATTTTAACCATAGCTGAAGCATCTTTGGACTCGTTAAAACATATATGAACTTGTTAGAGCGTGTAGCTATAAGGCAAACAACCATTAATTTGTTCTAAATGTTACCTTTTTGATGAAAATGATTTCCCCAGTGGTAGACTTCCTTGTGACTTTCTTGAAGCGCTGTTTCTTAGGCTGCACTTGTTCTCGCGTCACAATGGTGGTGGCAGGCAAGTAGCTACGCTGTGTGTTCTGAGAGAAAGTTGGCTGGAACACCACATTGCTGGGGGTGTTCTGTGAGGGGGGTTTGCCAGCGTGGGGGGAGTAGTAGAGGTCTGTGATCTGTTTGGCGGGGGTGGAGTAGTTGATGTAGTCCTTCAGGGGAGTGTGTGATGCAATGGCCTGACTTTCTTGGGGCTGTGAAAGAGAAATGACGTTGAAAGATATAGCGTCAAAACAGATAGGGCAACAAAAGAGATAATGTGTAAAAAGAGATTGAGCAACTGAAGAGATGGGGCATAAAAAGATAGCTGTGTAGCGTTGAAAGAGATAAGGCACAAAAGAGATATAGAGTCAGTGATTTCCAGACAGAAATTAAACTAGATTCAATAGAGTAAGATACCGGTTACCTCCGAACACTTCGAAGTTAAGTAAAAGAAATATAGAAAAAATAAATTCAAATCATTCAATCAAGAATGTCAATTGTCTGTATTATATTGGTTAAGTACAGAGTTATTTCAGTGTCCTCAAATAGGTTATGTTTATTCCTTCTAAAAATTGAAAATAGCTATATTAAACAGCTCCTAAGGTTTATGAGATATTGTACAGTGTTGCAAGCATAACATTCTTAGGAGCAAAAAAAAAGGGGCGGGGCACTAAACAGTTAGTGCTCCACCCCCATTGACTCCTTCTCCTTGCAAATAGTTATGAGTGAAATTAAATAATAAGAACTTTGAAACTCTCAATATAAAGCTATGGCTAAAATGTAGTTTGTTCTATCCGCTAGTTTGTTGTACTGCTAACTTGATGATTGTTTAATAACCTGGCAGTGTGATTTGGGGGCAGTACTCCTCCCAATACACTTATTGGTCAATCTCCACAGCCAACCCATGAGCTAGCCAAAACTTATCCACAAGGAACAACATTAATAGAAGTTATAAAACTATATTCTTAGTGGTAGTAGCTTTTTAATTTCTAACCATAGAGTTGTTCAACATTTTCAATCATGAAGCTAACAAAAAGTTCTTAATATTATTTATACTGATTGGTATAATTCTTACCTGTCTGTAAGGTGGAGCTGTGTTCAAAGAGTCTCTGAGATCTGAATTAGAGTACTCGTGTGTCTGCGCAGAAACAACGCCAGAGCTGCCCTCTCCGTACTGGTTTCCGTAAGTAGTTTGATTTTCACGGTAGTCTTCATAGTTGGTTTGTTTTGAACTGAAGGACGGAGTGGTGTAAGAACTACAATTAGCGTAGTCGTTGTTGCCAAGAGTGTAGTTGGAAGAGGCGTCCTCATAGTAACCCGGGTTGTCACAGGCGTCACTGTAGCCGTACTGACTGTTACCGTTATCATAGGACTCAACAACAGGAGGCGGAGCAGCGAATGTGGGTGGGGGGGATACGAAAACAGGGGGAGGTTTGCTAAATGAACTGTTGTTTGGAGGAGGTTCTCTTCTAAAAACAGGTAAAGGTCTGTTGTTTGGTCTGTTATCAACAGAGGACCAATTATCATTATTCATCATTCTGTTGTTAGTTGCCTCTATTCTGTTACCCATGGGGGGTCCACTATTCATTGGGGGTGGTCTGTTACCCATCAGAGACCTATTACCCATTGGGGGTCTGTTAGTCATCAGGGGCCTATCACCCATTGGGGGTCTGTTAGTCATCAGGGGCCTATTACCCATTGGGGGTCTGTTAGTCATCAGGGGCCTATCACCCATTGGGGGTCTGTTAGTCATCAGGGGCCTATCACCCATTGGGGGTCTGTTAGTCATCAGTGGCCTATTACCCATCGGTGGCCTGCTACTCATCGGTGGCCTACTAGTCATTGGAGGTCTGTTAGTCATGGGAGGTCTGCTACCCATTAGGGGCCTGTTGCCCATTTGTCTGTTGCCAGCACTACCAGGAGGGGGTCTATTCATTTGCTGTTGGTTATTCAGTTTGAAGGGAGAGGAGTTATTCTGGTTGTTGTGTCCACTGAATCCTGTAGCACCCGTAACACCACCTGCAACAATGTGTAGCATTAGGGGTTGTCCTTGCATTTCAACTAAGTCACATAGCTAGCTAGCTAGTAAATTCCTTAGATTTTAGCTATGTTATTAATTTAATAAAGCATATTGCTACCACCCTTATAGCTAAAGGAAACAGGGCCAGGGCTCCTTAGTCCATACAGTTTATTATACACAAAAGAGAAGGAATAATTAGTTGGGGCTGCATGGCCCGGATAAGCCTATGGCTACAGGGGCAACATTGTGTGCGGACATGTGGCCTAAAGACAATTGGCCCAAAGAAGATAGAGCATAGATTTGTCCGAACTGACATTTTGCCGAAAGACTTATATTCAGTGTGTATCCATGAAACGAACTGCAGCCTCCATTTAATTTAATTATTATTTTTAATTCCATGAAATTGAAAGTTATTTTATAAAAAGAAAAGTAAATTTCGATATGTACGGTGGCTGGTCCTTTCGCTGAAAATACTTTAGCCGCATGACCAAACACCAAATATTTTAAAAACACTTTGTTATATATAAAGTGATATTGTCCACCTAAGGTGAGGTTAGCGGTCCAGTTGGGGGGTTTGGGGCTGCCACCCGGCAAGGTTTGATAGTGACTAAATGTATACTGTACTGTTTTTACTATAATGAGTAGCTATACGTTATTTAGGTAAATAAATGTCATTTTTTCGCCAAAAGTGTGGTGCAGCAAAAGTGTTTTTGGTGAAAGGACTTAGAACCAATACGTAGCTACATAATGTGTATCCATATTACGAACTGTGATCATATATTGCTCAACAATTTGAATTTTTTCCTAATCATGGACTGCATCGCAAATATAAGGGGTGGAAAAAAGCTTCTCTATATAGCTACTTTTGAACTTGTTATCATTGGTTACTATATTTTAGACCAAGTTTTTATATTATAAAACTACTTTATATTATATATATAGCTAAGGTTATTATTTTTATTATAATTTTGTTATTATATATAATTATATTATATTTTTGATTAGATATAATAAGTAATATTACTATCCAATTGTCGGGTCGGTCAAATGTCCGTTCCGACAAGTGTCCTTCGGTCAAATGTACGTCAACCGGGCAACCTATAGCTATAAAACATCAAGGTACCTACGTCACAATACTCAGAAATTTCCGATTGCCCTGGATTAGCTACTGTGAATGTTAGACCAATAGGACAGTGTTAGCTACTCCCTAGCTAGAGAAATAATAATAATGTTCAAATCTAATTACTAACACACCTCTACCGTTGAAAGTTCCTCTAGGGGGCCCAGAGGGTGTCTCGGGCCCAATTGACATAGCCCCCAGTCCCAGCCTCTGACTAACAGAGAACTTATTGGCACCACTTTGAGTGCCTAGTCTGCTTTGAATCTGAAAATAAAATAAAATGTTATAAAACTATATTACAGCAACACGTAAAATTCATGTTGAAACTATGAACAAAATAACCAAGTGATCACAGCACCCTCTTTCGGTCACTAGTCAATGAAATTCTATTGATCAATAATTTTAATAGTGTAAACAACTCCATCTTTTGGTTATTAGGTTCATGATATACTATTGGTAAATAGTGTAAAAAATGCAGACAATATAAGGCAAAGAAAATTTACTCTGTGAATAAAGTAGCTAGCTTGAAGAGAAATAGCTATAGCATAATGTTTCTATATCAATATTTCCTATTTAAATCACAATTATGAGTGTTACTAGCTATTTCATCTCACCACTGTGCCTATTTTCTGCGTGTCCAGAGCTTTGGTAGTCGCTTGCGTGCCAGAGAAAGCCAAGCGAGGTTTCTGATTGCTACCAGCGACAGGAGCGTTCTTACCAGCAGTGGCTTGTGCTGTGCTGGGAGTAAATTGTGCCGTGCTGGCAGGAGCTTGTGCTGAGCTGGCAAGATGTGACTGTACAGCAGTCCTCTTTGCCGCTTTCTTGGCCAGTATTTTCTCCCTGAGTTTCTTTTGTCTCTCCAGTTGCGTGTTGTAGTCTTCCTCTGGATTTGGTGGCTGTGATGACGTCACAGTCTTGATGTTAGACAGTCTGCTGTGAACTGACGCCTTTGAAACCTCACAGTCCTGAAAAAAGAAATATCAATAAATGAATGTCACTCTCAATCAATATGATAAATAGCTATCAATAAATACATAAATTACTTGAGAGGTGGAGAATAATAGCTAAGTAGTTATTCACTTTAGCCAAACTTACTATTTACTGAAATGTGAATTATTAAATATAGTGTGAGGAGATATTTTTATTTTATTTTAGTAGGGGTTTAACGTCGTGCTTCAGTCATATCGTGACTATTTCGCTGACCTTGTAGCCGTTGCGATATTTACTTTCAAAAATTTCACTATAACTGTTTTTATTATATTCATTCCTTTTCAGAACTCATAATTCAATTCATTAGGTAACGTTTCGTAATAAACGCATGCATTTCACTTCATTTTCTGTCCTCATTTCAAACGCCGTGTCTTCACCAACTGAGTAAGTGTTTATGTGTCTTTTGTCCTTGATTCATATATTTAGTTAGCTATTAGTTACTCTTGTTTATCTGTCATTCATTTATGTTATTGCTTATTTGTGTTATATGATTTAATTATTCATTATGATTTCATTATTATTTCTTATTCAATTATGTTTATGCTTTTATTTTGTTCATTTAACTTTACTCTTGTTTTTGTTTCTTTGTAGGGATAAACTCCCTCACACCCTTTCTACTCTCTTGCTTATAATTTGTAGAAACACACCTTCTCACCACTGTCTTCTGATTGTCCACTCTGCATTCCATCCTTCTGCCTAACCTGTTGCACCATCATATTACTAACCCATTAGATATAAGACTGATAATCCTCCAACCTAGATCATAAGAACTCGGCTTAAGACAACGACTACAACGTCAAAAGGAAATTGAATACAAGGGACAAGAATAAGCAGTCAGAAAAGAAAGTGGCACCATGAACAAAAGTCACTTACCACCATCGGTGACGATTGCTCATGGATGCAGAAAAGTTACACCGTGAATGCAATCACTTACCAAGGAATGTGACGAAAAGGGACACAAGCACCAGTAACTGCACTCATGGATGGAAGAGGAAAATGAAGAGGTGATAGTAAATGAGGCCTACGACTTAATAGTCTAGGTATCTAACACAAAATCTAAGACCTCGTAGTTGAAGAGCATAACCCTAGCGCTATCCTCTAAAACTGCAAGTAGCGTTAAAAAAATGATAACCAGGGTAAAAATGAAAAAGATTGTCCATAATCCAAATTACAACAGTTCAGGTGTTAGCTACTTTGTTACCTTAGCAATCTTAGGTATTTTCTGAGCATTGTCACCACCATCACTGGCCTGTCTCTTGAGGGAGGGTGTGGGTGTGGCTGTGACGTTAGTGTTGACTGTAGTCACCACCTTGAGGGCCGGTCTCGTTAGTCTGTCGTGCAGTGAGGGTTTGCGTGGCGAGTTGAAGCTTTGGGGTCTCATTTGGGGTAACCGCTGGGGGGGTACCATCATGCCAGGCCTTCCTCCAAAGGGAGGCTGCCCCATTCTCGGCGCTGGACCTAAATGAAATAAAACATTGGAAAGGGATCCATCAGTTCTACATTTACGATCGTATGAGGAAAAATCATTAGAAAATAAAAGGTTAGTTGTAGCTAGCTAAACTTTTTCAAACATAAGATTCAAAGAAACACTTTTTTGTAACTTTGTCACTAATAATATAAATATTAGTGACGGCACGATACCATATCTTCTAACTATGCCAAATAACCTCCAATCACTAGCTAATAATAGACTGGCAGTTTGATAGAAAGTGTCACAGTGGATTGAAATAAACACCCACTGTGACACGTTCTATCGAACTGTCACTCTTTTTGATATCATAAGTAGCAAACAAATGTACGAAATTGCGTAGAAGTAACGTAAATACTCATAACTGTGTAACATCTTACCTCTAAGGTAGGCTGCTATGTTGTTCATAGGTCCCCTCATAATAGGGTGTACTGGGGACTGCATAACACCAGGCCGAGGCATTTGAGACATCATACCTAGAGGTGTTTGCTGCTAAACAGATAACATAGTTAGGGAAGATGCTACTTACAGGAGTGCACATCAAGAGCATTATTAGCTATGTATAAATCATTACTTTTTGATCACAACTAAGGCCCCCTTCACAGTTGCGTTTCTCAACGCCGCGTTAGAAATACTGCTCATGGCAAAAAGTTTAGCTGCAATCAATTTTAACGGAGCCCTTCACACTTGCGTTAGAAAAAATGCTGCATTTTTTCTAATGCAAGTGTGAAGGGCTCCGTTAAAATCAATTGCAGCTGAATTTTTGCCATGAGGCTTTTTTCTAAAGTGGTGTTGAGAAACGCAAGTGTGAAGCGGGCCTAAAGGAAAGGTTTATAATAGGTAGGTAGGTACTAGGGATGGGACGAAGTATCGGTATCGGCATTTTTGTGGAGTATCGGCAATGGTATCGGTAACGGCATATAATGATAAGTATCGGCCAATACTTGTATGATTATTTAAATTTTATTAATTTGATAATTTTTCTTTTTATTAAATCTCTTTTATTCTATAGTCATAAATGAAATAAATAATTCATTATAAATAGTGCTCTAATAATTGACCATTACCTACTAGAGTTCTAAGAATAATTTTTATTTATTTATTATGACTTGAATGACATTAATAATAAAGAATTTAAAGTATATACGGAATCTACCAATAGATTTTTGAGTCTGACTATAAATTCAAGATAAGAATTATTCAGCTACTGTTGACCATTTTCGCACCTATTTATTACAAGTACCACAGGATAACACACATCAGAAAAGTTATTTATTTAATATTTATGTAGCTATTTTAATTAATGTGAAATATGTAAATCACTTTGTTATACTACATTGAAAGAGCATAACAGTGTTAGTTTTGAGTTAGAACTTCATTAAACTTACAAGAATAATTGATACTTAATAACTCATCAAGTATCAATGAGTTTAATAAATATAAACTTTAAAAAACTGCAAGTATCGGTATCGGTAAGAATTGGCTTTTTTTCAAAGTATCGGTATCGGCAAAAATTTAGGTATCGTCCCATCCCTAGTAGGTACTCACAACTAAAGGAAAGGTTTATAATAGGTAGGTACTCACAACTAGGGGTATATGTCCAGCCATATTAATAGGAGATGAGAAGCTTGTGAAGTTAGGACCAACGCCACCAGGTCCCATACATCTTGGTGGCATCATTCCCATCTGTCGGCATTGATTAACGGATGAGCAATTTAACAAATAAAAGAATTAACACAAAATTTTTACCTAGCTACTTTAGTATCTATTTTGTAGCTAGATAGTAATTTATGAATTGATATTTATTAAATAGTTAGCTTTAGCTAGTTTATATAGGTTATATAGGTTTGAAAATTGATATTATCTACCTACCTATGTACAAAGTTTCTTAACAGACAAATATCTGTAGATTATTCAAGAAAAAGTCATGAAATATTGAATGTTAGATCATATTTGAACCTGTTTAGACCATGTATTGATTCTACTATGTGGCTACAGAATATATATTAATAGTTTTAGTATCTACAGAGAAACAGTCGAAAGTATCAAAACATAATTCCCTAGTGTAGAAGTAGGTTACCGTAGGTAGCTTCTCACATTCATCACATTTACTTACATTGGCTATAAGTAGGTACTCACATTTATTTACATTAGCTATAGGTAGGTACTCACATTCATTGGCATTAGCTATAGGTATGTACTCACATTCATTGGCATTAGCTATAGGTAGGTACTCACATTCATTGGCATTAGCTATAGGTATGTACTCACATTCATTGGCATTAGCTATAGGTATGTACTCACATTCATTGGCATTAGCTATAGGTAGGTACTCATATTCATTGGCATTAGCTATAGGTAGGTACTCACATTCATTTACATTAGCTATAGGTAGGTACTCACATTCATTTACATTAGCTATAGGTAGGTACTCACATTCATTTACATTAGCTATAGGTAGGCACTCACATTCATTTACATTAGCTATAGGTAGGTACTCACATTCATTTACATTAGCTATAGGTAGGTACTCGCATTCATTTACATTAGCTATAGGTAGGTACTCACATTCATTTACATTAGCTATAGGTAGGTACTCACATTCATTTACATTAGCTATAGGTAGGTACTCACATTCATTTACATTAGCTATAGGTAGGTACTCACATTCATTGGCATTAGCTATAGGTAGGTACTCACATTCATTGGCATTAGCTATAGGTAGGTACTCACATTCATTTACATTAGCTATAGGTAGGTACTCACATTCATTTACATTAGCTATAGGTAGGTACTCACATTCATTGGCATTAGCTATAGGTAGGTACTCACATTCATTTACATTAGCTATAGGTAGGTACTCACATTCATTTACATTAGCTATAGGTAGGTACTCACATTCATTGGCATTAGCTATAGGTAGGTACTCACATTCATTGGCATTAGCTATAGGTAGGTACTCACATTCATTTACATTAGCTATAGGTAGGCACTCACATTCATTTACATTAGCTATAGGTAGGCACTCACATTCATTTACATTAGCTATAGGTAGGTACTCACATTCATTTACATTAGCTATAGGTAGGTACTCACATTCATTGGCATTAGCTATAGGTAGGTACTCACATTCATTGGCATTAGCTATAGGTAGGTACTCACATTCATTTACATTAGCTATAGGTAGGTACTCACATTCATTTACATTAGCTATAGGTAGGTACTCACATTCATTTACATTAGCTATAGGTAGGTACTCACATTCATTTACATTAGCTATAGGTAGGCACTCACATTCATTTACATTAGCTATAGGTAGGTACTCACATTCATTTACATTAGCTATAGGTAGGTACTCACATTCATTTACATTAGCTATAGGTAGGTACTCACATTCATTTACATTAGCTATAGGTAGGTACTCACATTCATTTACATTAGCTATAGGTAGGTACTCACATTCATTGGCATTAGCTATAGGTAGGTACTCACATTCATTGGCATTAGCTATAGGTAGGTACTCACATTCATTTACATTAGCTATAGGTAGGTACTCACATTCATTGGCATTAGCTATAGGTAGGTACTCACATTCATTTACATTAGCTATAGGTAGGTACTCGCATTCATTGGCATTAGCTATAGGTAGGTACTCACATTCATTGGCATTAGCTATAGGTAGGTACTCACATTCATTGGCATTAGCTATAGGTAGGTACTCACATTCATTGGCATTAGCTATAGGTAGGTACTCACATTCATTTACATTAGCTATAGGTAGGCACTCACATTCATTTACATTAGCTATAGGTAGGTACTCATATTCATTTACATTAGCTATAGGTAGGTACTCACATTCATTGGCATTAGCTATAGGTAGGTACTCATATTCATTGGCATTAGCTATAGGTAGGTACTCACATTCATTTACATTAGCTATAGGTAGGTACTCACATTCATTGGCATTAGCTATAGGTAGGTACTCATATTCATTGGCATTAGCTATAGGTAGGTACTCACATTCATTTACATTAGCTATAGGTATGTACTCACATTCATTTACATTAGCTATAGGTAGGTACTCACATTCATTTACATTAGCTATAGGTAGGTACTCACATTCATTTACATTAGCTATAGGTAGGTACTCACATTCATTTACATTAGCTATAGGTAGGTACTCACATTCATTGGCATTAGCTATAGGTAGGTACTCACATTCATTGGCATTAGCTATAGGTAGGTACTCACATTCATTTACATTAGCTATAGGTAGGCACTCACATTCATTTACATTAGCTATAGGTAGGTACTCATATTCATTTACATTAGCTATAGGTAGGTACTCACATTCATTGGCATTAGCTATAGGTAGGTACTCATATTCATTGGCATTAGCTATAGGTAGGTACTCACATTCATTTACATTAGCTATAGGTAGGTACTCACATTCATTGGCATTAGCTATAGGTAGGTACTCATATTCATTGGCATTAGCTATAGGTAGGTACTCACATTCATTTACATTAGCTATAGGTATGTACTCACATTCATTTACATTAGCTATAGGTAGGTACTCACATTCATTTACATTAGCTATAGGTAGGTACTCACATTCATTTACATTAGCTATAGGTAGGTACTCACATTCATTTACATTAGCTATAGGTATGTACTCACATTCATTTACATTAGCTATAGGTATGTACTCACATTCATTTACATTAGCTATAGGTAGGTACTCACATTCATTTACATTAGCTATAGGTATGTACTCACATTCATTTACATTAGCTATAGGTAGGTACTCACATTCATTTACATTAGCTATAGGTAGGTACTCACATTCATTTACATTAGCTATAGGTAGGTACTCACATTCATTTACATTAGCTATAGGTAGGTACTCACATTCATTTACATTAGCTATAGGTAGGTACTCACATTCATTGGCATTCTCATCCTATTGACAGGATTTCCTCTCATTCCTCCCCTTCCTCTGCCTCTGTTCATTCCTCCTCTCCTTTTGTTGAACATTCCCTCATTTGGTACATTTGCTGTCACTACTTGGTCTGCAAAGAATAAAACACTAATTAATGAGCATCACACATGTGATTTTTTAGAATTTTAGATAATTGGTATTACAGATAGCTACAAGATCTAGACTAATATTTTACCTCATGTGTGTATTTATTTATTTATATACTAGTGTATTTGCCCATTAAAAATAACGGGTCTTCAATAGAAATTTATTACCCATTGTTGAGATATTTTTAGTAAATAAAAATAAAAATTAGAAAATTCTGTATTAACTGATACTTATTTCATAAATAAATACATTTAGAAATTGAATAAAAACCAACTTTTAATATCAAGTCAATATATTCCAGTGCGTATCATAGTTACATTCTTCATGTTTAATACCCGTAGAGTAAAAGCGGACACCAAATAAATAAATAAACACACTAAGGAAATTATTAGTATAGATATTTATTTGGTGTCCGCTTCTACACAACGGCTATTAAACATGAAGAATGTAACTATGATACGCACGAAAATATATTGACTTGATATTTGAATTCTCCTGTTTTTATTCAATTTTCAAATGTTTTTATCTATAAAATAAATTAGACTATGCAGAAATTTTCATTTAAATTGAATTCATTAAAAGTAACTTAATAACCAAAGTTCATAGACTACAACAGGTTAACCAGTCTGGAAAAGAAATGCCAGAGGTACGATGTGACCATATGGCAGTTTTTGAAAAATGAGTTGTGAAACAGTGAGATATAGCTATGGCGTTTTCTCTTAAACCATACATTTTTCGATTCTGGTTCCATACTCAGAATTCTTTTAAATTTAATAATCTATAAGATTATATAAAACTATAATAATATAAATGTGTTTCCAGGGAAAAATAGATAAAAAACTAATGACCATTCGCTCCGGTGATTAGTGTGCAACAGAACAGTGTATGGAAAGAACTTTCGTCTTGAATATCTCCTAAACCATAAATTAAACAATGTGGGGCCACAGCCAGAACTCTTAAATTTAATAATCTATTGAATAGTATAAAAATATTCCAATATTAATATTGTTTCGCTTGCAAATGGATAATAAACTAACTGCGATGAACTCCGAAAATTAGTGTGCTACACTCTTTAAAAAAAAACTGCAGTGTTTCGTTTTGAATATCTCTTAAACTATAGATTTTACAATGTGGGTCCATAGCCAGAACTCTTTTAAATTTAATAATCTATCGAGGGGTATGAAAATATTCCAATATTATTATTTTATCGCTTGTTAAAGGATAAAAACCCGAATGCCAGGATGCTACAAAATCCTTTTGCATTTAAATTTAAAGGGGTACTGGTTAACATTTTCATACGCTTTTATTACTGTTGTTAAAATTATAACACACATAATATTGTAATAATAACATAAGAAATAAATAACATAAAATGTCAATTAATTGTAACATAAGTTTCATGACACTGCATTGCTATAACAATTATTTAGGTTACTAATTGTACTTATTATTATACAAAATAGCTACCAATACAGAGTATAGGTACTTTAACTTCAAAAATTATTTATTTTTCGTAGGGATTGATCAAAATAGTTCTTCAAAGTATTACCTAATCAGTTATTATTTATTTTTTAATAAAATAAACTTTTTAATTTCAGAGATGATTTAGAAAATGAAACTTAACCTTTGTTAAATTATGACTAGGTTCTCTGAAATTAAAAAAGTAGCTATATTTTATTCAAAAATAATACCTAATAACTAATTAGCATGTAGGAGAATTATTTTGATAGCACTTTTATGAAAAATATTAATCAACTTTTAAAATTGTCTGAAGACTTGGTGGATGCAGTTCATAGTAACACTTTGAAGTTGTCGTATTATTCAATTAGTCTAACCTGTTATAGCTAGTCTATGAACATTGCTAATAACGGGTAATAAATTGGTATTGATGATGACCTGATATTTTAACAGGATTTGTGCACTAGTAATTGAATAAACTGTTCACATTGTAGGTAAAATAGTGTGGAGTTTTAATAACCCAAATTTTGAATAAATTCACTTTTTTTTTGCTCTAGCAAACACCCTGATGATTAATTATTTAGTAGGGGTTTCGACGTCTGCTTTGGAAATGAAGGGCAATACCTCTGACATCGAAAAGAATTTAAATACAAGAGACTTCAACATGTTGACTACATATGCTCAAAATGAAGTCTTGCTAAACTGAGGATTCAAAAATTACAACTTTTCAAGTTTACGTTATTGACATGGTATAAACAGCTGTAGGTATACTTGTGGTACCAACACATTGTCACAAATTAATTAAGATTTCAAAATTGGCAGGCACCTTGCCTATCAGTAATAGCTACCACATAGTGGAACAAATACGTAGATTACGTAGCAACGGGTTGAAGAAGTTCAAACCAAGGGCTAAACCTTCTTTCTTTCTCACTACACTAGATAATTTGAAAGGTAGACCCTCACCAAGCGAATCAGGTATGTCCCTCAGAGTCGTTCCAGATCTCCTGAGAGAAACGACAGAGCTGGAATTTTCTTCTCTCTCACTTTTGAACCTATCTCCTCTACTCTCTGTCTCCTCTTCTTCTTCCTCTTCAATGTCAGTGCTTTTGTGCTCTGCCTCTGAAGTGGTGAAAAAAATTAGCTTTAGGTTGTCTGTGTTAGAAGAGGTAAATGAACTGTTTTTCATACTGACATGATCTAGACCAGTGGTTCATGAACCAATTTACATGACGGCTTTCAACTGATTAAATATAACAGGGTTGTCATGAGTACTTTAATGCATAGTTACATATATGTAGTCCTACAAATAAAAAGCAGTAGAAACGGCGCTGCCTTGAGATATGAATATATCTCAAAATCCACAAAAATTGAATTGAATGAGTAGCTAAATCATGAAAAGTGAATGGAAAAATAAAATTAGATTCATTAAATTGCTAATTAGACTAAATTGGTAAGAAATTTCATGTCTGTTTCTAAACCTATGAGCAAAAGCCATAATGATTCAACAAGTAGCTGAATTTTATTTGAATAAAAGATTAACATGTGACACTAACCCATCTGTTCATTAACATTGATGTGCTCTGTTGGCTCCTCTTGGTAATGCTCCTCAGGATATACCTGGTGAGGAAGCAGCTTCTCTTCACTGTACTGCTCCTCAATGCCCTCCTCCTCATACTCATTAGCTTCACCCTCTCCCTGCTCCTCATTATAGCTAAGAGCTTCTGGAGCCTCTAGCTGCTGAGAAAGGAATCGCCAGGTTATAAACAGAGTAACCTAACCTACTTATTCTCTATAATCCATACTGTATGAAAAGAATATTGAGTACACAATTAAATGATAAATTAACAGCAATTAACATAGTATTTTAGAATGGTGGTAAGTTGTAGTTTTTAAATTGATATTAGCTAGCTACTGATTTTCTTAACTTACAAATATTTGTGAATTATGTAACATAAGTCATGAAATATTGAATGTTAGAACATGTTTCATGTCAACTCATTCAGAAGAAAAAATGATGGTTGAATTAATGGTTAAATTACATATCTAAGCCAATCAATTATAACATTCAGATAACTAGCTATCTTGATGATTCAATAAAATATTCTCCAAATACCTACCAGCTTAGGTTATTATTAGGGTCGTGAAAATAGGCTTCTAAAATCATAGATTGCGAAAAATATTACAGATGGAGAGAATTTTAACACCATTGAATGGTTCTACACCTGTGGTATATAGTATTGGATACCATTTCACTTTGTGATTTCATCAATGATATTCTGGGGATCTATGATTTTAAAAGCATATTGTCACAGCCACAGTTATCTACATGTTGCAAGCAATAACAGAATTAAAAGTCTATACTTTACCTGTTCATCGAGTAGAGCATTTTCTTCATCTTCATTCAAATCATACTCTTCATAGTCCAAATCATCTCCAGCTATTAAATCTTCTTCATCCATTGTAGTTGAATATTATTCAGTTGTAGCTCAAACAAACTCAGCCAAAATAGCACAGCTTGCTATATTTACAGATATTTTGAATTGGACTTGAAAAAATATCAGGTTTTGGAGATTTAATTTAAATAAAATATGGACCTAATTATTGGGAGTTGAAAACAAATAAACAAGACAGTCCACTTTTAATTCTAAAATGTGACAGCTAAAATTTTCATTTCACATTATCATAATAACATTTCTAGTAGTGAAAACACCAAGAGCTACTACATAATTAAACATAATTAAATTTATGCATCAGACATGATGCATAAAGATGTTTTCAGGTGTAAAATCTTTCCTAGGAAGTTCTATTTCTTCTTCAAAGTATCTTAAATGTGGCGACCTTGATCCATTTTATCACCAAACTGGCGGGCCGGCGACTTTCCTGCCACACTTTGAAACATGGATAATTTGATCATTTTGGAGAGAAATTTTGTAGCAGGAGAGACAAATGGACCAGTTTGAAAAGAAAGTCACCTCAGGGCCATGTTTCAAAAGGTGGCAGGGAAGTCGCCAGTTTGGTGATAAAATAAATCAAGGTCGCCACATTTAAGATACTTTGAAGAAGAAATAGGACTTCCTAGTTAACCCTAGTAACTTAGGGACTGGTCCATGCGCACTAGTCCTCATGAAAAATTATAAATAATTTTATTTTTAAAACCAATTTGGAACCTGTCTTTTCATGACTTTTATTTTTCACCATAAATACATACGATTATACAAAAAAGAAGATTATAAATGACAAAATAGTAATATTATGACCATTTATTCAAATATACAGGGTGTCACAGGGTACTGCAGAAACTATTGAATGTACATGTACATTACTAGTATCTTTTTCATTGTTGAACTCTACTCCTTCCACAGTTTTTGTTTCTTATATTTGGTTGTTAATTTTATTTTAAAATGATGATTATTCTTTGATTTGAGCCGTTTGATCAAAATTGCGAGCCGACGGAGCCGTGGGATAAAAACTAACTGCAAGCCGTGGGAAATAAAGAGAACCGTGGTGCCTGGTGGAAGGAGTGATTACTAGATTTGGTCCAGATTGTATTTGGTGGTAAATTCCAATGATATGTCAGTAGATATTCAATTACTCTAATAAAAAAATTCTTGCAATGTCTCCTAGTTCAAGAGTATGTACCAAGTCGCCGATTAATAGTAGACTTAAAATTTGTGAAAATAAGTATCTTTCACATATATAGACGACTAATGAGTACTTAAAAATTTAAATTAGGTTTAAAATTTAAATTGGTGACTCATAATCATAAACAGCGGAACTGTGCATCTCTGTTGAAATGTAAACAAAGCCGCCATTTTGTTTTGATATTGCGCTCCACCCAAGTAATAAAGCATGTCCAAACTCGCCATTTTAATGACGAGTTTGCCAGAGTGTAATAATAACTCATTTCAGATTGACTAGTAACTCTGTTAGGAATTTAGAATGAACAAAAATTATTCATTTTAACCCTATAAATGCAGAAATCAGTAAATTATTTTATAAATTTCAACTCCGCAGTGAATACTAATGTAAAATAAGTCATTTAAGCTTCACAATTGGGCTTGTTGTGATGATAAACATCACTAATGGGAATGCATGAAGTTAGAACTTAGAAGTAACTCTGTTAGAATTTATGTTTTCCAGTCTGGCGAGTTTGTGACAGTTATTTTGAGCCCTTCAATTGCAAATGGTGAATTTTATCTATTTTTCTCCTATGCTACAATGTTATTTTGGAGAGAATTTATGGAAATTTGATCATTTTTAATTTTGGAGAGAATTTGTTGAATTTTGGAGAGAGCTGGAGAGACAAATGGCGAGTTTATGAGACATATTATTTTACTTGGCGCTCCACGATGTAGCTATAATTCAAATTGTGTATCAGTTTTCTGTTTTCGGTGTTCTTTTGTTATGAATGATGTGGTCACTACTCACTAGTTGTCATTTTAAATTTATAATTTAATGCTCTCTGACTAATTATAGGAAAAAAATATGAATAACTATGAAAGAAACTTAAGAAAGTATGCCTCTCTCAGGCTCTCTGTGATTGGCTGGTATCAATTGTATGCCTCTCTCTGATTGGCTAATATGCTCTCAAAGTCTTAATTAATTTAAGTAGTTATAATAATTATATAATATAGGTATATTGAAACTGTCGACTTTCAAAAATCAAAATTGGAATTAAATTATGATGACTGGCAACTGCATTACTAATTTTAGTTGACTTATTTTGAAAAAAAAAAGATATACTACCTATTGGCCAGTTTGTATATGGTGCACTGAACTTCTCTGACTTTTTCAAAAAACTGGGAAAAAGCTGGCAGCTGCCAACATTTTTCATCAATTTGTCTAGTCCTCCAACATTTTTTCCAGTTTCCCCTCCCAAAATTAATGGTAATATAGGAATCAATAGCTAAATATCCTCAGACATTGCAGGAATTTTTGTATTAGAGAAATTAAATATCTCCCGATATATCATTGGAATAATGGAATTTACCACCAAATACAATCTGGCCTATCCAGACTGCAGAATATGGGACATTTTTAACATTTTCTGTGCGAACAAACCTTAATTTCCTCTTATGTTTGCATGTAGTTTACTGAGAACAGAAGCTGAAATAGAGGATATCTTGGAGAACAGTTTACCTGTTCCTGTAGTCTGGTGCATTATGCATAAGTATCTAAAAGCTGAGCGGCGCACCACATTACGGGCACTACAATACGGCTCACCACTGTACTTTCTATTAATGACCTCAATGTGAAAAACTGTTATGTAGTGTGTTGTATCCGCTAGTTTGTTGTTCTGCACACTTCATGATTGTTTAATGACCTGGCAGGGGGGTTCGGGGGGCGGCACGCCCCCCGATACATCTACCTAACGGCTA
Source organism: Caprella mutica (assembly GCA_947561585.1). NCBI lineage: Eukaryota > Metazoa > Arthropoda > Malacostraca > Amphipoda > Caprellidae > Caprella > Caprella mutica. The sequence goes on along the minus strand of CANNZV010001123.1, from coordinate 108,648 downwards.
ACTGATAAGTTTTTATTTACACCTCAGACTGAAAGTTTACAATAGTTACCCCATAAAATTACAAATACAGTTTTCTATGATGAATTTTATTTTCTATTCCAAATTAAACATCTCAATCAAATAATTAAACTGTGTAGTATAAACATTGGATTCAGGTACCGTCCAGGTAATGAAGCATGTCCAAACTCGCCATTTTAATGGCGAGTTTGTGACAGTTATTTTGAGCCCTTCAATTGCAAATGGCGAGAAATATCTAATTTTCTCCTATGCTGCAATGTTATTTTGGAGAGAATTTATGATAATTTGATCATTTTGGAGAGAAATTTGGTGATTTTTGGAGAGACATATGGAGAGTTTATGAGACATACTATTTTACTTGGGGTACCGTCAGGCGTCAGCGGTCCTACGAATAACCCAAATGAACCCAAATGAAACCCAAATGAACCCAAATGAAACCCAAATGAATTCCTACGAATAACCCAAATGAACCCAAATGAAACCAAATGAACCCAAATGAAACCCAAATGAATTCCTACGAATAACCCAAATGAACCCAAATGAAACCCAAATGAACCCAAATGAAACCCAAATGAATTCCTACGAATAACCCAAATGAACCCAAATGAAACCAAATGAACCCAAATGAAACTCAAATGAACCCAAATGAACCCAAATGAAACCCAAATGAATTCCTACGAATAACCCAAATGAACCCAAATGAAATTCAAATGAACCCAAATGAACCCAAATGAAACTCAAATGAACCCAAATGAAACTCAAATGAACCCAAATGAAACCCAAATAAAGTCCTACAAATAACCCAAATGAAACCCAAATAAAGTCCTACAAATAACCCAAATGAAACTCAAATGAACCCAAATGAAGTCCTACGAATAACCCAAATGAACCCAAATGAAGTCCTACGAATAACCCAAATGAAACCAAATGAAACCCAAATGAACCCAAATGAAACCCAAATGAATTCCTACGAATAACCCAAATGAACCCAAATGAACCCAAATGAAACTCAAATGAACCCAAATGAAACTCAAATGAACCCAAATGAACCCAAATGAAACCCAAATGAACCCAAATGAAACCAAATGAACCCAAATGAAGTCCTACGAATAACCCAAATGAACCCAAATGAAACCAAATGAACATAAAAACGAACAACCCAAATGAAGCAGAAACAACCCAAATGAAGCAGAAACAACCCAAATGAAGCAGAAACAACACAAATGAAGCAGAAACAACCCAAATGAAGCAGAAACAACCCAAATGAAGCAGAAACAACCCAAATGAAGCAGAAACAACCCAAATGAAGCAGAAACAACCCAAATGAAGCAGATACAACCCAAATGAAGCAGAAACAACCCAAATGAAGCAGAACAATCCAATTGATGCTAAAAACGAATAACCCAAATGAAGCTAAAAACGAATTCAAATGAAGTAGAAACAATTCAAACATTTAGTAATCAATTGGTCTTCATATGGTCTTCATTCGATTTTCATTTGATTTTCATTTTATATTCTTTTTATATTCATTTGATATTCATTTGGTATTCATTTGGTTTTCATTTGGTATTTATCTGGTATTCATTCACAGTGAAGTGTTTAAACAACCATCATTTGTTGTTATTAATATTCACAGTGAAGTGTTAAAACAACCATCATTTGTTGTTATTAATATTCGCAGTGAAGTGTTAAAACAACCATCATTTGTTGTTATTAATATTCGCAGTGAAGGGTTAAAACAACCATCATTTGGTGCTAGGACGAAACGGTGCTAGGACGTTTTGTACCCGGACATTTCGTTAACGGACGTTTCGTTAACGGACGTTTCGTTAACGGACGTTTCGTTAAAAGGACGTTTCGTTACTAGCACGATAATTCATTACCAGTTTTTTCGTTCCAAATCGCTACTAACGATTTTTATAATTCGAAATGAGTTATAGACTGAAAAATATACCAATCACTTAAATTATAAATATATAGCTATTGAATATTTTTCCCTATGTGAACCAATTACTGGAAGTTTTCAAACATTTTAGAAAATAATAAATAAGAATAAAGAGTTGAAATGTTAAATTATATAGTCTTTTCTTATATGATTGAAAATAGTTATTACTTTCGCAAAATAGCGGAAGGTTATGTTTCTTTCATTGAGTTATTTTCATTCGGCAACTTGTAACATCTGGTAATTGGAATTTTACACTAACTTTGAAACATTTTCCAAAATATGAAAAACAAAAGATTTCCCCAATGTAGGTATTATCTCCGAGTTCTCGGACTGAACCACATTTTCAATCGTATGAGGACAAAAAAAAATAGATTTATTGTTATTTAACTTGTATATCGATTGCAATCCATGGTATTTTCACTTCCAGCTTTTCTAATCAAAGAAATTAAGTAATGATTATTAATTTTAATACATCTGATTAAAATCAATGTATAACTAAACGAATAAAAAATATGTTTAAAAAGTAGACGCTATTTTTGAAGTAGTAAAACTTGTAATACATGGGATTGGTATAAAATTGTTGTCTAAAATAAAATTGTCTAATAAAAATCGTTTCCAATTCATAAAAAAATAAACTGGTAACGAAACGTCCTAGTAACAAAACGTCCTATAGAAACGAAACGTCCTAGTAACGAAACATCCTATAGAAACGAAACGTCCTAGTAACGAAACGTCCTATAGAAACGAAACGTCCTAGTAACGAAACGTCCTATAGAAACGAAACGTCCTAGTAACGAAACGTCCTATAGAAACGAAACGTCCCAGTAACGAAACGTCCCAGTAACGATTAACGAAAAGTCCTACTAACGAATCATCCGTTAACGAAACGTCCGGTCACCATTATTAATATTCACAGTGATAGGTGAAACTATCAAGTTCACCAAATTACTCAATATGTTTTATAACAATACAACATCTGTCACTGATGTGTTCTAACACCCCCGTCTGTACATGAAGGGGTACACTCCCTGTTATGAAATATGATTTAAAATAGAAATAACTATATATATATTTCAATAACTCTGAAATAACATTATCTCTTTCTCAAGAATTTCGAATTATTTTAATAACTTATTTCCCCTTTCTTGGGGAAAAAAGGATACATTTTTTTGCTTTTAAAAAAGAAGAAAAAGAAAGTATGGAAAAAGAAAGTATGGAAAAAGAAAGTATGGAAAAAGAAGGTACGGAAAAAGAAGATACGGAAACAGAAGATACGGAAACAGAAGATACGGAAACAGAAGGTGCGGAAAAGAAGGTACGGAAAAAGAGGGCAAGATAAAAATGGGGCAAGATAAAAAGAGGGCAAGATAAAAAGAGGGCAAGATAAAAAGAGGGCAAGATAAAAAGAGGGTACGAGAAAGAGGGTAAGATAAAAATAAGGTGAGATTCATTTGAATCTTTTTTTTCTCTTTCTACTTCATTTTAATTCGTTTTTATCTTCATTTGGGTTGTTTCTGCTTCATTTTGGGTTCATTTGGGTTATTCGTAGGACTTCATTTTGGACACGGTGTTCATTTGGGTTATTCATAGGACTTCATTTTGGTTTCATTTGGTTTTATTTGGGTTTCATTTGGTTTCATTTGGTTTCATTTGGGTTCATTTGGGTTATTCGTTGGACTTCATTTGGGTTCATTTGGTTTCATTTGAGTTTCATTTGAGTTTCATTTGAGTTTCATTTGGGTTCATTTGGGTTCATTTGAGTTCATTTGAGTTCATTTGGGTTATTCGTAGGAATTCATTTGGGTTCATTTGAGTTTCATTTGGGTTCATTTGGGTTCATTTGGTTTCATTTGGGTTATTCGTAGGAATTCATTTGGGTTCATTTGGGTTTCATTTGGGTTCATTTGGTTTCATTTGGTTTCATTTGGTTTCATTTGGTTTCATTTGGGTTCATTTGGGTTATTCGTTGGACTTCATTTGGGTTATTCGTTGGACTTCATTTGGGTTATTCGTTGGACTTCATTTGGGTTATTCGTTGGACTTCATTTGGTTTCATTTGGGTTTCATTTGGGTTCATTTGGGTTTCATTTGGGTTCATTTGGGTTATTCGAAGGACCCGGCGTCAGACATGAATTTGATACGACAATTAGAATTAGGTAAGTACCTATCAAATTAACTCCATTTATCATTAATCTGTATTCAAATTACCTATCTAATAGAATGCGCCGTACTGGTGTGCGCCGCTCAGCTTTTAGATACGTATCGTCTGGTGGCCTATTGGCGACTCAATAAATATTCTCTGAAACTAGGCAATGTCGGATGATATTTAGCTATTAATTCCTATAGGTATTACCATTAATTTTTGGAGGAGAAACTGGAAAAATGTTGGAGGACTAGACAAATTGATGAAAAATGTTGGCAGCTTTTTCTCAGTCCTCAGTTTTTTTAAAAACTCAGAGGAGTTCAGTGAAGTTGTGAACCAAATACAAACTGGGATTTGGTTACTTATAATTAACTTCCAAAGTTCCAAGTATCTGGATACTTTATCATACTTATACTTAATAAGCTAAATAACAAATGACTGTGCAGAGCACCATAATTGTATATGGAGAACTCATGGCCAATTAGAACCGTGGAAAAAAAGAAAAATTAACATATTAACGGACCGGGAATATTTGAACAAGTGAAAATTCATATTTGATGACCGCGACTTTCGAAAAAATTCACATAGAATGCAATCTGGAATTTACACTTGTCTAAACTCTAAATAATAACCGTCTAATGACTAATAGGTATGCCTATAATATATTTTATAGGCCTGCCTACCTAATTAACTTTTAAGAAAATAATTTTCAAACAATAGCTTGCTACAAGACGAACACAACTTGGAAGATAAGTTTTTATACCAAAATATTTCCCTTAAAGTATTAACAAAAACAGATATAACTAGAACACAGATTACATAGTTTTACTTCCGCACGGTATAGTACCTATTCTCTTTCTTTCTTTCTTCTTCAGTTTAATGAGGTTATCGGACCCAATGGACACCATGCACCTCAGGTCTTCAGATTCAGCCAGTAGTCTAGCTATCACTTTCTGTAAAAGAAAAAATAATTTTAGATATAGATAGTGGTCTTGGCTCATAGAAATACAGCACCCATAATATAGTGTATTAGTGCCATTTATTAGTTATGCCGAGTTAGTAGCCAACTACCACGGCCTAATTGCACTGCAGAGGTTGGAGATTTGATGACCTGGTTGTACTCCAATTGCCATCGCCTCGCCTGGTGGGCCACGAGGCGCCTCAAGAGACAGTGAGACTGGTACATCATTATATTAATGGGGACTCTAACAATAATTTGGTATTCCATTTTCACATGCAATTACCCAGACAAAATCAATAATATAATGGAAGTGAGAATATTCAGGGGCCTCTGCGGTTGCTTATTATTTATTCAGCAAATTTACATTACAAAACACTCCCTTACATGAGGGGTTTACATTAGAACTTTATCTAGAATAGGAGCGTTTTGTAACTTTTTTATTCTGTTTCAGAACAGTTACTTAATAGGGAAAAATTAGGGTTAGTTATCATTTGTTAATATTACAAGGTTATTTTATAAGGGGAAGATCCAGAGGCAGTAGTTCAACATTAAAAATCATTCATTCTATTTGATACATGTAGGTATTCTACTACTGCATATATTATATTTTTCTGCTTCTGTTCATTAAAACATCCCCCACCCAATAAGTTTCTCAAATTCATTGGAACACTTAAATCTTGCATTCTCCTATTGAGAGTATCACGAATATCAGAGAGATCAGGGCAAGAAAGAAAGAAGTGTTCTACAGTTTCAACATTACCACAATTGCATAGATTACTATCCCTCATATCAAATCTAGCTACATGACTATTCAAACCAACATGACCAATACGAAGTTTAGCCAAGGCAGTTTCAATTGTTCTGACAGAGTGTGAGGCCCATGGCCAAAATGAAATGTTTTCTTTTATCATTCTCAAGTGTTTACCTTTATTTGTAGTTTCTACCTGACCATACCAATATTCCTGCCATTCTCTTAGCTGTTTTACTGATAAAAGTCTACTTTTCTCTCTCTTGCAAATAGGAGATTCTGTGATGTAAGTGAGACCATGAGCACCCTTTGCACCTGCATCAGCCAGCTCATTACCCACTATTCCTCTGTGACTGGGAATAAATTGAATAATTACTTTATATTGGAAATTAAGATCAAGTAAAAGATTTTGTATTTTATATACAAGATTAATATGGGTCTTAGGATTTTTATTCAGTATTGAATGTAGACCAGATTGAGAGTCTGAGAATATCACCACTCCCCCTGCTGCATGGTGGACTCTATTAGAGAGGTATTCCAATGCTTTATATATAGCAAAAAGTTCAGCTCCTAATATAGTAATTATAGGATTTAGTTTCCATCCATCATATATATGTGTCTCATTAAATATCACCAGAGCAGCAGAGGTTGATATTTCATTCTCAGACATGACAGATCCATCTGTATATATTTCCATAAATGATTTATAATGGGTTACTTTAAGATTATTGAAAATAGATTTTATTTGCCATTCCGTTAGGTCATTCTTTGAGGGCATAGATTCTATTTCTGGTTTAACAAAAAAGTTAAAGTCAACCCATGGGGGAATAGGAGATATAAGTTCTGTGAATTGTGGGTGAGGCACAGGAAATTGGCACTTCTTCAAAGCCTGCCAGCATCTCACAATGACTGGAGGCATTCTCACAGTAGATGACCATGCCTTGTGGTAATGCTCCACAGCTGACTCAAACAGTTCATCTGTTACTGGAGTGTTCTTTGGTAGCTCACACAATCTAAAATAATATTTTAAGAGATTATTATTTCTGTGGAAGTGCAGGGGAGGGACATTACTTTCTACTTCTAATGATAGTATAGGTGAAGTTTTTCTTGCTCCAATGGCTAATCTTAAACAGTTATTTTGGATTTTATTCAATTTATTTAAATGAGTTATACTAGCTGTCATATAGAAAATGCTCCCATAATCCAAGATACTACGAACGAGTGACTTGTACAATTTTAGGAGTACTTCTCTATCTGCTCCCCAGTGATGATGGGAGACAATTTTCAGAATATTCATTTTTTTTACACATTTATTAGTTATATATTTTATTTGAGGTGACCATGTTAACCTTGGTTTATCAAAAATAATTCCTAAATATTTGTATTTTGCAACAAATTCTATAGGATCACCTTCAATTGTAATATTTGGTTCCTGTAACTGTTTCAAAGTGAACATCATTGCTTTAGTTTTGTTTCTATTTAATTTAAATCCCCACTGACAGAACCAATCAGTTAGTTTATCTATATGATTTTGAATAGATTCTTTTAATACATTGATCTCTGATCCAGAACCAAAAATAACAATATCATCAGCATATTCTGCCATTTTTACATTTTCTGAGTGGGGAATACTGGACATCATTATATTAAATAAAGTGGGTGCTAGAATGGAGCCTTGTGGCACACCTGAGGACATGTCAAATTCATCAGAGTATTCACCCTCAAAATATACCTGAAATTTCCTACCTGTCAAATATTCTCTAATCCAGCCTAGCATCTTACCTCTAATACCAACTCTGACTACTTCTGAAAGCAATCCCAGATGCCAGATACCATCATATGCATGACTAATGTCAAAAAATACTGCTATACATATCTGTCTGTTATATAGAGCATCTCTTACACAGTTCTCCAATCTAGATATCTGATCTAAGGTACACATTCTCTTTCTGAACCCTCCTTGAGTCTCACTCAGCATGTTTTTTCTTTCAAGGACATAATTAAGTCTATTACATACTAATCTTTCAATTAATTTACTAAAACATGGAAGAAGAGAAATAGGCCTGTAAGCAGAGGGTTCAGAGGGAGATTTTTCAGGTTTGAGAATGGGCAGAATTATAGCTAGTTTCCACTCCTGCAAAATAATAGAGCTATTAAAGCTTTCATTAATGATTTCTAAAATCCATTTTTGGTATTCAGCTGGGAGATTTTTCAGCATCTGATTATGTAGATAATCATGACCAGCAGTAGTGTCTTTAAGAGAACTTAATGCACAGGTTAGTTCATTCATATTAAACTTGGAATTGTAATCCAAATCTGCTTCATCTATCAATGCGAGGGTTACCTGGAGGAGGAAATTATTAGGACGAACACCATGAAATTGACTATTAAAAATATTATAGTAATGCTCAGCAATTATATTTGCTTTCTGATTAGAGTTAGTAATAATTTGGTTGTTATAGTTTATTGGTTGAGAGTAAGTTTTATTTGCTTTACCTGTTAATCTACCTATTTGTTTCCATATTACACTAGATGGAGTGTCTTTTGTTAGGACACTTGAGAAACTTTTGAATGAATCCTTCTTGGCTCTTTTTGTAACTCTTTTCACATCAGCCTCAGCCCTACGTAGAGCTACAAGATTATCAACAGTGGGGTGCTTGTGGAAAATATTTTTCTTGTTTCTCCTAATTTTAATAAAGGAATCACATTCATGATTCCACCAAGTCTTTGAGTATTTAGGATTAACCACCTCTTTAGTACATTTAAAATAATCTCTACTTGTATCTATAAGAGACTGTAAAAATGCATTGTAAGAGTTTTCTAAAGATAGTTTATTGTCAGTTCTTTTTGGTAAGGCTCCTCTCCAATCTGACCAAGTTTTAGAGGTACCAAAAATCCATCTCTTTCTTCTTTTGAAAGGATTGAGATCAGGTTTGAAATTGATAGATATATTCACAGGACAATGGTCACTACCCATATCTTCTCCTAGGGAAATATTAGATGAGCTCATTAAAGAGCCACTAACCAGGCATAAATCTAATGTTGAAAATTTCCGAGTTGCTGTGTGATAATAAGTAGGAAAATTAGTTGGGGTCAATAAGCAAAGGTCAGGGTCATTGAGCAGTACCTGGCTCAGACTGTCTCCAGTTAAGTTTTCTATATTGTCTGTATCCCACATATTACTATGGGCATTAAAATCACCTACAATTACTCTATTTTGTCCCAGTTGACCAAAGTAATGCTCAAATTCACTGACAGATACATTTACATTAGGATTATACATATTTAAAATATCAAGTTTGCTATTTGAGGAATAAATTGTCACAGCCTGTACTTCTAGAACACTATTTACATAATTAACTAAATTAATTTCTTTTACGCATATATCACTGCGTACCAGGATGGCTATTCCTCCACCTGCTCTATTCTGTCTACATACAAAAAAAGGTTTATAATTTATGAAATTAGGTAATCTATTTTCTTTGAGCCATGTTTCACATAGACAAACTACATGAGGCTTCCTTGAATACAATATTATTTTAAAATGAGAAAGTTTTGTATACAGGCTGTGACAATTCCAATTTAAAATATCAAGTTTGTCAGTCATTTTTGTGGAATTCCACTTTCCTATGCATAATCAATTGTTCTGAGGTGATCTCTTTGCTTTGTTCAGTAAGTTTATCTTGGTTATGCTTCTTTTTCTTCTTCTTTCCATTTCTTACCTTCACAAATTCTGTTTTATTATTTGAATTACATTCACTAGAGTCTGAAGATAGAGATTCCTTATTTGACTTATTTATAATTACATTATTTTCTCCTACACTACCTATGATGCCTTCATCATCAACTACTGCCAGAGGAACAGAGATTCCCATTACTTGCTGAATTATGTTTCCCACAGTATCTGAATTATTGAGATCTTTGAGTTTCATTAGTTTAACAATGAGTACTGTTAATTTGACTACTATATCAACAGAGGGAATAGATTTAGGAGGGATATCAGTTTCTGTCTGGCAGCCAATTGATTTTGAATTGACTTGAGGGACTTGCTTGGAATTTACTTGGTAATTAGTAGATATGTCAGATTGTTTCACAATAACAGGTTTCTTATTATTTGCCTCGGCTAGTGCATCCCTATAGGATACTTTATGGTGGGCCCTAATTTTCTCAACTTCCTTTGCTTTTAATATGCTAGGGCAACCTCCATAATTAGCAGTGTGGGTACCATTGCAGTTTGCACATTTTACAGAAATGTTATTTTCATTAGTATTGGTCCTTTTAACACAATTTCTGGTATCATGAGAGCCAGCACATATTACGCATCTTGGAGAGAATCTACAATCTGCTGCATTATGGCCGAAACCCTGGCAGCGATAACATTGCCAAGGCTTATCGATGAAGGCTCTAACTTTGAATCTCTGATGATACAGAGTAATGTAACTAGGGATTTCTTTAGAGTCAAAGACCAGTTTTATGTTTACTGTAGGAATCTTTTCTTTGCCTTTATAGATTCTCTCCACTGATGTCAGATTGGCAATTGAAAGCATTAGTTCACTAGTTATCTCGTCTAGAGGAGTATCACATCCTATAGGTCCTATCACTCCTCTGGAATATTGCTCTGATACAGGTACTCTACATTTGATATTCCAGTTACCTAACCTATTTAAAGCTTTAATTTTATTCAGCCGATCTGTATTAACTCTAAGGAGATGCACAATCACCATCTTTTTCTTAAAGTTTTTTGTTGTCTTTTCAATAGAGCATTGTCCTAAGATTGATTTGCTTATTTCTCTGGCTAAGAAAAGGTCATTTGAAAAGAACTTGTTTATGTCCTTGCAGGGGGATTCAGGATCTATACTTATTACAGGTTCAATGATAATAGCTTGTTTGTGAAAGTTATCTTGTTGATTATTATTCCCGAAGGATTGTCCAAACTCTGAATTAGAATCATTTACTTTAGATGCAGTATCATTTGACTTAGTTACTATTTTGGTAGGGTTGGCATGACTTGTTTTATATCTCTTTGTTCTAATAATTCTACTAATTTCAATATCACTTTCTTGAGTTTCACATGAATTGTGAGCTCTAAGAGCATTTAACATTGAGCTGTCTGTACAAGAAATTAGAGGTGGATAATCCTCATTATAAGTTCCATTAATTTGGCCATCTTCAAAAGTAGAGAGTTCAAGAGATCTTTTGTGATTGAATGCAGAAGATTCCATTTGATTTGACTGAGTCATTACATTACTAGCAGTAGTTGGACAATCCTGCAAGAAGTTATCAAAGCCTGACTCATTATCTATCAAATTGAACTGAGGGAATGATGTACCAAAATTTAATGAATTTCCTAATATTTCACAGTTACTATCTTCCTCCAAAATAGGAGATTCAGTAATTGAAAAAGATGATGAGGACATAATATGATCATTTGTATGCCCTTCCATATTAGATAAGAATTTTATCTACCTAGTTAGGTTTATAGAAATGAAAAAAAATATATATATATTTATAGGTAGGTACCTACGGTATCCTACCTAATTCGTATAGACTATTATAGTCTACCTAATTATCAAATCTGAGAAAGAAAATATACCTAGCAATCAATTATAAACATTCAATGTTTTTGAAAAATAGAAAACAAGTAACCTTACCAGATAGTAGATAGCCGCTTCAAGTCCCTGCAGAGCACACAGGATCACCTATCCCATTGATGTTAGTACCTATTAATTTTGAAGCATAGTATTGAAATATTGTGCGAGTCGAGACAGAACGCTTTCCAAATTATCTTGAACTCGTTGCGAATAAACTTGAAAATGTTCACGCTCTGTTACTAAATACTAGGGCAATAATTAGAAATATAAGTTGAATCGAAATAATTTAGGTAAAGGTGCATGGTGTTAAAGGTCCTCTCCAGGCTCCGGGAAAAAATGAGCTTATAACATAATATTATAGAACTATGGTCCACGATCATTATTCTGCAAACCACATACAATTAGGTTCAGTATGTATTTTATAATTTGTTTTTAAAGTTTTTTAGTACTCTGTGAGCAACAATTGAGCGAATCACTAATCTGATGCTCAAGAAGAAGATTGTATACTCTTTGTTTTGATTACAAATTTGAATATTATAAGCAAACCATGCGTATTCGGCAATTATTTTAGATATTATAATTTGTTTCCTAAGGTATGAAAACGTTTCTATTATAAGTTCATTCAATTTTATACCTTTACAGGAATATTAAATTGATTTATTAAATCTAATACCTAGTTGACAGTCAAAACAAATGGTGTACATTCTTTTTCTTCAGGCTGAAAATTTCTTAAATTAGTAAGTCGGAAGTAAAATAAGTTTTGTAGAGTTTTGAATACAAAAATCTTTAACATATAAAATTTAAAATATGCTACCAAATTTAATGCGGTTTGCAGCAAAATGATAAGAAACATTAGCCTAGTTGAATAAGGCAATAAAAATATTTGCTTGGAGGGGACCTTTAAACCCTTGGACAAACTTTTTCTCTCATGTTGATAAATCGATAAAGGGGCATTACAGTCATTTTTTGTTTTAACAATTTTAATGTCAAACAATTTCTTAATAAGAATAAAGTATATCATGTGAAATTGCAATGTTCAATAAAATATAATAATGGGAATATATTATTTTATATATATTTAATTTCTTAGCAAATGCTAACGGTAGATGGCGCTACAATTAATGGCACCATCTTGTAAACAAACCAATCTAGATAAGTTTCTACCTAGATTCTAGATCAACCCAGCAAATGTGAATGTATCTATTCGATGTCTAAACGACTCTGTATAACCTCTCTTTTGACATCGAATACCAGTAACAAATTAGACATGGTGATATCAAGTAGACATCAATCCGATATCCGTTTGCACCGCTAAACCGCATCATTCATATCAAGTATATTTAGCATCGAAGCGATACCGGTATAACAGTGTTGAATAGAAAGATAAAATACGACATCCAACCTAAATAGGGATTCTGCATCGAATAGACGCCTAATTCTATATCTAATATGATTCGAAACGATATCCACTTGCATCCAATAAATAAATTAATTAAAATAAAAAACTCTTACTTCATTGATATAACGTACTGCACGTTTAGATGCATATCAATTCGATTAATGTTACACAATGTTATATATAAATTAAATGAGAAGAAATTAAGTGATGTGTCTGGGTATCGATCGTGGGTCCATCTCTCCTCGTGCCTGTTGCTCTGTCACTGTGCCACCGTGGATGCATTTTACTAAAAAAAATTACTTAAAGATATTTTATCTTTAAGTATATTAAAGTATCTTTAAGTATCTCGGATATACTTAAAGATATTTTAAAGTGAATATAAAATACAGGCAAGCACCGCTATTATAACAAAATCACATCGTATTCTTTTTACAAATAGGAATGAGTTGGTCAAATTTTTATATAATTGTAACTCCTTAAAAATTTCGTTCTCTAAGAGTTCAAATTAAAGAAAATATTTTAAGGCCACGACTTAGAATACAGATGAAAGTTCTGTGATGAAAGTTCAAAGTAATGAATGCATTAATTAAAATTTGACCATACATTAACTCCCACTAAGTATATACGTATAGGTATAGGTCATAATAGTTGAGTAATTATAGATTGATAGTTTTACTTATTTAATTGTGTTTCATTGAACAAACAGGAATTTTGTGCTCTATGAAATATTTTTTAGCAATAGGGTATATGTTCCAAGTTAATAATAGGGTCTATATTTTCGAACAAGGAAAATAAAGGAAAATATAATAATTATCCCAGCTAGCCAAAAGCTGTTTGTCCCACGTCTTAAGACGTCTGATACCCCTCGCTATAGAGGGATTTAAGACGTGGGGCAAGACGTGGGGCGGGGGACATCAGACGTCTTGCAGACGTCTAACCCTCTTCATTTACACAGGGGTCCCCCTCTGCAAGACGTCTGATCCCACGTCTTGTCCCCCTCTGACAGAGGGGGACATCCACCTGTCCCACGTCTTAATTACCCCACTCCGTTTTCAAGACGTGGGACCCACGTGGGACAGAGTGTGGATGTCCCTCGCTATAGAGGGATTCAAGACGTGGGACCCACGTGGGACAGAGTGCGGATGTCCCTCGCTATAGAGGGAAGAATGAAATAAGACGTGGGACAGAGTGGGAATATCCCCCTCTGCAAGACGTGGGACAGAGTGTGGATGTCCCCCTCTGCAAGACGTGGGACAGAGTGCGGATGTCCCCCTCTGCAAGACGTGGGACAGAGTGCGGATGTCCCCCTCTGCAAGACGTGGGACAGAGTGTGGATGTCCATCTCTGCAAGGGGGACATATCTCTCTTTTGGCTCAAACTACTTCGGTTAATTGGGGTATATAAATATGTATAAGAAATAAAAAAAGATCATACTAATTATTATTGCAATTTCTAACCATATTGCATATAGTGTATATGTACATTTGGCTGTAAATCATTTATTTTAATATTACATATTGTTATATACAAATTAAATGGGAAGAAATGGAGAAAGAATTGTAGTGGTCATATCGGGAATCGAACTCAGGACTCTAGTGTGATGTACTATTGAAGCCTGCGTCGCTACCTCTCAGCCATCCTGGACATGGTAGAAGAAGTATTAAAATGATCTTTATCCAACTTGATTACTTGCGTGCTTCTTAAAATTAATTTAAATAAATATAATTTAATATTCTACATTTTGGTATCTTTTATTTTTTAATGTAAATGATTTGAATGTGTATGAAGTTATTTATTAATATTTGTAATGATAATGTTAATTAATGTTATTAACTACCTAATTACCTTTAACTGTTAATTAATATTACTGATAGTTACCTTTTGGTGATATCACTACCTTATACCTATCTAGTTACTTACTAGAGTTTATTTATAACTACCTAGTAACCTACAAGTGATAACCACCAATCTGTACCTACTGGTGGTTATCACTACTTGCCTATTACGTAGTATTTATCAGTACCTACTTAGTTACCTACATTACTGTTTGTCAATACCTACCTAATTACCTACTGGTGTTTATCAATGCCTACCTAGTTGCCTACATCTGCTTATCAATACCTAATTAGTTACCTTCTTGTGTTTAACATTGCCTACCTAGTGGCCTACAACTGTATATAAAAACCAATATAGGTCCAAATACTAGTATTCATCAATACCTACCTAGTTACCAACAACTGTTTGTCAATGCCTACCTAGTTATCTACTAGTGTTTATCAATGCTTATCTAGTTACCTATAACTGTTTGACAATACCTACCTAGATACCTACCAGTACCAATACCTACCTACCTAGTATACCTACTAGGTAGTGTTCATCAATCCGTACCTACTTACCTACTACCTAGTATTATTCATCAATGCCTACCTAGATAGTAGATACCTACATCTGTTTATGAATACATACCTAGTTATGATACGTAAATAAAGCTTGAGATAGATATACCTTTTTGGTATAACTTTTTCCCGCGTTAAACAGACGAGGGACAGAGAGGGACATCCCGCGTGGGACAGACGTGGGACAGAGAGGGATATCCCGCGTGGGACAGAGAGGGACATCCCACGTGGGACAGACGTGGGACAGAGAGGGACATCCCGCGTGGGACAGAGAGGGACATATCCCGCGTGGGACAGAGAGGGACATCCCGCGTACTTTTTCCCGCGTAAAACAGACGAGGGACAGAGAGGGACATCCCGCGTGGGACAGAGAGGGACATCCCGCGTGGGACAGAGAGGGACATCCCACGTGGGACAGACGTGGGACAGATAGGGATATCCCGCGTGGGACAGAGAGGGACATCCCACGTGGGACAGACGTGGGACAGAGAGGGACATCCCGCGTGGGACAGAGAGGGATATCCCACGTGGGATAGACGTGGGACAGAGAGGGACATCCCGCGTGGGACAGAGAGGGACATCCTGCGTGGGACAGAGAGGGACATCCCACGTGGGATAGACGTGGGACAGAGAGGGACATCCCGTTTGGGACAGAGAGGGACATCCCGCTTATGTAAGACGTGGGACGTGAGTGGGATTTCAGACGTTGGAAAGACGTGGGAATTCAGACGTCTGCAGACGTCTGAAATCCCCTGTCCCTCGCTAGCGAGGGATGTCCCCCTCTGTCCCACGCGGGACAGAGAGGATATGGTTAGCTGGGATTTTATTACTACTATTTAATTAGTAACATAATAGCTGAAGGTATGATACCAATTGAAGTAAAAGTTAAATAATGATCATTATATATAGATTTAATGAGTCCGATTATCACTTTAAGTTTAATTATCTATAATGAGAATCACTGAATTTCAATCTTCTCATTTGCAGCTTTTGGCACTATGGTGAAAGCTCAAGTTATCGGATGTGGGGTTCCGCATTTCACGTAGAAAAATTATTTATGTAATGATTTTTATTTCTAAACTTGTATTTTACGTACTGGTATCATGGATACCAATTTAAGTAAGAATTGAATAATGATAATTATTATATTTATTTCATATATATTCGAAAATGTGGAACCGTCCGATAACACAGAATTTACTCTAAAATGGAACATGTTAAATAGCCCACCAACTTTTAATTATTGACGTTTAGCAGAGGTTTAACGTCTGCTTCGGAACCAAAGGCCATGTCACTGACGTCAAAAGGAGATGAAATACAAGGGACTGGAAGAAGCAGTCAGAAAGGAAAGTGGCTCATGGATTCTGAAAAGCTACTCCGTGAATGCTGTCACTTACCGAGGAATGTGACAAAAATGGTCACAAGCACCGGTGGCTGCACTCAAGGATGGAAGAGGGAAATGAAGAGGTGATAGTAAATGAAGTCTACGAACCTACCTAACACAAAATTTAAGACCTCGTAGGTACGTAATTGTAGAGCATAACCCTAGCGATATCCTCTAAAACTGCATGGAGAGTTAAAAACACTGTAAACATGGTAAACATAAAATATACAATATATAATCCAAATTCCAACAGTTAGGGTCCGAAGGGACGCTACTCCACTTCTCTTCTATTCACCAAAGACAGCTTCAGGAACCCCTCGGGGCTTATTTAAAATAAGCAGTTTAGAATAGATTCATAACAATAAATGCACTGGCCATCGAAAAATCACTTGATTGGTTTCCATTCATTTTCACGGTACTGGAGGAACACTGTTCAACAATTGATGTTGCAATATCGCTTACTTTACGTTTATCCTTGTACAATCGCACTGGTTTGTCAATGTCCGATCGTAATTTTACAACTGCCGTAGTCCCCTATAAGTGTATAAATTATTGGGTGTAGTATAAAGGGAGCACTACGTACGTTATATAGAAAAGTATAATCCAATTGAATAGAAATAATTCCTACATTTCTATACGTATTATAAAACAACAATATAAGAAAATGAATTTTTTAATTTCAAATAATTTTTATAAAAACTACGTATCTGTTCTCGCACTTCTGGTCGAAGTATAAATTCAGATATCGATGGAAACAGACATGCCGACGTCAAGATGATGCTGTTAAAACCATGTATCGGTTTTCGTGTTTCTACTCGAAGTGTAAATTCAGATATAATTTAAGCCCATATTAGACTGTGGCGATAGCCATGGCGGTCGCCACAGTTTCGTTATTTTTCTCTCTAACTCTGCCCCTTTCCACTCTAAAGCCCATATTACACTGTGGTGCTCGCTATGGCGGTCGCCACAGTTTTGTTATTTTTCTCTCTAACTCCGCCCCTTTTCTCTCTAATAGCGAAAAATGTCTTCGCGAGCACCACGAAATTGTGATCGCTCACTGCGCGATAGAACCAACACCGCCACCGTTTTAGAAGTGATGAAATTGTCACTGAAGCCTGCTAAAGATATTTGAAGTACAGTGGAAAACTATTTTTTTTTCATTTAACAAGTAATTTAAGACTTTGAATGGCTACTGTGTGATATATTGTAGTATCTACATAAGAAATAACCAGGTTTTATATATAAAAAAAGAATTAACGCTTCTGTGCAGACTGTAGAGTGTACAGTGTTTCCATACAATCAATAGAACTAAAAATTTAATACTGTACAGGCAAGGAATTGCTTCACACAACTATCAAAAAGATAATTAACTAAATATATTCGTGATGACATCGAATTTTATTGTTACGATTCGTTTCATAGTAAATTTTTCAATTTTCCCTAAATTTCAATGCACGATCACTGCCATATCGACTCGTCTAGTGTAATAGCAATTTTGAGTATGGTGAGCGCCACAGTGTAATACGGGCTTTTAGGAACGGAACTTTTGATCTACATCAATTTTTTTCCTGTTCGCACTACTCAAACTAACTGAAAATAGACATTTGAAGAATAGACATTCATTGTACGGGCCTTCAGTACGAACCTCTCGACCAAGAAAGTTTGCCGAGACTTCCATTGCCACTACAATGTGGAGGAAGGACGAAAGCAAGCTCATTACAAGCTTAAACAGTCCATCACAGTGAACGACGAATTTGAAAAGACCGCATATGTGGTCAAGAAGCTCCAAAATCGGCTCTGTACCAAAATAGGACGCTGGGGAATTTGAATGAACAGATGAACATGATGGCTAAAGGTGACCAGTTATCTCTAAAGCCTGTATTACACTGTGGCGCTCGCCATGGCGGTGTTGTCTCTCTCTACAGATATGGCGCTCACCATTCTCAAAATTGCTATTACACTAGACGAGTCGATATGGCAGTGATCGTGCATTGAAATTTAGGAAAAATTGAAAAATTTACTATGAAAAGAATTGTAGCATTTAAATTCAATGTCATCAAGAATATATATTCAGTTAAATATCTTTCTGATAGTTGTGTGAAGCAATTCCATGCGTATATATTAATAAGTTTAATTCCATTGATTGTATGACAACACTGGACACTACACAGAAGCGTTCATTCTTTTTTTGCATCGCGCACTAGCCGTACAAAGTCTTAAATAACTTTTAAAATGAAACAAAATACTTTTTCCACTACTTCAAATCTCTTTAGCAGGCTTCAGGGACAATTTCATCACCCCTAAAACGGTGGCGGTGTTCGTTCTATCGCGCAGTGAGCGATCACAACTTCGTGGCGCTCGCCAAGACATTTTTCGCTATTAGAGAGAAAAGAGGCGGAGTTAGAGAGAAAAAAACAAAACTGTGGCGACTGCCATAGCGAGCGCCACAGTGTAATACGGGCTTTAGGTAAACTGCACCAAATTTGTCCGTAAGTGCTAACTGTATTGAATGGAGGATGATAAGATGTGACACAAAGGCCAAATTCTGTAGAATTACTCCCGTACATCCTCTTACCGAAGCACACAAAGAGCAGTAGTGACAGTTCTGTGAATGGCTCCTTGAAGAGGAAGAATATTTTGTGCAGAGGTTAATCTGAATGGACGAAAAGCTCTTCGAGTTTCATCAAAAACCTCATAGAAAAAACAATGGCAGTCTACCTCTAGCCCCCGTGAAATGAATGAAACTAATGTTAGAAATGGAGCCAAAGTGGTGATCTTCGTAGCGATTTTCGATGGAAAAGTTTTGATTGGTCATCCATTCAACACTGAAGATGGCCGTTCAGTTTCTGTGGCAGGTGCCAGCTACATGGAACTGCTTAAAGACACAATGTGGCCAACTTTCCGCTACACCGCTGCAAGGCAAACCTTGTGGTGGTTTCAGGATGGTGCTCCAAATCACTCTTCTAATGATGCTACAGCGTTCCTTCTTAAAAATTTCATGGACGAGTCATCAGTAGAAGAACAGACAAAATCTGGCACAGCCCTGATATCAATCCACTGTATTTCCACTTATGGTCTGCAGCTCCACGATAAGTTTACCTACAGAATCCAGTAAACATCGAGGATTTGATGCAATGCGTACGAGATTCTTTATCATCCTACATATAATGATCAAAGCAACACCAAGAAAGTTTCTGCAAACGTTTAAAAGAGAGGAAGGCTCTTTCTCCAAGCCGGTGGTGGGCACTTTCAGCGTCATCTTTATTTGCCTGTTGTTTTGAAAATATCGGGTTTCAGAACAAAAGTTCCACTAATAAATTTTCAACAAATATTTGATTTTATTCCCTCATTCAGTAGCTTGCAAAATAAAATTGTGGCTATTTCAAAAAGGACTAATAAGTGAAACACACTGTATTTTACTACCGTAAGATACACCACTCTCCCAAATTCCTGTTTCAAAAGTGCGTTGTGGCGCCATCTGGATTTGAAAGCGGGAACCAGATAAACAACAACATTTGGTGTTGATCAGAATATTGAAATTTTAGTGATGAATTGAAACTAGCTTTCAATTTAAAAAAAAGTAGAATTCAGAGTAACTTTTCTGTTGATAATCCAACACCAAATGTTATTGTTGCTTCAGTTCCCGCTTTCAAATCCAGATTGCGCTTTTTAAAACAATAATTTCTGATATTGGAGTATCCAACTGTAGTAGGATACATTTGTAGTTAGCGGGTATAACATCTTTCTGTCAGTGTTAAAATAAATCCAATTGCAATCAACAAAATTGGTTTAATTAAAATTCTTGTAAACAAAATTTCGATTTTGAAAGATCTGTAATATTTTCCAGTACTGCATATCGTATATTTAATTGGCCCGTTCTTTCACGCACTTCATGTCTATTTAGTCGCTGATACCTTCGTTTTATTTTCTAATAGTTATGTAAAAATTACACACTAAATTTCGTAAAAGCATGATCAAGAAATTTTATTCAGTAAATTATTTTGATTCTCGGTCCAATGTCCACTATCTCAATTAAATGTTCTATTTAATTCCACTGCAGTCAAAGAAATGTGTATCGTTAATGAATGATTTTAGACAGTTTCCTAATTTCAAATTTCCAAAAAGAAACATTACTAATTGTAATGCTTCTAGATATTTAAAAATTGGTTTGAATACACGATGACAAATTAGTAAAATTTGAAAATGATAGGAAATTAGAAAATTGTGATTTGAGAAATTAGAAAAATGCAGTGCCTCTTTTCTTTGATACTACATGAGACTTCTAAATAGTTCTGACTATCCATTAGTCCGACATTTTTAATTCTTTTACATGAAACATAATTAATGCAGTTTGTTGTATCCGATAGTTCGTTGTACTGTACACTTCATGATTGATTAAAGACAAGACAGGGGTGTTCGAGGGGTGGCCCACCCCCCGATATACACATACTTTATGTTTTATCGGAAAAAACTGCAGAAATGTCTGACAAATGGAATGTCAGACCGATGAATGTGCATAGACTAGTCGTAGTACCAGCTTTACCTGCACAAAATACAAAGACTCGCATTGAAAAATAGCCTGACTTTACAAACTCATCAAAGAATTGGAGTAAACCTCAGAGTTGTAATGAAAAGTGTAAATAATAAAAACAATGTGTTTCAATTATTCCAATTTTCTCATATGGAATTGAAACCAGACCTCAATCATTGTAAGCTGCGTACACTAACCAGTAATCACGAAAATGCGAATGTGCAAAAGGAGTACTTACTTCCTTTAGTTGTAGAACCTAACCTTTACACTAATGTTATTCAGGTAGACTGTTACAACGGATATCCTATGTAGCAAAAAAGGAGTCTTTATAGACAGAATTGCCGCTATAGGTGTCACCGTTTTATTCAGTCTGTTATTAAGCCTTGTAGGTTTTCTTTACGTAAGAAAAAAACGGCAATTGTTGTCTGTAAAGAATCATTTCGTAGAACAGCTTTACCTGTACATAGGTAAAGCTGTTGTGCCAGCTGTACCTTTACATAGGCTGGCTGTTGTAATAGCTTTACCTGTACATAGACTGGCCGTTGTACCATCTTTACCTGTGCATAGGCTGGCCGTTGTAACAGCTTTACCTGCACATAGGCTGGCCGTTGTAACAGCTTTACCTGTACATAGGCTGGCTTTTGTAACAGCTTTACCTGTACATAGGCTGGCTTTTGTAACAGCTTTACCTGTACATAGGCTGGCTTTTGTAACAGCTTTACCTGTACATAGGCTGGCTTTTGTAACAGCTTTACCTGTACATAGGCTGGCTTTTGTAACAGCTTTACCTGTACATAGGCTGGCTTTTGTAACAGCTTTACCTGTACATAGGCTGGCCGTTGTAACAGCTTTACCTGTACATAGGATGGCTGTTGTAACAGCTTTACCTGTACATAGGCTGGCCGTTGTAACAGCTTTACCTGTACATAGGCTGGCCGTTGTAACAGCTTTACCTGTACATAGGCTGGCTTTTGTAACAGCTTTACCTGTACATAGGCTGGCTTTTGTAACAGCTTTACCTGTACATAGGCTGGTCGTTGTACCATCTTTACTAGTACAAAGGCAGGCCGTTATACCATCTTTACTACAATATCAGTCCAAAAATAAGGATAAATGAAACAACTCTCTTTTTAAACAATACTATATAACAACGATTTTTTAAAAGAGAGATAAAAGATAAGATATCTGTTGTAGTTAGTGTGGTTATTATCAGAGCTATCACAGTAGAGTCTAGAGATGTTATCAGAGAAAGGGGTTATCACTTCCTAAACCATGGAGAAAAACAAACAGATGACTTAACCTAATACACGGAAAACGGTCTCAAGGGGAACTTCGCAGTTACCGAACGGTTGCACGTTTTCGATCATAGTGGGAGAAATATATAATAGAACAGTTTAACTAATTTCAATTGGTATCCATGATACCTGTAGGTATCAGGGATACTTATTGAAATTACGATTGTTTCTAATATGATCGATAATAAGGAGCCGGTCGATAACTTGGAACTCACCCCATCTCTATTTTCCTATTATCATTAATACTGGTGACATCGTTAATGTTTTAACACCTTGGCTACGGGTTGGTACACTGGTGGTACGCATAGTTACATTGAATTAGAGGTAGGTCAAGTTCCGAATTATCGATCAGTTCCACATCTTCGGTCATAGAAGAAAAAAAACTATATAATAATCATCATCATATAGTTTTTTCTTATGTGACCGAAGATGTGAAACTGACCGATAATTCGGAACGTACCCTATGTCATTTTATGTGTGGTATATATCAGTACCATCCCGTAGTCAGGTGTTGGTACAGTTAGCCATTTACACAGTTATTTTCTCACTACAAATACAGGCAACACACCAATAAGGGGTTTGACACACAGTCTTTGCTAAAAACGTTGTAGTGACTTTCTCTACAGGTCAAACTGTGAGAACTATGGCAAATTTGAACGAAGAAGGTATAACCTATAGGAAAGGTTACGAGTTATTGGACAGTTCCACTTTTACGATCATAAGAATTGTTTTAATTATCTCGTTATTTAAATTGGTATCCATGATACCTGTAGGTATCATGGATACAAAAATATACTATACTTATATTATAATTATTTTTATTTTACTTGATCGAAAAGGAGGAACCGTCCAATAATTCGGAACTTACCCCAGTGGTGAATTTACTTTCAATTTTTGTTAATTGCACTTTTTCGATGAATTAAAATATTCATAATAACAACAGTACCCAGTCTATCTTAGGGGTAAGTACTCAATTGCCGATCATGTTCAAGTGACCGAGATCTTTTTCATTCAATCCGATAACTTGGCATTGCACGGTAATTAAGTATATACCCTGAAATAATTGGGACATATTATGGATAAATTTTAATTGAGTTTAAATTTACAGACTTTTTATACTCTTAAAAGGGCCGTACACACGTAGAGGTTTTTCCACCAGACATTTTGCTAAGCTCCTCCTACTTTTCCCACGAGAATATAAGAAAAAACGATATAGTTATTATATATTTTAGTTGGTATCCATGATACCTGTAGGTGTCATGGATACCAACTAATATAAATAATAATTTTATCCCTTTTTCTTATATTTTCGTGGAAAAAGTAGGAGGAGCTTAGCAAAATGTCTGGTGGAAAGACTTAAAAAACCTCTACGTGTGTACGGCCCTTTAATCAATAGTTTGAATAATGAAATACAAATTAATACAAACAATTACTGTACTTAGCTACTTAAAATATCCTATTTATTAATTAATATTCAATTACTGCAAGTAACATAGGAATGTTTTTAGTTCATTTAATTCATTAGATACTAATTAAGGAAGAAATTTGGGACATTTCAAGGAAGCAGTTAACACAAACAAGGTAAAATTAATAGGGAATGTAATGAGTTGTCGAACGGGTCCACATGTTCGACCATATGAGAACAAACTATTTGATTTAACATATTTTTCATATGACCCGAAATGTGGAACAGTTCGATAATTCAGAACACACCCAAATCTATTTAATTTTTCTAGTTCAGGGGTGGGTATGTACGCCTTTTTTTCGGGGCCGAAACGAATTGCCTGAAAGGCTTTGTAAATTTTCCTCGTTTTCTTTGACTGAGGTGAAAATTTAAGGAGAGACTGAAATATTTTACCTTTTGTTTAATTGAATTGAAGCTGAAGACAGTATTTTATATTTCCTGATACTAATTCATGAGACTATTAAGTTACTGAATAGAAATTATTAATACTGAGAAAAACAATTACAGATACCGTTTTCTTAACAGTTACCACTGAAAGTACCGTTTTCTTTGGTACAGAGAAGGGTAACTCAAGTAAATGTATAAAAAGTGGGCGGGCCACGAAAATACTTTAGTTACCCACAGCAGGTTCGTTTGGCAGCGAGTCATCAGTAGAATTAGTAACCTGTGTCCCACCCCTTCTCTAGTTTAAAACCTTTACAAAAATGAACCTGAGTAGGAACTAGTGAAGTCAATATTGATAGTTTTGGAAAGATTGTTTGATGGTGTTGAAGCTAAATAATATTGATGTAATACACACATTAAAACTCTAAACAGGTCTACATTCATCTTCTACAATGGAACAATAGCGTCCCATTATTTAACATACAGGGATAAATGGAGAAAAGAAGCAAGAAGAGAGGGTCTATTTCAAACAAAACTAGAGAAAACGGTAACACTTTAGGGTAAGTTACGAATTATCGGACAGTTTCATATTTTCGATCATATGAGAATTAGAATATATAAAATAAATAAGTATATGATAATTACTATAATAATTCTTCTATGATTGAAAATGTAGAACTGTCCAATAACTCGTAACTTACCCTAAGGCCTAAAGTCTATATCTGGTAATCGAAAGAAGGAAGGCAATTGGAATAATTAATTACTTCTTTTTCTTTCGCCTAATGAAAATGATGTTACCTCATTTTAAGTATTTTGTAAATATTAAAACTCAAGAATTAAATAAATATTACTTAGATATCAATTTAGTAGGGGTTTAACGTCTGCTTCGGAACCAAAGGTTATATCACTGATGTTAATTGGAAATTGAGTACAAGGGACTGGAAGAAGCAGTCAGAAAGGAAAGTGGCTCCATGAACAAAGTCACCTACCACTATTCAGTGTCAAAGCTCATGGATGCAGAAAAGCTACTCCATGAACATAGTTACCAATCACCAGTCAGTGACAATGCTCATGGATGCTGAAAAGCTACTCCATGAACAAAGTTACCTACCACCAGTCAGTAACAAAGCTCATGGATGCAGAAAAGCTACTCCATGAACATAGTCACCTACCACCAGTCAGTGTCAATGCTCATATATGCAGAAAAGCTACTCCAAGAACAAATATAGTTTATACCAAAGTAATAACTGATGCTTGCTAATACAAAGCAGTCTAACTCTCTAAATAAAGTCTAAAGTAGAGTCTAGTAAAAGTCTAGCAGGGAGAACACTACCAGGTGTACTTTATGGGGTAACTACCCAATTACCGTCTAATTCACTTATCGAACTGTTATCGAATGGCAATTTCACATGAACATTAAATTTAAAATTATGTCAAGAATTTAAAATTGTATGTTCAGACAGTTTCATATAATGGATCATATCATAATATATATCTTAACTCGCAAAATAATCAGTTAAAATGTTAATTTATTCGTCTATGATCGAATATGTGAAACTGACCGATAACTCGGAGCTTAATCTTCAACATTTATAATCTTCAATATTTTTGGTAGTTATAAGTTCTAGGGTTGTGACAATATGCTTTGAAAATCATAGATCCTGTAAATATTATAGACGGAGAGAATTAAAGAGTATTGAATGGTTCTACACCAGCGGTATATAGTATTCGATACCATTTCATTTCGTCTGTGATATTCCTAAGATCTATGATTTTAAAAGCATATTGTCACAATCATATTAATGTTCAACATTTTATATATAATGGTCATTTGAAATTGGTTCGTAAGGAAAAGAAAAACAGTATGCGGTAATTGGAAGAATTGACAACTACAATTTGTATCAAACAACCTTTGTTGGCAAACAACACTCAATGTTGTCAAACAACATTTTGCTATCAATGTCAATATTTTTGTCAACATTTCGTTAGAATTGGTTTGAAAAACTCACAATTGTTTCAAAATTATTGGAGTGACCCCTTCTAACTTAACAAGAAAAGATTTGGTAGATTTAAACTATAAAATTATACTTTTTTACAATTGCTAATACTATTATAAAATGGTAAATAGATACAAAAAACCTAAACTACCCCTAGTTAGTCACAGATGATAAGAATAAATTGTACAGATACAAAATACTAATGTGACGTCATCGTTACGAGATTTAAGCACCAATAGCGCTCTCTGTAGTAAATGACGTCATCGTTACGAGATATAATCACAAATAGCGCTCTCTGTAGTCAATGACGTCATCGTTACGAGGTCCAAGCACCAATAGCGCTCTCTGTATCCCGTGATGTCACACTCACAAATTGGAAGGAAAATAAATAATGCAAAGAGTCTACCTAACCAAATCTAAGACTGAATAATTAAGGCTAGGCCTAATAAACTAAAAGGATGAAGCCTAAGACTATCTAAACGTGAGGTATAGTTAGAAATGGTTACTCTTGTACTTTGCTACACTAGTAATATTGCTAGAGATATATTGAAGAAAAGAATGAGCATCGAAAAGAATAAAGTTGAAGGTAACTAGATGACAAGGGCGAACTACACACCTATAGAACTTAGTCAACCTCACCTTATAGGTTCTGTTAAATATCTTTTGAGCACACTATAGTATCTAAATATATATATATCCACAACTAGTAATTTATTGTCAGATTCTTCGTCTGAAATTTGAAGGGAATTTTAGGTAGTCAATCAAAGTTAGCGATTTTTGTGTATTTTCAGAAGTTGAAGCTTCGTTGTAAATAGGAAAGTCGCATTAGATCATATATAGGAATATTTTTGGAATATTCTTCGGGTAATTTTGATGACGAACTCATTTCATATATGCTAAAGTTTATACAAAACTACAGTGGTGGTTGGAACCTATTTAAAGACTTTTCTTCTCTAAACCAAAAGTGTTATCTATGGAATATTGGCACAGAACGTTCATCATCAACACTTTGAATACATTTTGGTCCTGGGAAGGTGGTCCATACCTACTTCTACTAGCGAAAACGACACCAGTGGTACACAGAAGGCGTACCACAACGAAGTCAATGTGTTGATGTATGAATTCAAGACTCACTGAACATATTCAACCTATTTATTTCTACAATAGACATCTCTCCAGCATTCGAAAAAGTTGTTACTTGCAATCGTTCAAAGAGGTGTCAATACCACTGGTTTAACTTTCAAAATTCGTGTTAGAGTTCATATGCATTTTCTTCCATTTCACTCTATTTGCTAAAATAAAATTGGAAATTTATAGCAGTATTGATACCTTTTTGACGAAAAAACATTCGAAGATATTTTCAATTGGTAGAATAATATTGTGGAAAAAATTCCAATAAGAAAGTAGAGTTCATGTAAACGGTACATCATTTCTTACTTTATTTAACATTTCAATTCTATTAACAATGATAACAGTGACGAATTTAGTTCAGAAACTGCATTGTTCCATCTTTCAAAGAAATACCAATACCAGTATTAAATGGTGTTAATAGGACACAGATAAAGTAACGAAACTGTAAACCATCATCACTGAAAACACTGAAAAAGGTATTTCTCTGAATGGGAGGGCCAGTTCAAAGTTATCGGTTCACATTTTCGATGGTCGAAATTGGTATAAATGATACCTACAGGTAAAAGATTAAAGTTGACGGGACACTCCGAAGAGACAACATTCAAGAAAGCCCAACTAAATCCCGACCTACAGTAACTACATCACTCAGAAGTTTGTATTTGTTACTCTCGTTCACACATGGCACATATCCCACTGAGTCAAAGTGGAACGTGAACGTAGGTACAGTTTCACAGACGTGAGACGAGCGTTCATATCACTGTGCTACCAAGCGGCCTAAACCTGTCGGTATCATGGTTACCGATTCAAATGATCAGTTCCATTATACTTATCATATAGTTTTTATTATATGATCAAGAGCGTGAAACCTGTCCGATAACTCAGAACGTACCCCAGTACTTTTCGGAACACTAGAAAAGGTACAAAGTTTATCGAAATAGCAATGATTTGATATCAAAAATGTGGTGTTAAGAAGTAATATTTCAACATTCTATTTACACAGACATGATCACATCCTAGGTAATGTCTACTTACAAAAACTACTAGATACTTACCATAATAAATAAAGGGGCTTTTTCAGTGCTAACATCGTATAGAATCTTTCAAAATAGTCTTCATGAGGAATTTATTTCAATAAGAGTAATTTCTTGCGTATTAAAACTATCAGCTATAAAGATGATGCAACAATAGAATATGAAGAACAATCATTCCTAGCGTCTAATCGAAAAATCAAGTGACAGATCTATCCGCTATTCTATGTCCTAGTTTATAATGTTTGAGTTGGTGTAGTTTATAGGGTAGAATATACCTACTTCTTCTCCTCCCCATCCTATTATCTGACTGTTTCTTAGATGTTCTAGCATGTAATCTTCTGTATTTGGGATGAGGCCGCAGACGCGCTATGAAGTTATAGTGGCCCAATGCTCGCTTGTCCCGCTCATTAGTGGGCGGAGTTAACGTCGCTACATTAGGGGGTGGAGTTAACGTTGATTCAAGCCCCTCCTCCGCACTGGATGCTGATGACGTCACATTCTCAACCGCCACCGCCTGCCACTGCTGCATTATGTCTTCATTCTCCTTGCGAACTGCGGACAAAAAAACAGAGTTAGAAAGAGTTAAGATGGAGAGGATCACAAGGAAGAGACAATAAAAAACTTGTCGAAAACATATATCGAAATAGGTAAGATAATTTACGAGGTATCGGGAGATTACACATTTTCGAATATATGAGAAAAATAAATAATAATCATAATTTAAATCGCAGTTTCATTGGTAGGTATCCTTGAAACCTGAAGGTATCATGGATACCAATTAAAATTGTATTCGTTGTTTTATATACCACTAAAGTAAAGTGAGCACCATTTCAATTTAACATCAGGCGAATAGATTCTCACAAAACACCCGCAGAAAACGTCCTAAATAACTCCTAACTTTTTATATTCTAAAACTAATTTCAATAAACTTTACAGCAATGAATTCGGTTAGATATTAGGTATTCAAATATCGATTTAAAATTATCCAAGATTATGTAAATCGTCAGCTATACAGATGTTAATGAACCTTATTTTTATCCCCGTACGAATAACATAGGAATATTATACTGATAAACTGAGTTGGAACGGCGCTAACTTCACTTTGGTGGTCTTGGTATCCGAATACCTAAGGGTGACTTGAATATCAAGTAAAAGAACAAGAAGATAAAATAGCAATTATTATACAGTTCTGTCTCATATGAATAATATGATAACAATATAACTATAGAATAACTTTTAAAAGAATTCAATTTAATAAATGAATGCAGTCAATTGAAATCTGTTACGGATGAGTGACTCCTTTTTGCTCTTTTGTTCAGAGTTGTGAAGGTGAAAATCACCCAAAACTGAAATTAAAAAATAGAGAAAAGAGAACCATTGGAACTAATGCCTTTATTCCAAGATGTTTCATTATTCTTGTGATGCTTAATAAGTTTCAATAATCAATTTAGTTTGTATATAGTATATACCAAGAGTCAAACATGTCTCCGTCTTAAAAAAAACCCAACCGAATACCTTCAGTCAAAATATTTCATAGTAATATTTTCTTTTTATTTTGATCGAAATAGTTAATATTTGAAATAGGCACCATTTAAAAGGAAAAATATAATAATGGAGTTAAAGATTTTAGGAGAGAAACTTACAGGCCATGGACATTAAATCCTAGAGAGTTAATTGATGAAAAAAGCATTAACCTGAATTGTGAATTAATAGAAACTTTCTGAAAGAAAGTGGTACATATAAATATTTATATTAAAATAACAAGGAACATTACACTATACAGTTACTACAGTACATTTGTCCCGTACATACAACTGTCCCTGAATATTTCCAGAAAGCGTTTTGCGGTCAAAAGAACATTCAGATTCAACTTTCAAAGCGTAGCTAATTAATGCGGTAATCAATGTTCGAATCAGACTGGCGCCAGAAAGTACGATGATGACATTAAACCTTTCTATTCTTTGTGTGGATGTGAACATTAAAGAGGTAACTGAGAGATATGGAAATGAGTTGAACGCAGAGATGAAAATTAAAGGGGTAACTGAGAGATATGGAAATGAGTTGAACGCAGAGATGAAAATTAAAGGGGTAACTGAGAGATATGGAAATGAGTTGAACGCAGAGGTGAAAATTAAAGGGGTAACTGAGAGATATGGAAATGAGTTGAACGCAGAGGTGAAAATTAAAGGGGTAACTGAGAGATATGGAAATGAGTTGAACGCAGAGATGAAAATTAAAGGGGTAACTGAGAGATATGGAAATGAGTTGAACGCAGAGATGAAAATTAAAGGGGTAACTGAGAGATATGGAAATGAGTTGAACGCAGAGATGAAAATTAAAGGGGTAACTGAGAGATATGGAAATGAGTTGAACGCAGAGGTGAAAATTAAAGGGGTAACTGAGAGATATGGAAATGAGTTGAACGCAGAGGTGAAAATTAAAGGGGTAACTGAGAGATATGGAAATGAGTTGAACGCAGAGATGAAAATTAAAGGGGTAACTGAGAGATATGGAAATGAGTTGAACGCAGAGATGAAAATTAAAGGGGTAACTGAGAGATATGGAAATGAGTTGAACGCAGAGATGAAAATTAAAGGGGTAACTGAGAGATATGGAAATGAGTTGAACGCAGAGGTGAAAATTAAAGGGGTAACTGAGAGATATGGAAATGAGTTGAACGCAGAGATGAAAATTAAAGGGGTAACTGAGAGATATGGAAATGAGTTGAACGCAGAGATGAAAATTAAAGGGGTAACTGAGAGATATGGAAATGAGTTGAACGCAGAGATGAAAATTAAAGGGGTAACTGAGAGATATGGAAATGAGTTGAACGCAGAGATGAAAATTAAAGGGGTAACTGAGAGATATGGAAATGAGTTGAACGCAGAGGTGAAAATTAAAGGGGTAACTGAGAGATATGGAAATGAGTTGAACGCAGAGGTGAAAATTAAAGGGGTAACTGAGAGATATGGAAATGAGTTGAACGCAGAGGTGAAAATTAAAGGGGTAACTGAGAGATATGGAAATGAGTTGAACGCAGAGGTGAAAATTAAAGGGGTAACTGAGAGATATGGAAATGAGTTGAACGCAGAGGTGAAAATTAAAGGGGTAACTGAGAGATATGGAAATGAGTTGAACGCAGAGGTAAAAATTAAAGGGGTAACTGAGAGATATGGAAATGAGTTGAACGCAGAGGTGAAAATTAAAGGGGTAACTGAGAGATATGGAAATGAGTTGAACGCAGAGGTGAAAATTAAAGGGGTAACTGAGAGATATGGAAATGAGTTGAACGCAGAGGTGAAAATTAAAGAAGTAACTCAGAGATATGGAAATGAGTTGAACGCAGAGATGAAAATTAAAGGGGTAACTGAGAGATATGGAAATGAGTTGAACGCAGAGATGAAAATTAAAGGGGTAACTGAGAGATATGGAAATGAGTTGAACGCAGAGGTGAAAATTAAAGGGGTAACTGAGAGATATGGAAATGAGTTGAACGCAGAGGTGAAAATTAAAGGGGTAACTGAGAGATATGGAAATGAGTTGAACGCAGAGGTGAAAATTAAAGGGGTAACTGAGAGATATGGAAATGAGTTGAACGCAGAGGTGAAAATTAAAGAAGTAACTGAGAGATATGGAAATGAGTTGAACGCAGAGGTGAAAATTAAAGGGGTAACTGAGAGATATGGAAATGAGTTGAACGCAGAGATGAAAATTAAAGGGGTAACTGAGAGATATGGAAATGAGTTGAACGCAGAGATGAAAATTAAAGGGGTAACTGAGAGATATGGAAATGAGTTGAACGCAGAGGTGAAAATTAAAGGGGTAACTGAGAGATATGGAAATGAGTTGAACGCAGAGGTGAAAATTAAAGGGGTAACTGAGAGATATGGAAATGAGTTGA
Organism: Caprella mutica; assembly: GCA_947561585.1. NCBI lineage: Eukaryota > Metazoa > Arthropoda > Malacostraca > Amphipoda > Caprellidae > Caprella > Caprella mutica. Next base: position 76,328 of record CANNZV010001123.1, on the reverse strand, counting down.
ACGCAGAGGTGAAAATTAAAGGGGTAACTGAGAGATATGGAAATGAGTTGAACGCAGAGGTGAAAATTAAAGAAGTAACTGAGAGATATGGAAATGAGTTGAACGCAGAGGTGAAAATTAAAGGAGTAACTGAGAGATATGGAAATGAGTTGAACGCAGAGATGGAAATTAAAGAGGTAATTAAATAAATATCATGAAGTAGACACAAATATATCTTAACATTTACTCATGCAAAGTTATTGTTATACATAAATATAGCATCATACATTAATGAGATAGTATTCTAATGAAATAATACGTACTTACTTTTCCTGAAGACATACTGAACTTTATTTAATTTAACTTGCCATTTAATTAGTTGGGGTAGATACTCAATCAGCGTAAGTGATCAAATTGTAGTATCAAAATTCTAGTGTAGTAATTTCGCCGTTTTCGAATCAAGTGGACCAATTTTTAACATAGTTGTAAGGATAAAAAATTCGATGATGATAATTAATGAAATTAGATAGTTATACATTAGTTTATATTTGAATCTTCGGTAATTGTGGGTTTACTCAAAATAAAGAGTGACTCACCCATCTCATCGATGAGGGGCGCCATCCTGAGGGTGGCCCCCACCAGGATGATGCTCATGAGGAACAGCACCAGCCCAGTAGCCATGATAGACCACCTAACTCTCTTAGGCAGTTCGTCCTTATTCACATTTCTAGGCGGTCTGGTTTTCTCCTGTTCTTTGTACATCTTAGCGGCTCTTCTGGCGATTTGTCGTCGTCTCTTTTTTCTCCTAGCGTGGGCTTTTTGTATTTTACTAGCGCATATAAGGCTCTGTTGAATATCGTTGATTTGACTAGCTTCGAGTTCTATGGCACTCAGGTTGATAAGAGAGCAGGACATGGAGGTTAGAAGAGAGGAAGCTACGCCTGTGTTGTTGGGGATGAACTCATCCATGGGCTTCTCTTCGGTCACTGGGGGTGGAGCCTGGATGTAACTTATTTGCTCAGAAGGCACGTCCTGCGAGTCATCTTTGCTGCAATGCGGAGACTCCACGTGAATGATAGGAGGAAGAACGGGGCACGTAGCACACGCCGCGCTGTTACACGATTGTGGCCGGGAGAAATCCGTTGTCGAGAACTCATCGTAAGTTTCGATAGTGGATTGTCTCATTAAAAATAAACTTTGATTATCTGAACAACTGCGCAGGGAAGATTGCCTCGTGAGTCTGACAGAACTAGAAGATTCTGTTGTTGGTTGACGTTGGAGTTCTTTGACTAATTTCTTGGATGACTCAGCAGATTCTTCCGTATCTTGTCTTCTTAGTCGCTCTCTTGAATAATTTTTAGAGTATCCTGAATCTGATGAATCTGTAGTCCATTGTTTACGCAACTCCTTTGTTTTTCCTCCCCCTTCTCCACCCTCCATCTCACTTTGACTATCACGCTTCTGTAGGTCCTGTGACCTTTGTTTCTTGCATTTGTGCCGAGTCTTAGGCACATCGCTGGCACTACTTACAGATTCCTGATGGTAAAGAGCTTTCCTGTGAGGTCTCAGCTGCCGCGGTCTAACTAAACCAACTAAATCTGCACCCCATAATTGAGCCACGGCAGTAATGTCTGCCGAAATACTGCCATCAAGCTGCGATGACAGTAGCTCATCATCAGTGCTGGTAGCTTTGTCCTCACAAATAGCCTCTTCATTATCCATTCTTTTTGATCTTAGTTGTCGGCACATGGCTTTGATTGATCTCGAGTGGGAGGGAAGGATTTCTTCATGTAGCTCTGCCGCTGTCGCGCCAACCAATCCTGTGGAAGTGGATGCAACAGCAGTAGAGCAACTGGAAACTTTCGCTGTTGGAGAGGAAGATTCTTCCCTGGAGCCTGCGTCAGTAGTTGAAGTCCCAACAAATTCTCCATCGTTGGGTTTTCTTCGCCAGGCCACGTGACGTCGAGGCGCAGGCGGACTTTCTCTTGTTGCTTTGATAGTCGCTCATTCACGGTGACTCTTCGAAGGGTAAAGGCAGAAGGCAGCGAGGGCCACCAACCGCCTCCTGAAGATACAAGTAGCTGCCTATCAAGACGTCTTCTTGTTGCCGTTGATTACTTTCATCTGTAGTGTCTGTCTCTCTGCACCATCACAACAAACTCACTTTCTCTTATTTACATCAAGTACCAAAGATCTGAAACTCAATGTCACTTGTTAGATAATGCGTCTGGAATGGTGGTAATTTCAAAATTAGTGTTATCAGTGTATTGATTATATATCCTATTTTGTGATATGAAAGATGGGGATCATGTAAAACATCATAAGAGAATCATGTGAAACATCATAAGAGAATCATGTGAAACATCATAAGAGAATCATGTAAAACATCATAAGAGAATCATGTAAAACATCATAAGAGAATCATGTGAAACATCAGAAGAGAATCATGTGAAACATCATAAGAGAATCATGTGAAACATCATAAGAGAATCATGTGAAACATCATAAGAGAATCATGTAAAACATCATAAGAGAATCATGTAAAACATCATAAGAGAATCATGTGAAACATCAGAAGAGAATCATGTGAAACATCATAAGAGAATCATGTAAAACATCATAAGAGAATCATGTAAAACATCATAAGAGAATCATGTAAATCATCATAAGAGAATCATGTAAAACATCATAAGAGAATCATGTAAAACATCATAAGAGGATCATGTAAAACATCATAAGAGAATCATGTAAAACATCATAAGAGAATCATGTAAAACATCATAAGAGAATCATGTAAAACATCATAAGAGAATCATGTAAAACATCATAAGAGAATCATGTAAAACATCATAAGAGAATCATGTAAAACATCATAAGAGAATCATGTAAAACATCATAAGAGAATCATGTAAAACATCATAAGAGAATCATGTAAATCATCATAAGAGAATCATGTAAAACATCATAAGAGAATCATGTAAAACATCATAAGAGAATCATGTAAAACATCATAAGAGAATCATGTAAAACATCATAAGAGAATCATGTAAAACATCATAAGAGAATCATGTGAAACATCATAAGATAATCATGTAAAACATCATAAGAGAATCATGTAAATCATCATAAGAGAATCATGTAAAACATCATAAGAGAATCATGTAAAACATCATAAGAGAATCATGTAAAACATCATAAGAGAATCATGTAAAAAATCATAAGAGAATCATGTGAAACATCATAAGATAATCATGTAAAACATCATAAGAGAATCATGTAAAACATCATAAGAGAATCATGTAAAACATCATAAGAGAATCATGTAGAACATCATAAGAGAATCATGTAAAACATCATAAGAGAATCATGTAAATCATCATAAGAGAATCATGTAGAACATCATAACATTTTACCTAAAATACCTATATTTGTTTTGTTTAATACAATAGTTTTAATATAATTAACTAATTATGAATATTTTTCAGAATTAAATGTCATGAAAATTGTTTAAATAATTAAAAAAATAGAATAAATTTGAATTTAAACCAAATAAATTATATTGATAATTTAATATGAATAGTACCATGAACTGAAGCAACTATTCATGACTTTGTTTATTGAGGTAAAAATAATGAATCTATGATGTACAATGAGTGAAGGAAATATTTTAACACTAGTATTAGGTTAAAACTAGCAATTTATTGCTCATAGTGTAAATATTATAGCGAGGTAGTGAGCTGTAGGTAGATAGCGCACTAATATATTAGGGGTAATGAACACACTCATTACTGGCCTATGTAGAAGTGAACAATTACCTCTAGCAATGGAAAAGGTAATGAAAATATGTTATCAATTTCCGTAGATTGAGACAGTATAAGTTAATGAAATGCTGTTTTCAATTTCCGTAGATTTATGGGACTGAAAAAGTTAATGAAATACTGTTCTCAATTTCCTTAGATTATTTAGACTGTAAAAGTTAATGAAATACTGTTCTTAATTTCCGTAGATTAATGAGACTGTAAAAGTTAATGAAATACTGTTCTCAATTTCCGTAGATTAACGAAACTGTAAAAGGTGATGAAATACTGTCTTCAACTTCCGTAGATTAATGGCACTATAAAAGTTAATGAAATACTGTTCTTAATTTCCGTAGATTATTAAGCCTGTAAAAGTTAATGAAATACTATTCTCAATCTCCGTAGATTAACGAAACTGTAAAAGGTAATGAAATACTGTCTTCAACTTCCGTAGATTAATGGCACTATAAAAGTTAATGAAATACTGTTCTTAATTTCCGTAGATTATTAAGCCTGTAAAAGTTAATGAAATACTATTCTCAATCTCCGTAGATTAACGAAACTGTAAAAGGTAATGAAATACTGTCTTCAACTTCCGTAGATTAATGGCACTATGAAAGTTAATTAAATACTGTTCTCAATTTCCGTAGATTAATGAGACTAGAAAGAATAAATTGTCAACAGCAGTGAATCAAAAGTTATGGATCTGCAACTCCATTATAAAACTGAAGTGGATACCACATTGGATACCCCATTGGATACCCCATTGGATACCAGTGATAGTATGTTGAAGTCATTTGGTCATATACCATTGGATACTTCATTGGATACTTCATTGGATGCACATTGGAGACCACTAGTGTATACCCTATTGGATGCCCTATGTGGATATCATTGGATACCAATGGATACAATTAGATAGACGTGGATACCATTAGATTGTATAGCAGTGGATACCATTAGATTGTATAGCAGTGGATACCATTAGATTGTATAGCAGTGGATACCATTAGATTGTATAGCAGTGGATACCATTAGATTGTATAGCAGTGGATACCATTAGATTGTATAGCAGTGGATACCATTAGATTGTATAGCAGTGGATACCATTAGATTGTATAGCAGTGGATACCATTAGATTGTATAGCAGTGGATACCATTAGATTGTATAGCAGTGGATACCATTAGATTGTATAGTGAGTTCATAGTTTTGTTTGCCTTCACTCTGAATGTTCTCCTTTAAATCACCAAACACTGAAAACGGAGACAGAAAAGACAGTGTAGCGAGGTGTAACACACAGTGTAACACACAGTGTAACACACAGTGTAACACACAGTGTAACACACAGTGTAACACACAGTGTAACACACAGTGTAACAAACAGTGTAACACACAGTGTAACACACAGTGTAACACACAGTGTAACACACAGTGTAACAAACAGTGTAACACACAGTGTAACACACAGTGTAACACACAGTGTAACACACAGTGTAACACACAGTGTAACAAACAGTGTAACACACAGTGTAACAAACAGTGTAACACACAGAGTAACACACAGTGTAACACACAGTGTAACACACAGTGTAACAAACAGTGTAACACACAGTGTAACACACAGTGTAACAAACAGTGTAACACACAGTGTAACACACAGTGTAACACACAGTGTAACACACAGAGTAACACACAGTGTAACACACAGTGTAACACACAGTGTAACACACAGTGTAACACACAGTGTAACACACAGTGTAACACACAGTGTAACAAACAGTGTAACACACAGTGTAACAAACAGTATAACACACAGAGTAACACACAGTGTAACACACAGTGTAACACACAGTGTAACAAATAGTGTGACACACGGTGTAACACACAGTGTAACACACGGTGTAACACACAGTGTAACACACAGTGTAACACACAGTGTAACACACAGTGTAACACATAGTGTAACACACAGTGTAACACACAGTGTAACACACAGTGTAACACACAGTGTAACACACGGTGTAACACACAGTGTAACACACGGTGTAACACACAGTGTAACACACGGTGTAACACACGGTGTAACACACAGTGTAACACACGTTGTAACACAGTGTACCGGTGTATAAAGCTGACATGTTTCCCCTACACTGATGTTAAATTTCACGCTACATAGCGTTACTGTAGTCCGTTACGTTACACGCTACATAGCGTTACTGTAGTCCGTTACGTTACACGCTACATAGCGTTACTGTAGATGTTACGTTACACGCTACATAGCGTTACTGTAGATGTTACGTTACACGCTACATAGCGTTACTGTAGTCCGTTACGTTACACGCTACATAGCGTTACTGTAGATGTTACGCTACACGCTACATAGCGTTACTGTAGATGTTACGTTACACGCTACATAGCGTTACTGTATTCCGTTACGTTACACGCTACATAGCGTTACTGTAGATGTTACGTTACACGCTACATAGCGTTACTGTAGTCCGTTACGTTACACGCTACATAGCGTTACTGTAGATGTTACGTTACACGCTACATAGCGTTACTGTAGATGTTACGTTACACGCTACATAGCGTTACTGTAGTCCGTTACGTTACACGCTACATAGCGTTACTGTAGTCCGTTACGTTACACGCTACATAGCGTTACTGTAGTCCGTTACGTCGTGAGTTCATTTAAGTTATTTCCCAAAGTTTCAGTTTAATTTACTAACAAAAATGAGGAAAAAAGACACAACATTTGGGAATATTTTGGAACTCGTCACCGCCAAATTATTTGTCTCGAGTTGACAAAAATTGCAACTTTTTAAAGTCGATGTGCCCTTTGAACAGGTACGTACTGGTGTAGTGAGACATGTTAACAGGTACTGGTGTAGTGAGACATGTTAACAGGTACTGGTGTAGTGAGACATGTTAACAGGTACTGGTGTAGTGAGACATGTTAACAGGTACTGGTGTAGTGAGACATGTTAACAGGTACTGGTGTAGTGAGACATGTTAACAGGTACTGGTGTGGTGAGACATGTTAACAGGTACTGGTGTAGTGAGACATGTTAACAGGTACTGGTGTAGTGAGACATGTTAACAGGTACTGGTGTAGTGAGACATGTTAACAGGTACTGGTGTAGTGAGACATGTTAACAGGTACTGGTGTAGTGAGACATGTTAACAGGTACTGGTGTAGTGAGACATGTTAACAGGTACTGGTGTAGTGAGACATGTTAACAGGTACTGGTGTAGTGAGACATGTTAACAGGTACTGGTGTAGTGAGACATGTTAACAGGTACTGGTGTAGTGAGACATGTTAACAGGTACTGGTGTAGTGAGACATGTTAACAGGTACTGGTGTAGTGAGACATGTTAACAGGTACTGGTGTAGTGAGACATGTTAACAGGTACTGGTGTAGTGAGACATGTTAACAGGTACTGGTGTAGTGAGACATGTTAACAGGTACTGGTGTAGTGAGACATGTTAACAGGTACTGGTGTAGTGAGACATGTTAACAGGTACTGGTGTAGTGAGACATGTTAACAGGTACTGGTGTAGTGAGACATGTTAACAGGTACTGGTGTAGTGAGACATGTTAACAGGTACTGGTGTAGTGAGACATGTTAACAGGTACTGATGTAGTGAGACATGTTAACAGGTAATGGTGTAGTGAGACATGTTAACAGGTACTGATGTAGTGAGACATGTTAACAGGTACTGGTGTAGTGAGACATGTTAACAGGTACTGGTGTAGTGACACATGTTAACAGGTACTGGTGTAGTGAGACATGTTAACAGGTAATGGTGTAGTGAGACATGTTAATAGGTACTGGTGTAGTGAGACATGTTAACAGGTAATGGTGTAGTGAGACATGTTAACAGGTACTGGTGTAGTGAGACATGTTAACAGGTAATGGTGTAGTGAGACATGTTAACAGGTACTGGTGTAGTGAGACATGTTAACAGGTAATGGTGTAGTGAGACATGTTAACAGGTACTGATGTAGTGAGACATGTTAACAGGTACTGGTGTAGTGACACATGTTAACAGGTACTGGTGTAGTGAGACATGTTAACAGGTAATGGTGTAGTGAGACATGTTAATAGGTACTGGTGTAGTGAGACATGTTAACAGGTCATGGTGTAGTGAGACATGTTAACAGGTACTGGTGTAGTGAGACATGTTAACAGGTACTGGTGTAGTGAGACATGTTAACAGGTAATGGTGTAGTGAGACATGTTAACAGGTACTGGTGTAGTGAGACATGTTAACAGGTACTGGTGTAGTGAGACATGTTAACAGGTACTGGTGTAGTGAGACATGTTAACAGGTACTGGTGTAGTGACGTATATTAGTGTCTCCAGTAGGCATAAGAAGTGTCTCCAGTAGGCATAAGAAGTGTCTCCAATAGGCATAAGAAGTGTCTCCAGTAGGTATAAGAAGTGTCTCCAGTAGGCATAAGAAGTGTCTCCAGTAGGCATAAGAAGTGTCTCCAGTAGACATAAGAAGTGTCTCCATTGTTCTCTCTATGGGTACCCAAATAAATGGAAATGGCAAAGGCTTTAACTGACTACACTGTTTACTGCGCCACTGTCAGTCTTGGTAAGTAACTACTGCTATCACTGTTTACTGCGCCACTGTCAGTCTTGGTAAGTAACTACTGCTATCACTGTTTACTGCGCCACTGTCAGTCTTGGTAAGTAACTACTGCTATCACTGTTTACTGCGCCACTGTCAGTCTTGGTAAGTAACTACTGCTATCACTATTTACTGCGCCACTGTCAGTCTTGGTAAGTAACTACTGCTATCACTGTTTACTGCGCCACTGTCAGTCTTGGTAAGTAACTACTGCTATCACTATTTACTGCGCCACTGTCAGTCTTGGTAAGTAACTACTGCTATCACTGTTTACTGCGCCACTGTCAGTCTTGGTAAGTAACTACTGCTATCACTGTTTACTGCGCCACTGTCAGTCTTGGTAAGTAACTACTGCTATCACTATTTACTGCGCCACTGTCAGTCTTGGTAAGTAACTACTGCTATCACTATTTACTGCGCCACTGTAGAAGTTTCAAAAGCTCTTTAGAACATTAGAGGTTCTTTAGATGTTTTAAATGTTATTTATACGTTAAAATCTCTTTGGAGTTCATACGATGAATTCGATTTGAATTGCTGAAACTATTTAAAAATAGTAAACTGGTAACTGGAAAATGTACAACCGTCTCACCAAGTTTCATGCAATATGGGTCAATACTTTTCGAGTTATAAATTACCATGACCTTGACCTTTGACCGGATCGTTCCGAGTTAAGCGAATAACAAGATGATAAATAAATAAATAAAAGCCAGGTAAAATATGACCTTCCGCAAATCTGCGAAGGTAAAAGAATGCATTATTGTATGTTTAATGAATGAATATAAAAACTAACTGCTACACATCACTGTTACACATCACTGTTACACATCACTGTTACACATCACTGTTACACATCACTGTTACACATCACTGTTACACATCACTGTTACACATCACTGCTACACATCACTGTTACACATCACTGCTACACATCACTGCTACACATCACTGCTACAAATCACTGCTACACATCACTGTTACACATCACTGTTACACATCACTGTTACACATCACTGTTACACATCACTGCTACACATCACTGTTACACATCACTGCTACACATCACTGTTACACATCACTGCTACACATCACTGTTACACATCACTGCTACACATCACTGTTACACATCACTGCTACACATCACTGCTACACATCACTGCTACACATCACTGTTACACATCACTGTTACACATCACTGTTACACATCACTGCTACACATCACTGCTACACATCACTGCTACACATCACTGTTACACATCACTGTTACACATCACTGCTACACATCACTGCTACACATCACTGCTACACATCACTGCTACACATCACTGTTACACATCACTGCTACACATCACTGCTACACATCACTGTTACACATCACTGTTACACATCACTGTTACACATCACTGTTACACATCACTGCTACACATCACTGCTACACATCACTGCTACACATCACTGTTACACATCACTAAATATATCTGTTGACTACAACAGGAGAATGTAATTAATTATTGGCCACACATTCCAAGTGACGCTATTGGTAATATATATATATATGTATATTGTATGCATCAGATATATACTGTATGTATCAGATATATACTGTACGTATCAGATATATACTGTATGTATCAGATATATACTGTATGCATCAGATATATACTGTATGTATCAGATATATACTGTACGTATCAGATATATACTGTATGTATCAGATATATACTGTATGTATCAGATATATACTGTATGTATCAGATACCTACTGTATGTATCAGATATATACTGTATGTATCAGATATATACTGTACGTATCAGATATATACTGTATGTATCAGGTATATATTGTATGTATCAGATATATACTGTATGTATCAGATATATACTGTATGTATCAGATATATACTGTATGTATCAGATATATACTGTACGTATCAGATATATACTGTATGTATCAGATATATACTGTATGTATCAGATATATACTGTATGTATCAGATATATACTGTATGTATCAGATATATACTGTATGTATCAGATATATCTACATATAGCCATAGGTACATACATACCCCATTTAGCCCAAGCAACCATGACACATTGTGCCAACATGGGCACTAGATGGTTAGATGGGCAAGAGATGCAGACTGAAAAGTAGCCTAGAAATTACATGGGGATAATGTGGTTTTCCATTCTCATGGAATGTTACCTTGGGAGAAGGTTGGTTCAATGTGGTGAATCCATCCCATTGAATTGTCATATTGGCCCAACCTGATTAATATATAGCATACCAACATTATATGGCTGAAACTTGAGTAACATATTGGCAACATCTTGGGCCAAGATGGTTTCAACATAGCAGCCCATGTTGTCACTATTTTGGCCCATTTTGCAGAAATTATTATTATTATATAGTTTTTCCTTATATGACCGAAAATGTAGAACTGACCCTAGGCCTCTATAGAGATATTTATGTCTTCACTAGATAGAATATTAATATTTTTCTTATATTGTATCATGTATTTTTTATCGCTAGGACATTAATTAATTAGCTTCTCTAGTTGCCAATTTTCAAGCTACAATTATGACACTTTTACCAAAAAATCATCATTTGAAGATGAATATATCTATGTGAATAACTCGGAAACACATTCCATTGTCGCAAACGATTATATGTAATAATTTATATATATAAATTAAACCTCTTCGTACTCGGAAAGTGGAGGTATTATAAATATCTAAAGGTCAGACTGGTTCATGACCTGTGTTAACAGTTTCCGAGTACTGTGAGTGTCAGAGTGTTGTGATATAATCCCCAAGCATTTGAGTTCTGTCATTAAGATTTAATATATTAATTTATTCGCCTCCTCTCCAGTCCTTATGCTAATTAAAGAGCTTTAACATTAATATATGCAGCCTAAGTTGGTGTAATTAATTTGGAGAATGAGCCTCTGGTATGGTAATTGTTGTGTCTTTAGTGGGCCATCGTAGGTAGACCCACCTTAGTCTCCTATGGCCCCACCATAGCTTCCCCACTTAATCTCCCATGGCCCACCATAGCTTCCCCTCTCAATCTCCCATGGCCCACCATAGCTTCCCCACTTAATCTCCCATGGCCCACCATAGCTTCCCCTCTTAATCTCCCATGGTCCACCATAGCTTCCCCACTTAATCTCCCATGGCCCACCATAGCTTCCCTCTTAATCTCCCATGGCCCACCATAGCTTCCCCTCTCAATCTCCCATGGCCCCACCATAGCTTCCCCTCTCAATCTCTCATGGCCCCACCATAGCTTCCCCTCTCAATCTCCCATGGCCCCACCATAGCTTCCCCTCTCAATCTCCCATGGCCCCACCATAGCTTATCTCAGCGCAAGGAAGGGTGATAAAAGGCGTGTTTGAGATCAGAATGACACCAATGATGAGGCATGAAACCTCAGATGCTTTCAGCTGCAACTTATCTACGAGCTTTACAACCCAGAGAAACCTTTTTAACACCACCATCAAAACAGGAGAGTTGGTAAGAGGAGAGTTGGTAAGATAAAGACTGTAAAGACTGCCATCAAAAGATGAGTTGGTAAGATAAATACTGTAAAGACTGGTATCAAACGAGGAGAGCTGGTAAGATAAATACTTTAAAGACTGGCATCAAACGAGGAGAGTTGGTAAGATAAAGACTATAAAGACTGACATCAAAAGAGGAGAGTTGGTAAGATAAAGACTATAAAGACTGACATCAAAAGAGGAGAGTTGGTAAGATAAATACTGTAAAGACTGACATCAAAAGAGGAGAGTTGGTAAGATAAAGACTATAAAGACTGGCATCAAACGAGGAGAGCTGGTAAGATAAATACTGTAAAGACTGGCATCAAAAGAGGAGAGCTGGTAAGATAAATACTGTAAAGACTGGCATCAAAAGAGTAAAGTTGGTAAGATAAAGACTATAAAGACTGACATCAAAAGAGTAAAGTTGGTAAGATAAAGACTATAAAGACTGACATCAAAAGAGGAGAGTTGGTAAGATAAATACTGTAAAGACTGACATCAAAAGAGGAGAGTTGGTAGGATAAAAGCAGCAAGCTGCCATTAATGCTAGAGAGGTAATCTGAGACGTGATGAACTGTTTTAGCGCCACTAACTAATAGGTACTGAGATGCAAGAGAGTGGCGTGACTGGTTAGATGAGAGTGTTTAGGTACTTATATTCTTCGCAGCGGCTAAGCGTATTCATTGCAGCAGTTCAGCGTTATTTCTGCAACGTCTAAATGTATTCTCGCAGCATTTCTGCATTCTCTCGCAGCATCTAAGTACATTCCCCGCAGCATTTCTACATTCTCTCCACAGCATCTAAGTATATTCACCGCAGAATTTCTGCATTCTCTCCGCAGCATCTAAGTATATTCTGCGCAGCATCTAAGTACATTCACCGCAGCATTTCTGAATTCTCTCCACAGTATTTAAGTATATTCACCGCAGCATTTCTGCATTGTCTCCGCAGCATCTAAATACATTCACCGCAGCATTTCTGCATTCTCTCCACAGCATCTAAGTACATTCACCGCAGCATTTCTACATTCTCTCCACAGCATCTAAGTACATTCACAGCAGCATTTCTGCATTCTCTCCGAAGCATCTAAGTACATTCACCGCAGCATTTCTGCATTCTCTCCGCAGCATCTAAGTACATTCACCGCAGCGCTCATGCATTTTTTGCGCAACGTTTATGTGGCACTTTGGCTTTAGCTTAATATTTAGTCAGCCACATTGAAAATGCGATACCATAAAATAATGGAAATAGATCTACTTGCCTTGAGTCTAATGTATCCTTCTCACGGAGTAGTAAAAGGTTTAATGATGTGTTTTATGGTAGTGAGGTAAAGACTTGGAATTCTTGTGGTTAATTGTGGCCAATGGGATCAGTTAACCACCCTAGATGTATCCGGCTAATTAGATAGGTTAGAGTGTATACTTAAAGAATATACTTAAAAGTATAATTAGAGATTATACTGTACGAGTATACTTAGAGCATATAAAGCCTGGTTACTGTGAACTAGTGTGGAGAAACTTAGATTCAGTCATTGGAAGCAGTCGATTCAGCGCAGTTTAAGATCATCCCGTCTGGGTGGTCACCTCTTCTTCTATCTCTATCATCTACTACAATAAAAAACTGGACGAAATAAAAAACTGTATAACCATTTTAAATGAAACTCAATCGTATTAGATCAATATACTCCTAATATTTTGTGCTCAAAAATACGAAACACAGTTCCCTTTAAAGTTGGATGTTCGTTATCATTTCACCCGTTAATGAAAATAATCGATACAGTATCAATTTCAAGCTGCATCCATCTAAGTATATTCTACGCAGTGTCAAGTGTATTTTTCTGCAGCAATTCGAAATTCTTTCCGTAGCATCTAAATATATTCCTAGCAGCGTCTAGGCATATTCACCGCAGCATCTAGGCATTCTCTCCGCAGCATCTAGGCATTCTCTCCGCAGCGTCTAGGCATATTCACCACAGCATCTAGGCATTCTCTCCGCAGCATCTAGGCATTCTCTCCGCAGCGTCTAGGCATATTCACCGCAGCATCTAGGCATTTTCTCCGCAGCATCTAGGCATTCTCTCCGCAGCGTCTAGGCATATTCACCGCAGCATCTAGGCATTCTCTCCGCAGCATCTAGGCATTCTCTCCGCAGCGTCTAGGCATATTCACCGCAGCATCTAGGCATTCTCTCCGCAGCGTCTAGGCATATTCACAGCAGCGTCTAGGCATATTCACAGCAGCGTCTAGGCATATTCACCGCAGCATCTGGGCATATTCACCGCAGCGATTAGGCATATTCACCGCAGCGTCTAGGCATATTCACCGCAGCATCTAGGCATATTCACAGCAGCGTTTAGGCATTTTTACCGCAGTGTTTAGGCATATTCACAGCAGCGTCTAGGCATATTCACAGCAGCGTCTAGGCATATTCACCGCAGCATCTGGGCATATTCACCGCAGCGATTAGGCATATTCACCGCAGCGTCTAGGCATATTCACCGCAGCATCTAGGCATATTCACAGCAGCGTTTAGGCATATTCACAGCAGCGTTTAGGCATATTCACAGCAGTGTTTAGGCATATTCACCGCAGCGTTTAGGCATATTCACCGCAGTGTTTAGGCATATTCACCGCAGCGTTTAGGCATATTCACCGCAGCGTTAAGGCATATTCACCGCAGCGTTTAGGCATATTCACCGCAGCGTTTAGGCATATTCACCGCAGTGTTTAGGCATATTCACCGCAGCGTCTAGGCATATTCACAGCAGCGTCTAGGCATATTCACCGCAGCGTCTAGGCATATTCACCGCAGCGCTTAGGCATATTCACCGCAGCGTCTAGGCATATTCACCGCAGCATCTAGGCATATTCACCGCAGCATCTAGGCATATTCACCGCAGCATCTAGGCATATTCACCGCAGCGTCTAGGCATATTCACCGCAGCGCTTAGGTATATTCACAGCAGCGTTTAGGCATATTCACAGCAGCGTCTAGGCATATTCACCGCAGCGTCTAGGCATATTCACCGCAGCATCTAGGTGTGCTGGTCAGCAATTAATTCTATACTTTATTTTCAATCAATTAAAGATTAAATTTCGCAATAGAACCATTAGCCATTAATTCGCATTATATTCTTTAGAAATCCGAACGGCAACACTAGCTACCATTTCTCAAACTCTATCCATTCATTCATTGTCAATAGTAGCTAGTGTAAAGCCACGTAGTGTCACATTTCAGTGTATAATTTATATTGTGTAGTTTAATTATGTAGGTGTTATTCGAGTTGTCTTTGTTCTATTAAGTGTTCTCTATAGGTGTAGTCATTTCTCTGTAGGTGTAGTCATTTCCCTGTAGGTGTAGTCCGTCATTTCCCTGTAGGTGTAGTCCGTCATTTCCCTGTAGGTGTAGTCCGTCATTTCCCTGTAGGTGTAGTCCGTCATTTCCCTGCAGGTGTAGTCCGTCATTTCCCTGTAGGTGTAGTCCGTCATTTCCCTGTAGGTGTAGTCCGTCATTTCCCTGTAGGTGTAGTCCGTCATTTCCCTGTAGGTGTAGTCCGTCATTTCCCTGTAGGTGTAGTCCGTCATTTCCCTGTAGGTGTAGTCCGTCATTTCCCTGTAGGTGTAGTCCGTCATTTCCCTGTAGGTGTAGTCCGTCATTTCCCTGTAGGTGTAGTCCGTCATTTCCCTGTAGGTGTAGTCCGTCATTTCCCTGTAGGTGTAGTCCGTCATTTCTCTGTAGGTGTAGTCCGTCATTTCTCTGTAGGTGTAGTCCGTCATTTCTCTGTAGGTGTAGTCAGTCATTTCTCTGTAGGTGTAGTCAGTCATTTCTCTGTAGGTGTAGTCAGTCATTTCTCTGTAGGTGTAGTCAGTCATTTCTCTGTAGGTGTAGTCCGTCATTTCTCTGTAGGTGTAGTCCGTCATTTCTCTGTAGGTGTAGTCCGTCATTTCTCTGTAGGTGTAGTCCGTCATTTCTCTGTAGGTGTAGTCCGTCATTTCTCTGTAGGTGTAGTCCGTCATTTCTCTGTAGGTGTAGTCCGTCATTTCTCTGTAGGTGTAGTCCGTCATTTCTCTGTAGGTGTAGTTAGTCATTTCTCTGTAGGTGTAGTCAGTCATTTCTCTGTAGGTGTAGTCAGTCATTTCTCTGTAGGTGTAGTCAGTCATTTCTCTGTAGGTGTAGTCAGTCATTTCTCTGTAGGTGTTCCCATTTATATGTAACTTCTTGTCTTCTATATTGTTTGTGTACTTTCCAGATATATTCACATTTGTTATGTCAATGCCAAGATTATAAACTATAAATTACAAAATAAAAAACAGTGTTTAGCCTTCGCATTGTTTCACAACCTAACGTACCAGGACAGTAATTTATAAACTATCAAGGCTAACTGAGGTGAAGATTTCCACCTACAAATAAAGTTTACTGATAAAGTTACATCGAGTGACGATTTCCACTCGTTTCTACTAACTCCAAAGCCATCATGCATCGTTCACCGGTAAATGGTGCTACTAAGCGTACTCCAGTAAATCCCTTGATAAACCTGGAGCAAAACTATGAAGAAACTTCTGTTGCTCTAAAGAATCTAATGAAGCAAGAAATTCTGGGCAGTCATCCAGACAACATCCGTTCGTTTATCGCATATGCCAAAAAAGAATGGATAGTCTACTATGAAGCTGCCACCACGCTAATTGCAAGGTATATTTGCATCGCCTCTCTGCAACAAGCACAAACCACTCAGAGAGAAAAAGCAGAGATGCGAACAGATTTTAAGCAGTATATCGCCATAGCTAACGCTGCACTGTGCGATATGAACGAAGACGAGATCTCAAACATGGACACTCGCAGTGCTATATCGCAAAACGAGGAGGCATCAGTTCAGTGCCTTCAGGAACCACCGGGCGATCAACAAGGAGAGGAATCTCGCTCGAAGATGGGAGGAGGTACAGTTTCGGAGCTGATTGACCTCGTAGAAGGCACGCAGTTGGATGACTCTGCAGTAGCTACTCTGGTCATTGAGGATATCTGTGTGTCTTCCGGTGGTGGCGCATGCTCTTCGGCCCCTCTTCTAGCAATTGAATCTGTGCCCTCTGTTACAGTTCCACAGCCTTCTCTTCCTGTTCCTCAAAATATCATAAACCTGGAAACCGCTAGCCTCCATTTTATCGGAAACAATCGTGAAGCTACCTGTGGTAACGCTAATTCACCATATGTAGCAACAAGCGTATCGGCACCCCACATTACTGCTCAGCAGCAATTTCCTCCTGCATCTCCTACTGCAAGAAACTTGGGTGCCGCGAGAACGACTATGACACACTCTCACCTACCTATAAGAAGTCAAGTACCAATTCAACAACGGATGGACGCTGCTACGGTACACCTGGTAAAGCAAGAGTTGTTCAAGCAATCAATCTCTCCATTCGATGGGGATCCTCAACGGTACAGGTCATGGTTCATGCTTCTTGACAACCGAATGAGGGGAGTTCCACTGGAGCCCCTCGATGTATTAACCATTCTCTTGGCTAATACAGTGGGAAGTCCAAATAGGGTGATACAAGAGCTTCTGGCAGCTGGAGCAGCTTCACCTAACTTGGCTCTCAAAAAGATTTGGAAGATTTTAGGTAAAGAATACGGAAATCCAATAAGAGTCTGTCAAACTATCCAGAAGAGGCTAGATGACATGCCAAACGTACGCCCCCCACGTACGGAAGCAAAACTCAAAGAGTTAATCCATCTTCGTCATATGATCGAGGCGAACATGCCGACTAACACCGAACTCCAGATCTTCAATTTAAATGCTGGCCAAAAAAAAGTATGGTGTAAATTACCCGATTGGCTACAACGCAAATGGAGGTCACAAGGCTACAAATTCACCGTGGACAGCATGGGTGTCCTTCCTCCATTTCAAGATCTCATAGACTTCATGCAGTACAATATCGATGAGATAATGGACCCTAATTTTGATTCAGTGTACAATTAAAAAAAAAAATTCCTAATTATCTTACCATTTTCTAATACATTATCTTATAGGAAATTTCGATGTGCGTGTGAATCTTCTTTCAACGAATCATTATTGTAATATAATTATTATATTTTAGGAATTGCTGTGTTTTCTATTGTTAATTTTTGTTTTCGTGAGCTATTGTTGGTTGCGATCAGCTCCTCCTTGGTCCACTGGTTTCGACTTTCGTCGCTGGGGGGAGTGTGCTGGTCAGCAATTAATTCTATACTTTATTTTCAATCAATTAAAGATTAAATTTCGCAATAGAACCATTAGCCATTAATTCGCATTATATTCTTTAGAAATCCGAACGGCAACACTAGCTACCATTTCTCAAACTCTATCCATTCATTCATTGTCAATAGTAGCTAGTGTAAAGCCACGTAGTGTCACATTTCAGTGTATAATTTATATTGTGTAGTTTAATTATGTAGGTGTTATTCGAGTTGTCTTTGTTCTATTAAGTGTTCTCTATAGGTGTAGTCATTTCTCTGTAGGTGTAGTCATTTCCCTGTAGGTGTAGTCCGTCATTTCCCTGTAGGTGTAGTCCGTCATTTCCCTGTAGGTGTAGTCCGTCATTTCCCTGTAGGTGTAGTCCGTCATTTCCCTGCAGGTGTAGTCCGTCATTTCCCTGCAGGTGTAGTCCGTCATTTCCCTGTAGGTGTAGTCCGTCATTTCCCTGTAGGTGTAGTCCGTCATTTCCCTGTAGGTGTAGTCCGTCATTTCCCTGTAGGTGTAGTCCGTCATTTCCCTGTAGGTGTAGTCCGTCATTTCCCTGTAGGTGTAGTCCGTCATTTCCCTGTAGGTGTAGTCCGTCATTTCCCTGTAGGTGTAGTCCGTCATTTCCCTGTAGGTGTAGTCCGTCATTTCCCTGTAGGTGTAGTCCGTCATTTCCCTGTAGGTGTAGTCCGTCATTTCTCTGTAGGTGTAGTCCGTCATTTCTCTGTAGGTGTAGTCCGTCATTTCTCTGTAGGTGTAGTCAGTCATTTCTCTGTAGGTGTAGTCAGTCATTTCTCTGTAGGTGTAGTCAGTCATTTCTCTGTAGGTGTAGTCAGTCATTTCTCTGTAGGTGTAGTCCGTCATTTCTCTGTAGGTGTAGTCCGTCATTTCTCTGTAGGTGTAGTCCGTCATTTCTCTGTAGGTGTAGTCCGTCATTTCTCTGTAGGTGTAGTCCGTCATTTCTCTGTAGGTGTAGTCCGTCATTTCTCTGTAGGTGTAGTCCGTCATTTCTCTGTAGGTGTAGTCAGTCATTTCTCTGTAGGTGTAGTCAGTCATTTCTCTGTAGGTGTAGTCAGTCATTTCTCTGTAGGTGTAGTCAGTCATTTCTCTGTAGGTGTAGTCCGTCATTTCTCTGTAGGTGTAGTCCGTCATTTCTCTGTAGGTGTAGTCCGTCATTTCTCTGTAGGTGTAGTCCGTCATTTCTCTGTAGGTGTAGTCCGTCATTTCTCTGTAGGTGTAGTCCGTCATTTCTCTGTAGGTGTAGTCCGTCATTTCTCTGTAGGTGTAGTCCGTCATTTCTCTGTAGGTGTAGTTAGTCATTTCTCTGTAGGTGTAGTCAGTCATTTCTCTGTAGGTGTAGTCAGTCATTTCTCTGTAGGTGTAGTCAGTCATTTCTCTGTAGGTGTAGTCAGTCATTTCTCTGTAGGTGTTCCCATTTATATGTAACTTCTTGTCTTCTATATTGTTTGTGTACTTTCCAGATATATTCACATTTGTTATGTCAATGCCAAGATTATAAACTATAAATTACAAAATAAAAAACAGTGTTTAGCCTTCGCATTGTTTCACAACCTAACGTACCAGGACACTAGGCATATATTGTGCAGTGTTTAGTGCAGATGCTGCTCGTATTTGAGTAGCATAGCAATGCGGATTATGAATAATGCAGAGAGTCTTAGCATATTTGGCATGGGGCCAATCTGGAGCTAAAACTAAAGGCAAATTAAGTATTTCTTTGCTCTGTTTTGTGATATTGTGTCACGGTGCACTGGATACCAAGTGACAGGATGTCCTTTAAAATGGGAACAGGGTCAAGAACAGATGAAATCTACCGGAAAATAAAATCTCATTTAAACGATGTCCTTCCTACTATGTTCAATGATTTTGTTTGTTCAAAATTTTTTTTTTTTTTTTTAAGTTAGTTTTAATTTTGTCAAATGTTTAACGATGTTGCTCGTGTTAATTTAACGATATCGTTAATATAACGATATCGTTAAATTAACGATATCGTTAATATAACGATATCGCTTATTCAACGATGTTATCAAATTAATTTCACATATCCACAATATTTAATGAAATACTATACTAAATTTATTAATTTATTCACATTGAATGAATAAATTAATAAAATACAATGTTACTGAGAGTTGTAATTCATTAATTATCTATCTGTTAAGTAGCAGGTTCAACCTCTTCTTTGGAAGTAACACCGACGTCAAAAGTTACAATCAAAGCAGTGATAGCATTTGTGATTTCACATTAGAGTCATACAGACAATATTGACAAAAAGTGACACACCTTCTGTTAGCAAATTACTCTACAATGAACTCCTGACAAAGAAACAACAAAAAATTAGATCAATTGTTAAAAGATTGGGCAAGCTATGAGTTATTGGATTGTTTCACATCTTCGAACATAAAAAATACATAATAATTATTATTCAATTTACACCAAATGAAATAAAATTTGAAAATATTATGTCGTTCTTTCTGATTTGATTGTAAATGTGGAGCAGTTGGATGAATCATATCTCACCCTGTCACTAGAATTAAAGAGAATTAATAGGAACTGTCCTAGATAAGTGTAGTTAGTTTCTAATTCATGTGGTTAGTTTCTAATTCGTGTAGTTAGTTTCTAATTCGTGTAGTTAGTTTCTAATTCGTGTGGTTAGTTTCTAATTCGTGTGGTTAGTTTCTAATTCGTGTGGTTAGTTTCTAATTCGTGTGGTTAGTTTCTAATTCGTGTGGTTAGTTTCTAATTCGTGTGGTTAGTTTCTAATTCGTGTGGTTAGTTTCTAATTCGTGTGGTTAGTTTCTAATTCGTGTGGTTAGTTTCTAATTCATGTGGTTAGTTTCTAATTCGTGTGGTTAGTTTCTAATTCGTGTGGTTAGTTTCTAATTCGTGTGGTTAGTTTCTAATTCGTGTGGTTCGTTTCTAATTCGTGTGGTTAGTTTCTAATTTGTGTGGTTAGTTTCTAATTCGTGTGGTTAGTTTCTAATTCGTGTGGTTAGTTTCTAATTCGTGTGGTTAGTTTCTAATTCGTGTGGTTAGTTTCTAATTCGTGTGGTTAGTTTCTAATTCGTGTGGTTAGTTTCTAATTCGTGTGGTTAGTTTCTAATTCGTGTGGTTAGTTTCTAATTCGTGTGGTTAGTTTCTAATTCGTGTGGTTAGTTTCTAATTCGTGAGGTTAGTTTCTAATTCGTGTGGTTAGTTTCTAATTCGTGTGGTTAGTTTCTAATTCGTGTGGTTAGTTTCTAATTCGTGTGGTTAGTTTCTAATTCATGTGGTTAGTTTCTAATTCGTGTGGTTAGTTTCTAATTCGTGTGGTTAGTTTCTAATTCGTGTGGTTAGTTTCTAATTCGTGTGGTTAGTTTCTAATTCGTGTGGTTAGTTTCTAATTCGTGTGATTAGTTTCTAATTCGTGTGGTTAGTTTCTAATTCGTGTGGTTAGTTTCTAATTCGTGTGGTTAGTTTCTAATTCGTGTGGTTAGTTTCTAATTCGTGTGGTTAGTTTCTAATTCGTGTGGTTAGTTTCTAATTCGTGTGGTTAGTTTCTAATTCGTGTGGTTAGTTTCTAATTCGTGTGGTTAGTTTCTAATTCGTGTGGTTAGTTTCTAATTCGTGTGGTTAGTTTCTAATTCGTGTGGTTAGTTTCTAATTCGTGTGGTTAGTTTCTAATTCGTGTGGTTAGTTTCTAATTCGTGTGGTTAGATGTGCAAAAGACATTGCAAGAAATTAGAGTCGCTTACGAACGATGAAATATCACCAGGAAATAAGGACAGCGATGCTAACTTTGCTAAATTATTAGGTACACGCAGTGTCTCTTTTGAGGGAGACTTTAAGAGACTTTATACACTGAGGAGACTTAAAGGAGACTTTAAAGAGACTTTATACACTGAGGAGACTTAAAGGAGACTATGAAGAGACTTTATACACTGAGGAGACTTAAAGGAGACTATAAAGAGACTTTATACACTGAGGAGACTTAAAGGAGACTATAAAGAGACTTTATACACTGAGGAGACTTAAAGGAGACTATAAAGAGACTTTATACACTGAGGAGACTTAAAGGAGACTATAAAGAGACTTTATGCACTGAGGAGGCTTAAAAGAGACTTTAAGGAGACTTTATACACTGAAGAGACTTAAAGGAGACTTTAAAGAAACTTTATACACTGAGGAGACTTAAAGGAGACTTTAAGGAGACTTTATTCACTAAGGCCACTTTATTCACTAAGGAGACTTTATTCACTAAGGAGACTTTATTCACTAAGGCCACTTTATTCACTAAGGAGACTTTAATGACACTTTATTCACTATTCACTAAGGAGACTTTATTCACATAGTGATTCAAGGAAAAACTCAGAAGTTAGTACACCGGGTACAGTAGCTCAGTGACTCCAATAGTTCCAGTTTCCATACGCGCCACCAGATGGGGTATGGCATTATTACCGCCACATAAAAGTCGGAAAACATATTAACCGTTCATAAGCTTTCGATTTATTATAAACAGATCAACTACCTACCACAATAAATGATTAGACAAAATACAATAGTAATTTATCATAAATTATAAACACTTTCAGACTTTCGTGAGTTTCGTCGGACATTCCTGATGATATTGTACGATAAAATACTATCAGTATTTAGCGTACGGACAATAACAGACGATCTGCCGATATCAAATTTTCCAGTCGAGAAGAAAGGTAAAGAAGGAGAGAGTTTCTCTCTCTTTTTCTCTCCATTGGAGGCAGGAGAGTTAGAAGGAGTTTCTTGTCATCCGGAAACAGACTTACGGGAAATTCCAAAGAGGGGATGATTTGCATCCGGTGTGGAGGTATCTTAAGGTATCCTGGATACGAGAGTTACTTGAAGGTATCCTAGATACGACTGGTATTTGAATGTACCCTAGATACGACTGGTATCTAAAGGTATCAAATATCACTAGTGTCCTATCTGCCATGACGCAGAGTCACAAATATCACTAGTGTCCTATCTGCCATGACGCAGAGTCACAAATATCACTAGTGTCCTATCTGCCATGACGCAGAGTCACAAATATCACTAGTGTCCTATCTGCCATGACGCAGAGTCACAAATATCACTAGTGCCCTATCTGCCATGACGCAGAGTCACAAATATCACTAGTGTCCTATATGCCATGACGCAGAGTCACAAATATCACTAGTGTCCTATCTGCCATGACGCAGAGTCACAAATATCACTAGTGTCCTATCTGCCATGACGCAGAGTCACAAATATCACTAGTGTCCTATCTGCCATGACGCAGAGTCACAAATATCACTAGTGTCCTATCTGCCATGACGCAGAGTCACAAATATCACTAGTGTCCTATCTGCCATGACGCAGAGTCACAAATATCACTAGTGTCCTATCTGCCATGACGCAGAGTCACAAATATCACTAGTGTCCTATCTGCCATGACGCAGAGTCACAAATATCACTAGTGTCCTATCTGCCATGACGCAGAGTCACAAATATCACTAGTGCCCTATCTGCCATGACGCAGAGTCACAAATATCACTAGTGTCCTATCTGCCATGACGCAGAGTCACAAATATCACTAGTGTCCTATCTGCCATGACGCAGAGTCACAAATATCACTAGTGTCCTATCTGCCATGACGCAGAGTCACAAATATCACTAGTGTCCTATCTGCCATGACGCAGAGTCACAAATATCACTAGTGTCCTATCTGCCATGACGCAGAGTCACAAATATCACTAGTGTCCTATCTGCCATGACGCAGAGTCACAAATATCACTAGTGCCCTATCTGCCATGACGCAGAGTCACAAATATCACTAGTGTCCTATCTGCCATGACGCAGAGTCACAAATATCACTAGTGTCCTATCTGCCATGACGCAGAGTCACAAATATCACTAGTGTCCTATCTGCCATGACGCAGAGTCACAAATATCACTAGTGTCCTATCTGCAATGACGCAGAGTCACAAATATCACTAGTGTCCTATGTGCCATGACGCAGAGTCACAAATATCACTAGTGTCCTATCTGCCATGACGCAGAGTCACAAATATCACTAGTGTCCTATCTGCCATGACGCAGAGTCAAAGTAAAGACAATTTAGTAATTTAAAAACTCTGAGATAAGAACCATAAATCTGACGGAACTCTTCATTTTACTCCCAGTTTAACATGTCTATCACCAGATGAGATATGATTTAAGAGAGTCTAGAAGATGAGTTAGAAGATGGTACAGACTGTAGAAGAGGAGTGAGAAGAGAGGATAAGTGCTAAGTTATTGAACTCTTCCAAGTTTCCGAATAAAAAACAAGTAGAAGATAAATTGTTTTTTAACTTTTATATTTATTTGTGTCTATCAAAATTCTTTAGATTTCTCTAAAGAAAAAGAACAGATGGTAATATATTTTATAAGACATACTTTAACAACCTCAATCAATTAATTTATATTATGATAATTATTCTACCTAATACCTCACATATTCCAGTTTAGATGCGATGACATCCGAATGTAACCAAGGTAGCAATTTTTCTTGGGACAACATTGGAACAATATTGGAAATATTGGGACAACATCGGGACAACATTGGCCCGAGAATCATTGCTACCTTGGAACCATACTCCGGCAAACGCTCAGGTTTCAAATAGGTAGGATTTTTCCGGAACAACAAAATTAACTCGATTTAATTCCTTTCGATTTCTTTTCCCTTGTTGTTTATAAGATGACGAATATTTTGAATTGCATCGTATGACATCATTAAATCGAAAAGAAGGTTCCCTCACATGATCAACTTGTCAGTACTTTGCAGTGTTGAAACTAGCTTTTAATGATGAATGCGGTGAATTCAACTGTAGCCATTTTGGATGGAAGGCATGAAATGTATATACTTATAGATCTTATTCTTTTCAATAGCCATAATAGCCGTAATAGTAATTAAAAGACGCTTTTGAATGGGTTATACGTTTTAACGGAATAGGACTACCCTGTACGAGGAACAAAAGAATTTTCTATAAAAGTTAAGTTTTTGAGGGAAGAGGCATAAATTTTATGTCATAAGCAGAGTCCGGATTTACAGTTCTAACGAAAGTAGTCTAATCAGCTCTAAATATAGTTTTAATAGTTATAAAAAATAGGTGTATGGTCCCAAAAATATTACATATTATTGCGGAATTCATTTCAACATATATCCATTTTCTAATATTTTGACTTTAGTAATAATACCATTCTAATATTCTTAAGATTATTTGTAGATAATTAATTTTTTATTATTATTCGTAGAGCATACACAATAGTAAAGGCATTCGACTGTTGTGTACAATGAGTAAATTAAACTGTAATACATAATTTAACGTATTTTAAATTTTTTTCCAATAAACTAACAACTTGAAAGTATCTCGAACTAAAGTTACCAAAAACAATGTCAATGTCCAAGTCACAGCCAACTAAGAAAATAGAACAAATGAACTCAAATAGAACAGCACAAACCAAATGCAAAAACAGTAACAATAATTCTTAAAGCAATAATCATGCTATTTTACCATCTAACGATTACGCATTATTACTGGAATTGACTTTATAAACATTTTACTAGCTAACAGTGTCCCAATTGGGGTACTTGTCCTTTATTGCTAACAGTGTCCTAATTGGGATAATACTTGTCCTATATTGCTAACAGTGTCCCAATTGGGATAGTTGTCCTATATTGCTAACAGTGTCCCAATTGGGATAGTTGTCCTATATTGCTAACAGTGTCCCAATTGGGATAATACTTGTCCTATATTGCTATCAGTGTCACAATTGGGGTACTTGTCCTATATTGCTAACAGTGTCCCAATTGGGGTACTTGTCCTATATTGCTAACAATGTCCTAATTGGGATAATACTTGTCCTATATTGCTAACAGTGTCCTAATTGGAATAATACTTGTCCGATATTGCTAACAGTGTCCCAATTGGGATAATACTTGTCCTATATTGTTAACAGTGCCTTAACGGCGTACTTGTCCCATTTGGTATTTCCCTATTGGGTATTGTCCCAATGGGTACTTGTCCTATTTGGCTCTTGTCCCATCATGTGTCTATGAGAATCAATCGATCAATCAAACCAAAATAGATTTTTTTTCCAATTTCAACTCGCTTTCCAATAAAGTTCCATGAAAGTTTTCTGGCGAGTCATAAAAAAGTTTCATTAAGTAAGTCGGAAGAAGGAGACTGTTGATAGGTTTTATTGCGGCAGGAGACTCAACAGGTGAGGATATGAAACTGTGGCGGCGCATAAAATTCACTTCTTTTCCGCCGTTCAAATTTTCAGGTTGCGAAGCACAAGTGTTTTTTTTTATATGAGCGCAAAAGCGTCGGTAAGGTGAGACTGAGAGGGAGTTACTTCACCTGTTGAATCCGACTGCAGCGTCAAAAAGAAATGAAAGCTATAGTAGGATGTGGTGAGGAGAGATATGCGAGATAAAATAATTACCTTAAAGGACAATAGGATCTACCTACCATTTAGACCTTCAACTCACGAAAGTTAGATAGTGTATTTACTTTATTTGGATTTAGAGTGTGATATTTTATTTATCATTGTTAAACATATGTAACAGTTGTTGGTACAAATAAATACCACATGGTAAACGCCTCTCTGTATCACAAAATGAAGTTCAATTAGCTAAAGTAACATAATTTCAACTCTAACTCAATGTAATGAGTGTACCATTGGTATCATTTCTGCATGTCGTGAATGTCCGACGAAACACGGTAGAGGATAGACTATAAGGTTTTTAGAATGATTATGATAACTTACGATCATAGTTTTGTCTAATCATTTTTGGTTATTGATAGATGATCTTTTAATCATTGAATTTACGACTGATTACGAATTTGAAGCCATATTTTATTAACATTGATTAATTTGATATGAATAGAAAAAATACATAATTAATATTCCACTAGGGATGAACTCTTACGGTGAAGAACATTCATATTGTTTTAGAAATAATTTAATTCAACTCATAACTATAGGAGAGGAACGAGAAGCCAACAGGGGGTGGAGCAATAACGGTTTAGTGTTCCGCCTCCCGTTGACTCCTCCTACTCTCCAACCAATCGGGAAGAAGTTGACCTTAAGAACATTATTCTTGCAGCACTGTATCGATAGTAACTTATTCGGTTGAGACAATATCTCAAAAACCTTATGCCCTGTTTACTATATTTTTAAAAATTTAGATGGTGGAAACAAAACATATCATTTTCGAGCACATCAATACGGTGGAGAACATTCTTACAATATCTATTTACAGTTGCAATGGGCTATCTTGTCACACTACAGTCACAATGGTCTCTTTTGTCCCACTGCAGTCTTAATGGGCTCTTTTTGTCCCATTACAGTTACAATGGTCTCTCTTGTCTCACTACAGTCACAATGGGCTCTTTTTGTCCCACTACAGTCCCAATGGGCTCTTTTTGTCCCACTACAGTCCCAATGGGCTCTTTTTGTCCAACTACAGTCCAAATGGGCTCTTTTTGTCCCACTACAGTCCCAATGGGCTTTTTTTGTTCCACTACAGTCTCATTGGTCTCTTTTGTCCCACTACAGTCCCAATGGGCTCTTTTTGTCCCACTACAGTCCCAATGGGCTCTTTTGTCCCACTACAGTCCCAATGGGCTCTTTTTGTCCCACTACAGTCCCAATGGGCTCTTTTTGTCCCACTGCAGTCCCAATGGGCTCTTTTTGTCCCACTACAGTCCCATTGGTCTCTTTTGTCCCACTGCAGTCCCAATGGGCTCTTTTTGTCCCACTACAGTCCCATTGGTCTCTTTTGTCCCACTACAGTCCCAATGGTCTCTTTTGTCCCACTACAGTCCCATTGGTCTCTTTTGTCTCACTACAGTCGCAATGATCTCTTTTGTCTCACTACAGGATCCCAATGGTCTCTTTTTGTCCCACTATAGCCCCAATGGTCTCTTCTTGTCCCACTACAGTCCCAATGGGCTCTTTTTGTCCCACTACATTCTCAATGGTCTCTTTTTACCCCACTACAGTCCCAATGGTCTCTTTTGTCCCACTACAGTCCCAATGGTCTCTTTTGTCCCACTACAGTCCCAATGGTCTCTTTTGTCCCACTACAGTCCCAATGGTTTCTTTTTACCCCACTACAGTCCCAATGGTCTCTTTTGTCCCACTACAGTCCAAATGGTCTCTTTTGTCCCACTACAGTCCCAATGGTCTCTTTTGTACCACTACAGTCTCAATGGTCTCTTTTGTACCACTACAGTCCCAATGGTCTCTTTTGTCCCACTACAGTCCCAATGGTCTCTTTTGTCCCACTACAGTCCCAATGGTCTCTTTTGTCCCACTACAGTCCCAATGGTCTCTTTTGTCCCACTACAGTCCCAATGGTCTCTTTTGTACAACTACAGTCCCAATGGTCTCTTTTGTCCCACTACAGTCCCAATGGTTTCTTTTTACCCCACTACAGTCCCAATGGTCTCTTTTGTCCCACTACAGTCCCAATGATCTCTTTTGTCCCACTACAGTCCCAATGGTTTCTTTTGTCCCACTACAGTCTCAATGATCTCTTTTGTCCCACTACAGTCTCAATGGTCTCTTTTGTCCCACTACAGTCCCAATGGTCTCTTTTTGTCCCACTACAGTCTCAATGGTCTCTTTTGTCCCACTACAGTCCCAATGGTCTCTTTTTACCCCACTACAGTCCCAATGGTCTCTTTTGTCCCACTACAGTCCCAATGGTCTCTTTTGTCCCACTACAGTCCCAATGGTCTCTTTTGTCCCACTACAGTCCCAATGGTTTCTTTTTACCCCACTACAGTCCCAATGGTCTCTTTTGTCCCACTACAGTCCCAATGGTTTCTTTTTACCCCACTACAGTCCCAATGGTCTCTTTTGTCCCACTACAGTCCCAATGATCTCTTTTGTCCCACTACAGTCCCAATGGTTTCTTTTGTCCCACTACAGTCTCAATGATCTCTTTTGTCCCACTACAGTCTCAATGGTCTCTTTTGTCCCACTACAGTCCCAATGGTCTCTTTTTGTCCCACTACAGTCTCAATGGTCTCTTTTGTCCCACTACAGTCCCAATGGTCTCTTTTTACCCCACTACAGTCCCAATGGTCTCTTTTGTCCCACTACAGTCCCAATGGTCTCTTTTGTCCCACTACAGTCCCAATGGTCTCTTTTGTCCCACTACAGTCCCAATGGTTTCTTTTTACCCCACTACAGTCCCAATGGTCTCTTTTGTCCCACTACAGTCCCAATGGTCTCTTTTGTCCCATTACAGTCCCAATGGTCTCTTTTGTACCACTACAGTCCCAATGGTCTCTTTTGTACCACTACAGTCTCAATGGTCTCTTTTGTCCCACTACAGTCCCAATGGTCTCTTTTGTCCCACTACAGTCCCAATGGTCTCTTTTTGTCCAACTACAGTCCCAATGGTCTCTTTTGTCCC
This sequence comes from Caprella mutica, assembly GCA_947561585.1. NCBI lineage: Eukaryota > Metazoa > Arthropoda > Malacostraca > Amphipoda > Caprellidae > Caprella > Caprella mutica. The sequence continues at coordinate 46,691 of CANNZV010001123.1, read as the reverse complement.
ACTACAGTCCCAATGGTCTCTTTTTGTCCCACTACAGTCCCAATGGTCTCTTTTGTCCCACTACAGTCCCAATGGTTTCTTTTGTCCCACTACAGTCCCAATGGTCTCTTTTGTCCCACTACAGTCCCAATGGTCTCTTTTGTCCCACTACAGTCCCAATGGTTTCTTTTGTCCCACTACAGTCCCAATGGTCTCTTTTGTCCCACTACAGTCCCAATGGTCTCTTTTGTCCCACTACAGTCCCAATGGTTTCTTTTGTCCCACTACAGTCTCAATGGTCTCTTTTGTCCCACTACAGTCCCAATGGTCTCTTTTGTCCCACTACAGTCTCAATGGTCTCTTTTGTCCCACTACAGTCTCAATGGTCTCTTTTGTCCCACTACAGTCCCAATGGGCTCTTTTTGTCCCACTACATTCTCAATGGTCTCTTTTTACCCCACTACAGTCCCAATGGTCTCTTTTGTCCCACTACAGTCCCAATGGTCTCTTTTGTCCCACTACAGTCCCAATGGGCTCTTTTTGTCCCACTACATTCTCAATGGTCTCTTTTTACCCAACTACAGTCCCAATGGTCTCTTTTGTCCCACTACAGTCTCAATGGTCTCTTTTGTCCCACTACAGTCCCAATGGGCTCTTTTTGTCCCACTACATTCTCAATGGTCTCTTTTTACCCCACTACAGTCCCAATGGTCTCTTTTGTCCCACTACAGTCCCAATGGTCTCTTTTGTCCCACTACAGTCTCAATGGTCTCTTTTGTCCCACTACAGTCCCAATGGTCTCTTTTTGTCCCACTACAGTCCCAATGGTCTCTTTTGTCCCACTACAGTCCCAATGGTCTCTTTTTACCCCACTACAGTCCCAATGGTCTCTTTTGTCCCACTACAGTCCCAATGGTCTCTTTTGTCCCACTACAGTCCCAATGGTCTCTTTTGTCCCACTACAGTCCCAATGGTCTCTTTTGTCCCACTACAGTCCCAATGGTCTCTTTTGTCCCACTACAGTCCCAATGGTTTCTTTTGTCCCACTACAGTCCCAATGGTCTCTTTTGTCCCACTACAGTCCCAATGGTCTCTTTTGTCCCACTACAGTCCCAATGGTTTCTTTTGTCCCACTACAGTCTCAATGGTCTCTTTTGTCCCACTACAGTCCCAATGGTCTCTTTTGTCCCACTACAGTCTCAATGGTCTCTTTTGTCCCACTACAGTCTCAATGGTCTCTTTTGTCCCACTACAGTCCCAATGGGCTCTTTTTGTCCCACTACATTCTCAATGGTCTCTTTTTACCCCACTACAGTCCCAATGGTCTCTTTTGTCCCACTACAGTCCCAATGGTCTCTTTTGTCCCACTACAGTCCCAATGGGCTCTTTTTGTCCCACTACATTCTCAATGGTCTCTTTTTACCCCACTACAGTCCCAATGGTCTCTTTTGTCCCACTACAGTCCCAATGGTCTCTTTTGTCCCACTACAGTCCCAATGGGCTCTTTTTGTCCCACCACATTCTCAATGGTCTCTTTTTACCCCACTACAGTCCCAATGGTCTCTTTTGTCCCACTACAGTCCCAATGGTCTCTTTTGTCCCACTACAGTCTCAATGGTCTCTTTTTACCCCACTACAGTCCCAATGGTCTCTTTTGTCCCACTACAGTCCCAATGGGCTCTTTTTGTCCCACCACATTCTCAATGGTCTCTTTTTACCCCACTACAGTCCCAATGGTCTCTTTTGTCCCACTACAGTCCCAATGGTCTCTTTTGTCCCACTACAGTCTCAATGGTCTCTTTTGTCCCACTACAGTCCCAATGGTCTCTTTTTGTCCCACTACAGTCCCAATGGTCTCTTTTTGTCCCATTACAGTCTCAATGTGCCCTTTTTGTCCCACTACAGTCCCAATGAGCCCTTTTTGTCCCACTACAGTCCCAATGGTCTCTTTTGTCCCACTATAGTCCCAATGGTCTCTTTTGTCCCACTACAGTCCCAATGGTCTCTTTTTGTCCCACTACAGTCTCAATGTGCCCTTTTTGTCCCACTACAGTCCCAATCGGCTCTTTTTGTCCTATTGCAGTCTTTATTTCGGTTAAGATTGTAATTAGTCATAGTAATCAGCACCTTCCTTTATGTCCTAATAATAGGACCTATCTGTCTCCTATCAATTAATGTATTTTGCGTGACAATTTGGAGATATTATCCATAAAGGACCGGTTAAACACATGGAAGTACCGGTTAAACACATGAAAGGACCGGTTAAACACATGAAAGGACCGGTTAAACACATGGAAGTACCGGTTAAACACATGAAAGGACCGGTTAAACACATGAAAGGACCGGTTAAACACATGAAAGGACCGGTTAAACACATGAAAGGACCGGTTAAACACATAGAAGTACCGGTTAAACACATGGAAGTACCGGTTAAACACATGAAAGGACCGGTTAAACACATGAAAGGACCGGTTAAACACATGAAAGGACCGGTTAAACACATGGAAGTACCGGTTAAACACATGAAAGGACCGGTTAAACACATGGAAGTACCGGTTAAACACATGGAAGTACCGGTTAAACACATGAAAGGACCGGTTAAACACATGGAAGTACCGGTTAAACACATGAAAGGACCGGTTAAACACATGAAAGGACCGGTTAAACACACGAAAGGACCGGTTAAACACATGAAAGGACCGGTTAAACACATGGAAGTACCGGTTAAACACATGAAAGGACCGGTTAAACACATGAAAGGACCGGTTAAACACATGAAAGGACCGGTTAAACACATGAAAGGACCGGTTAAACACATGAAAGGACCGGTTAAATACATGAAAGGACCGGTTAAACACATGAAAGTACCGGTTAAACACAAGAAAGGACCGGTTAAACACATGAAAGGACCGGTTAAACACATGAAAGGACTGGTTAAACACATGAAAGGACCGGTTAAACACATGAAAGGACCGGTTAAACACATGAAAGGACCGGTTAAACACATGAAAGGACCGGTTAAACACATGAAAGGACCGGTTAAACACATGAAAGGACCGGTTAAACACATGAAAGGACCGGTTAAACACATGAAAGGACCGGTTAAACACATGAAAGGACCGGTTAAACACATGAAAGGACCGGTTAAACACATGAAAGGACTGGTTAAACACATGAAAGGACTGGTTAAACACATGAAAGGACTGGTTAAACACATGAAAGGACCGGTTAAACACACGAAAGGACTGGTTAAACACATGAAAGGACTGGTTAAACACATGAAAGGACCGGTTAAACACATGAAAGGACTGGTTAAACACATGAAAGGACTGGTTAAACACATGAAAGGACCGGTTAAACACAATTAATGTTCTCTTACATTCATCAAGTTGATATGACTAGTCGGCCTGTACATTACTACGATGTTAAAATATTTTCCCACGATCAAATTAATTCAGGAGATAAAGAGTTAAAGAGTAAAGTCCCCAAAGAGTAAAGCCCCCCAAAGAGTAAAAACCCCCAAGGAGTAAAACCCCCAAAAAAGAGAAGCCCCAAAAGAGTAAAACCCCCAAAGAGTAAAGCCTCCAAAGAGTAAAGCCCCCAAAGAGTAAAGCCCCCATAGAGTAAAGCCCCCAAAGAGTAAAGCCTCCAAAGAGTAAAGCCCCCAAAGAGTAAAGCCCCCAAAGAGTAAGCCCCCAAAGAGTAAAGCCCCCAAAGAGTAAAGCCCCCAAAGAGTAAAGCCCCCAAAGAGTAAAGCCTCCAAAGAGTAAAGCCCCCAAAGAGTAAAGCCCCCAAAGAGTAAGCCCCCAAAGAGTAAAGCCCCCAAAGAGTAAAGCCCCCATAGAGTAAAGCCCCCAAAGAGTAAAGCCTCCAAAGAGTAAAGCCCCCAAAGAGTAAAGCCCCCAAAGAGTAAGCCCCCAAAGAGTAAAGCCCCCAAAGAGTAAAGCCCCCAAAGAGTAAAGCCCCCAAAGAGTAAAGCCTCCAAAGAGTAAAGCCCCCAAAGAGTAAAGCCCCCAAAGAGTAAGCCCCCAAAGAGTAAAGCCCCCAAAGAGTAAAGCCCCCATAGAGTAAAGCCCCCAAAGAGTAAAGCCCCCAAAGAGTAAAGCCCCCAAAGAGTAAAGCCCCCATAGAGTAAAGCCCCCAAAGAGTAAAGCCCCCAAAGAGTAAAGCCTCCAAAGAGTAAAGCCCCCAAAGAGTAAAGCCCCCAAAGAGTAAAGCCCCCAAAGAGTAAAGCCCCCAAAGAGTAAAGCCCCCAAAGAGTAAAGCCCCCAAAAAGTAAAGCCCCCAAAGAGTAAAGCCCCCGAAGAGTGAAGCCCCCAAAGAGTAAAGCCCCTCAAAGAGTAAAGCCCCCAAAGAGTAAAGATCTTCAAAGAGTAAAGCCCTTCAAAGAGTAAAGCCCCATAGGAGTAAAACCTCCCAGAGAGTAAAGCCCCAAAGAGTAAAGTCCCTCAAATAGTAAAGCCCCCAAAGAGTAAAACCCCCCAAAGAGTAAGGCCCCAAAGAGTAAAGCCTTTCAAAGAGTAAAGCCCCCAAAGAGTAAACCCCTTAAAGAGTAAAGCCCCCAAAGAGTAAAGCCCCCAAAGAGTAAAACCCCCAAAGAATAAAGCCTCAAAAGAGTAAAGCCCCCAAAGAGTAAAGCCCTTAAAGAGTAAAGCCCCCAAAGAGTAAAGCCCCCAAAGAGTAAAGCCTCAAAAGAGTAAAGCCCCCAAAGAGTAAAGCCCCCAAAGAGTAAAGCCCTCAAAGAGTAAAGCCCCCAAAGAGTAAAGCCTCAAAAGAGTAAAGCCCCTAAAAGACTAAAGTGTCCAAAGAGTAAAACCCCCCAAAGAGTAAAGCCCCAAAGAGTAAAGCCCCAAAGAGTAAAGCCTTTCAAAGAGTAAAGCCCCCAAAGAGTAAACCCCTTAAAGAGTAAAGCCCCCAAAGAGTAAAACCCCCATAGAGTAAAGCCCCAAAGAGTAAAGCCCCCAAAGAGTAAACCCCTTAAAGAGTAAACCCCTTAAAGAGTAAAGCCCCCAAAGAGTAAAACCCCCATAGAGTAAAGCCCCCAAAGAGTAAACCCCTTAAAGACTAAAGCCCTCAAAGAGTAAAGCCCCCAAAGAGTAAAGACGCCAAAGAGTAAAGCCTCCAAAGAGTAAAGCCCCCAAAATAGTAAGACCCCCAGTGGTTAAAGCCCCTTACTCTTGTTTACTTTCAATTTGGTGTCTCTTCTATTAACTACAAATGACGTCATTAAAAAACTCGTAAAGCCTATAGCAATAAAGAGACAAAGTCTGGCAACACAACACCAGATTTACCAGCCTGGTAACATTTTAAACACTAGTAACAGGTGTAACATTTACACTAGTAACAGGTGTAACATTTACACTAGTAACAGGTGTAACATTTACACTAGTAACAGGTATAACATTTACACTAGTAACAGGTGTAACATTTACACTAGTAACAGGTATAACATTTACACTAGTAACAGGTATAACATTTACACTAGTAACAGGTATAACATTTACACTAGTAACAGGTGTAACATTTACACTAGTAACAGGTGTAATATTTACACTAGTATTAGGCATATCATTTGTTAGAAGATGGTGATAGTTAGTAGAGAGGGCATATCATTTATTAGAAGATGGTGATAGTTAGTAGAGAGGGCATATCATTTATTAGAAGATGGTGATAGTTAGTAGAGAGGGTATATCATTTATTAGAAGATGGTGATAGTTAGTAGAGAGGGCATATCATTTATTAGAAGATGGTGATAGTTAGTAGAGAGGGTATATCATTTATTAGAAGATGGTGATAGTTAGTAGAGAGGGCATATCATTTATTAGAAGATGGTGATAGTTAGTAGAGAGGGCATATCATTTATTAGAAGATGGTGATAGTTAGTAGAGAGGGCATATCATTTATTAGAAGATGGTGATAGTTAGTAGAGAGGGCATATCATTTATTGGAAGATGGTGATAGTTAGTAGAGAGGGCATATCATTTGTTAGAAGATGGTGATAGTTAGTAGAGAGGGCATATCATTTATTAGAAGATGGTGATAGTTAGTAGAGAGGGCATATCATTTATTAGAAGATGGTGATAGTTAGTAGAGAGGGCATATCATTTATTGGAAGATGGTGATAGTTAGTAGAGAGGGCATATCATTTGTTAGAAGATGGTGATAGTTAGTAGAGAGGGCATATCATTTATTGGAAGATGGTGATAGTTAGTAGAGAGGGCATATCATTTATTAGAAGATGGTGATAGTTAGTAGAGAGGGCATATCATTTATTAGAAGATGGTGATAGTTAGTAGAGAGGGCATATCATTTATTAGAAGATGGTGATAGTTAGTAGAGAGGGCATATCATTTGTTAGAAGATGGTGATAGTTAGTAGAGAGGGCATATCATTTATTAGAAGATGGTGATAGTTAGTAGAGAGGGCATATCATTTATTAGAAGATGGTGATAGTTAGTAGAGAGGGCATATCATTTATTAGAAGATGGTGATAGTTAGTAGAGAGGGCATATCATTTATTGGAAGATGGTGATAGTTAGTAGAGAGGGCATATCATTTATTAGAAGATGGTGATAGTTAGTAGAGAGGGCATATCATTTATTGGAAGATGGTGATAGTTAGTAGAGAGGGCATATCATTTATTGGAAGATGGTGATAGTTAGTAGAGAGGGCATATCATTTGTTAGAAGATGGTGATAGTTAGTAGAGAGGGAATATCATTTGTTAGAAGATGGTGATAGTTAGTAGAGAGGGCATATCATTTATTGGAAGATGGTGATAGTTAGTAGAGAGGGCATATCATTTATTAGAAGATGGTGATAGCTAGTAGAGAGGGCATATCATTTGTTAGAAGATGGTGATAGATAGTAGAGAGGGCATATCATTTATTAGAAGATGGTGATAGTTAGTAGAGAGGGCATATCATTTGTTAGAAGATGGTGATAGTTAGTAGAGAGGGCATATCATTTATTAGAAGATGTTGATAGTTAGTAGAGAGGGAATATCATTTGTTAGAAGATGGTGATAGTTAGTAGAGAGGGCATATCATTTGTTAGAAGATGGTGATAGTTAGTAGAAAGGGAATATCATTTATTGGAAGATGGTGATAGTTAGTAGAGAGGGCATATCATTTATTAGAAGATGGTGATAGTTAGTAGAGAGGGCATATCATTTGTTAGAAGATGGTGATAGTTAGTAGAGAGGGAATATCATTTATTAGAAGATGGTGATAGTTAGTAGAGAGGGAATATCATTTATTAGAAGATGGTGATAGTTAGTAGAGAGGGAATATCATTTATTAGAAGATGGTGATAGTTAGTAGAGAGGGCATATCATTTGTTAGAAGATGGTGATAGTTAGTAGAGAGGGAATATCATTTATTAGAAGATGGTGATAGTTAGTAGAGAGGGAATATCATTTATTAGAAGATGGTGATAGTTAGTAGAGAGGGCATATCATTTGTTAGAAGATGGTGATAGATAGTAGAGAGGGCATATCATTTGTTAGAAGATGGTGATAGTTAGTAGAGAGGGAATATCATTTATTAGAAGATGGTGATAGTTAGTAGAGAGGGAATATCATTTATTAGAAGATGGTGATAGATAGTAGAGAGGGCATATCATTTGTTAGAAGATGGTGATAGTTAGTAGAGAGGGCATATCATTTGTTAGAAGATGGTGATAGTTAGTAGAGAGGGCATATCATTTATTAGAAGATGGTGATAGTTAGTAGAGAGGGCATATCATCTTCAATATCTGTGAGCTGTCCCTACACTGCTATCTCCTTTAACGGCACACACCAGTGTACCCAGTCAGGGGAGCACTGTGGGAGCACTGGCAGTCAGATGAGCACTATAAGTCATGGGAACACTGGGAGCACACAGAATTATATCATAAAATTTATAGGGTTGATAATAAATAACAATAATTTAGCATCAGGTTAAACTTTACAACAGTTCACAGAGTGTAGAGGCTATGGGCTCTATTCCTTGCTTTAGAGGCTAGAGGTTCTATTCCTTGCTTTAGAGGCTAGAGGTTCTATTCCTTGCTTTAGAGGCTAGAGGTTCTATTCCATCCTTTAGAGGCTAGAGGTTCTATTCCTTCCTTTAGAGGCTAGAGGTTTTATTCCTTCCTTTAGAGGCTAGAGGGTCTATTCCTTCCTTTAGAGGCTAGAGGTTCTATTCATTCATTTAGAGGCTAGAGGTTCTATTCATTCCTTTAGAGGCTAGAGGTTCTATTCCTTCCTTTAGAGGCTAGAGGTTCTATTCCATCCTTTAGAGGCTAGAGGTTCTATTCCTTCCTTTAGAGGCTAGAGGTTCTATTCCTTGCTTTAGAGGCTAGAGGTTCTATTCCTTGCTTTAGAGGCTAGAGGTTCTATTCATTCCTTTAGAGGCTAGAGGTTTTATTCCTTCCTTTAGAGGCTAGGGGTTCTATTCCTTGCTTTAGAGGCTAGAGGTTCTATCCCTTGCTTTAGAGGCTAGAGGTTCTATTCCTTGCTGTAGAGGCTAGAGGTTCTATTCCTTCCTTTAGAGGCTAGAGGCTCTATTCCTTCCTTTAACCATTTTTCTCCTAATGGGACATATGTGTCCCATATTTTTTTCAAACAATGAAGGCATATTTCTTTAATTAAAATTATTCCGTATGAGTAAAGTGATGTGTACACCAAATGTTCTGATTGACCATATATTTGTGCATTTAATTATTTCATGAATTATTTTGTCCTGCACCACATAAAATTTAACGCCATTGAGTCAGGAGATCATAGATGTCATAAAGACTATGAAATGTGGACAAAATCATATATTGATTATGCAATAGTTATATCAAAAGAGGTAAGGTAGTTATTGCACTGTAACTAACTTACTGAGTACTTTGAACATTTTAAAATAAATATGAGAATCGTTGATTCTTTGCAGTGTGACTAGGTTAGTGATATCAATGTAATGTACCAAAAATTATTACATGGTACTATTTGTTATGTAGTTATTCCTAATAACTCAAAATTTACTTTATAGGTGTATCGGTAGATATCAAATAATTATTATTATGGCTTTCTATCAAAAATCAAGATTATTCAGTTGAAGTAATCAGGTCACCCGAAAACGAGCGGTATTTGTCGTGCGCCAATTACCGCACGACCCTAAAAAATCATCAATTCTGTGGAATGCGGGCACACATGCGGATTTTGTTCGCGCGGTAATAACCGCCAAAATTTGAAAACAAGGTAAAACGAATTTTTCCTCGCGTTAACGGTCGCGAGCGATATTGGTTTGCAGCGGAAAATTATCGCCCAGGGCAAAAAGAATTTATTCCTGAGATACTCCCTCAATACCCCAGCAATAAATTCTTCTTGCTTGGATTAATTGGTATTCGATACTAAAAGTTTTCTTCTGCAGTATTGGGAAACAGAATTTAGAAGACAGAATATTAGCAATTTTTGTTATATCGTAATAAGAAGCATTTGGTAATTACTTTATTAGAAAAAAAAATCCAGCTAATGTTACGTACGGTTGGAGGAATTAGGCAGCAGAAAATCTCTACCGGAAAATAATGAGAAAGATAGCTACCTATCATGCAGTCAATACAAATAATATTCCACTAGGGATGAACTCTGACGGTGAAGAACATTCATACAATATCTATTTACAGTCAATACAAATAATATTCCACTAGGGATGAACTCTTACGGTGAAGAACATTCATACAATATCTATTTACAGTCAATACAAATAATATTCCACTAGGGATGAACTCTTACGGTGAAGAACATTCATACAATATCTATTTACAGTCAATACAAATAATATTCCAGTAGGGATGAACTCTTACGGTGAAGAACATTCATACAATATCTATTTACAGTCAATACAAATAATATTCCACTAGGGATGAACTCTTACGGTGAAGAACATTCATACAATATCTATTTACAGCCAATACAAATAATATTCCACTAGGGATGAACTCTTACGGTGAAGAACATTCATACAATATCTATTTACAGTCAATACAAATAATTTTCCACTAGGGATGAACTCTTACGGTGAAGAACATTCATACAATATCTATTTACAGTCAATACAAATAATATTCCACTAGGGATGAACTCTTACGGTGAAGAACATTCATACAATATCTATTTACAGTCAATACAAATAATATTCCACTAGGGATGAACTCTTACGGTGAAGAACATTCATACAATATCTATTTACAGCCAATACAAATAATATTCCACTAGGGATGAACTCTTACGATGAAGAACATTCATACAATATCTATTTACAGTCAATACAAATAATATTCCACTAGGGATGAACTCTTACGGTGAAGAACATTCATACAATATCTATTTACAGTCAATACAAATAATTTTCCACTAGGGATGAACTCTTACGGTGAAGAACATTCATACAATATCTATTTACAGTCAATACAAATAATATTCCACTAGGGATGAACTCTTACGGTGAAGAACATTCATACAATATCTATTTACAGTCAATACAAATAATATTCCACTAGGGATGAACTCTTACGGTGAAGAACATTCATACAATATCTATTTACAGTCAATACAAATAATATTCCACTAGGGATGAACCTCATCCGTTTTTGATTAACAAATTACATTAGGTGGAAAAATACTCTACTACACTAGTTGTGGCTAGGTACAGGAATTCTTAGTTCAAACCTAATGAATACGATATACTACCAGTAATGTCATCTCTTCAGTCTTATTTCTTAGTTTGACATCTCATTCTGTCTCTGATATGTCGAAAAAGAGAAAACACCCTAAATGTATTTGGATATTCATTCGAAAACCCTGCTCCGTGTTTCGAATTCTAACATATTGAAATGGGTTTCACAATAGCTGTTTTTCTATTGAATGTGAATGGATTTACAGAGAGTGACGAAATCCGAAATCATTCAATTCGAATTTCCCTAAAATGAGGGCAGGCAGTGAGGGGCCGAAGACGCGTATCGAATCCCAGTCATTGCATTAGAGGCCCCTCTCCTGTTACCAATGTATTTGCATACTCTGATAGACCAGTGATTTTCGAACAGTGGTTTTCGACTAGAGGCATTTGACCATTGTCTTTGAACCAATGGCTTTCGGCACAACGGCTTCAGACCAATGGCTTTTAGCACAGTGGCTTCCGATGAATGGCTTTCGACACAGTGGTTTCCGACATAATGGCTTTCGACATGGCGGTTTTCGACATAGTGGCTTCCGACACAGTGGCTTTGTACCCAGTAGCTTTGGACACAGTGTCTTTCGACACAATGGCTTTCGGCACAGTGGATTTCGATACATTGGCTTTCGGCACAGTGGCTTTCGACATATTGGCTTTCGGCACAGTGGCTTTTGACACAGTGGCTGTAAACCGGTTATCTGTTATTTTTGATTATTCATTTTCGACGCAATGTCTTTCGACCGATGGCTCTAGAAGCGAACTCTCAGAGCAAATGTGATTCAGTTCGACATTCTCTAATTTGATGAATAATTCACAAAGATGAATCAATTGATGCCAGTACTAGCTGTTGTTATCAAATGGAAATAAAAGGGAACTACACTTATTACAATTGCATGTATCATCTTTTCAATTCACATGTGAAGAGCTTTAATATATTTCGCTGTGTGAAAAATTGAAATTCCAATAGGAATAATTTGAACATAGGTTTAAATTATTTAGAGTAAGTTCCGAGTTTCGGAAGGTTTCACATTTTCCATCATATAAGAAAACAGTATATAATTTGATGTTTAAGCTTGTAATATGTTTTAACTTGTAATGTGATCGAGAATGTGAAACTCACCCTAAGATCGCATATTTAATAGAGCATTGCAATGAAAAATCTTCACAGCGTGGACTTAAAATTGAGCCCACTAAGACATGTCGAAATGATTGGAACATATAAAAGCCGAATTAATGTTAATGTGAATATGTCGAAATGTGTTCAGTGTTCATTATTGAAAATTTTCAATAATTAATATTACAAAATGCATTCTCATTATATCATTTTATCGCAACAACTGCCCAATTTTCCTAATTCAATGTAAGGAATAACTTAAAATTTACCCATTTTATTAACAAGTATAACTGTGACTGAACTTTGTCAGACGATGTACACTACACATTTCATCTATATGACATGATTCAAGTTAATGAGTATACTCTTCAAAGATTTCCATTACACCAAAACATGAGATTAGTATCCAAATGCCATTTAAGGGGCTTGGTAATATATCCCTTATCAGGTTTATCAATAGAATTACAGCACTATTATGAATTTAGAGGAAGAATGTAAAGCATATTTTTGGAGGAAATAATTGACTTCAGAGCATAAAAGAATATATTATGTACAGAATACGGAGAATATTTGTTAAAAGAATTTAAAGCATATTTCAAAGATAATATTGTCACTACCTAAGTAATAACAAAGTTGATGGTACAATTTTTTCTAGGCTCTTGGAGCCAAATTGTCTTTGGCCCAATTGTCTTGGGTCCAATTATTGGTGCACTGCTTTAATGCTTGTTCACACACATCAGTGTTCTACCCGGTCCGTCTCCTCTCAGTACTTCAGTGTCAGTGAGAAAATATATCGTTACTTTAATTTCAAAGGACACATTCACACAGTACCGACTCCTCTCAGTGATAAAAAGCACTGAGAGGACAGGTCATGGATAGAACACTTATATGTGTGAACAAACCTTTATAGTGATGTAATACAATAAAAAAAAAACAAATAACATCAATTACCACACACCCTTGTTCCCATATCAATTCCCACATCATGTCATTCCCACATCATTCCAGTCTTAGGCTCACACCATTGCCGTTATTCTAAATATATTCCCTTCCAACTGCTATCATCTCTCTGTTATTTCATCTTTATTTGTCTACCATCCTTTCTTCCCTTTCTTTCTTTTCTTTCTTCCTTTTCACTTTCTTCTTTTCCTTCTTTCCTTTCATCTTTTTTTCTTTCGTTTCTTCTTTCCTTTCATCTTTCTTTCTTTCGTTTCTTCTTTCTTTTCATCTTTCTTTTTTTTCTTTATCCTTTTCTTCCTTCTTTTCTTCCTTCCTTCCTTCCTTCCTTCCTTCCTTCCTTCCTTCCTTCCTTCTTTCCTTCCTTCCTTCCTTTCTTTCTCCCTTTCTTAACCTCCCATCGCTGCCAAAGAATGGTATCTATTTTATCACCAGATATTATGGACATTCACACGTTGTGTCGGTTTTAGTCCTACTAAAGAATACCAGATTGTACAGCAGTCTCAAAAATAAAGGATGATCTACTAAATTGGATCCAATGCGACGGAGTGAAGGGAAATAACAGTAAATTATTGCCACCCAAATTAACTTTCAAAGTTACCTTATGCAGTTTTAAACAAATTTATTTATTGTATAACCTATAATTCTTCTTTTTAACTATGTTTTGTTTCAATAAAATATTATTAAAGTAACTACTATAAAGGAAATGTGATTATTATCTAACACTAGAACCGAAGCAGTTCAAACTACCAAAACTATCTAGCAGATAAAATGACTTTATTTTACATTTAGGTATGATTCGAGGTATTTTCGATCATTTAAATGCTAAACAATAACAGTTTATTAATTAGAGGTAACTATAACTATTTCTGTGTGGTTATTGTTAATGAATAACTATTTATTACACAAGGAACTAAAACAGCCAACTGTTTTTTCTATTTTTTCCATATGTTTTACTATTCATAGCACATTTTAAGCAAGTACTTACCAAATACCACGATATTCGAAACACATCTGAACATTTCAAAAAATATTCTCTGTCCTATTCAGTTAAAATGAATGCTTGGTAATTACTGCAAGAAAATGCAATAATTCTAAAACTAAGAGATTAATTTACATGGTAATTCAAATAATTATTAATGCCTTTCATTATATTTGAAGTCACTAATTGCCAAGCATCCACCAATAATAAATTATGAGATAAAAATGTTAGAAAAGAAAAAGAAACTGTTAGTTGTTATTGTTATGTTTGACTATTAATTAATATCTACCATAACTATCACAGTGTACCCTATCACAGTGTACCTATCACAGTGTACCTATCACAGTGTACCCTATCACAGTGTACCCTATCACAGTGTACCTATCACAGTGTACCTATCACAGTGTACCCTGTCACAGTGTACCTATCACAGTGTACCTATCACAGTGTACCTACTACAGTGTACCTATCACAGTGTACCTATTACAGTGTACCTATCACAGTGTACCTATCACAGTGTACCTATCACAGTGTACCTATCACAGTGTACCCTGTCACAGTGTACCTATCACAGTGTACCTATCACAGTGTACCTACTACAGTGTACCTATCACAGTGTACCTATTACAGTGTACCTATCACAGTGTACCTATCACAGTGTACCTATCACAGTGTACCTATCACAGTGTACCTATCACCCCCAAACTGGCATGGCAAATCCTGTTGCTGTTTCTCAGTGTTTATTGCCCTGTAAATACATCTACAGACGCCAAATAAAACTACAGTAATTACCACAGCAAATATATCAATATTGGGAACATGAAAACTTAGGAAATATAACAGCTATCAGTATAATATATTGCTATACAATTAATATCTGCCTTTTCTAGATATAGAGGACATTTAAAGCGATTTTCTTAGGTATTTTTCCAATTTGACTGAAATACTCTGAGGCCCTTTTCACACGGGCGTTTTTGGTGCATGAAAAAAAAAACGCTACCACTGAATGAACGTATGTGCTAATAGATTGGGTGTTTTTTATGCTGCGTTTTAGTTAAGACAAACAGCTCGTGTGAAATAAATATCACAGTTTAATAGAAAGTTTTAAATCTCCCTATCCTGTCTACTTACATGTCCCTAACAAGTATCCTGTCTACTTACATGTCCCTAACAAATATCCTGCCTACTTACATGTCCCTAACAAATATCCTGCCTACTTACATGTCCCTAACAAGTATCCTGTCTACTTACATGTCCCTAACAAGTATCCTGTCTACTTACATGTCCCTAACTAGTATCCTGTCTACTTACATGTCCCTAACAAGTATCCTGTCTACTTACATATCCCTAACAAGTATCCTGTCTACTTACATATCCCTAAAAAGTATCCTGTCTACTTACATATCCCTAAAAAGTATCCTGTCTACTTACATGTCCCTAACAAGTATCCTGCCTACTTACATGTCCCTAACAAGTATCCTGTCTACTTACAAACCCCTAACTAGTATCCTGCCTACTTACATATCCCTAACAAGTATCCTGTCTACTTACATATCCCTAACAAGTATCCTGCCTACTTACATATCCCTAACAAGTATCCTGTCTACTTACATGTCCCTAACAAGTATCCTGTCTACTTACATATCCCTAACAAGTATCCTGTCTACTTACAAACCCCTAACTAGTATCCTGTCTACTTACATATCCCTAACAAGTATCCTGTCTACTTACATGTCCCTAACAAGTATCCTGCCTACTTACATATCCCTAACAAGTATCCTGTCTACTTACATATCCCTAACAAGTATCCTGTCTACTTACATGTCCCTAACAAGTATCCTGCCTACTTACATATCCCTAACAAGTATCCTGTCTACTTACATGTCCCTAACAAGTATCCTGTCTACTTACATGTCCCTAACAAGTATCCTGCCTACTTACATATCCCTAACAAGTATCATGTCTACTTTATTTTTAAGTTTCTATCCTTTTTATCTCAGGTTTACCACCCGCATGGATGCTATTTAGATAAAAGTTCTTGGTTGTTTAACTATCCTAATTAATTAGGGTGCAACAAAGTAAACCTGGCCTAGGAAAATTATACACCATTTAAAAAGGTAAGTGAGTGAACCTCATTATATTAAAAACTAATAAAACTGTAGTAATTCATAAAAAGAACAGTTCAGGTAATTATATATTATTTTAAAAGTGAAAGAAAGAAGACGAAGAGTACTAATGAATTAACTGTTTTAGATACTAGTGGCTGTATCTATGCTACAGCTTGCATTACATGTTTTAGATACCAGTGGCCGTATCTATGCTACATCTTACATTACATGTTTCAGATACCAGTGGCTGTATCTATGCTACAGCTTACATTACATGTTTTAGATACCAGTGGCCGTATCTATGCTACATCTCGTATCTCCGCAATGGCGCCTTTGAAAGCTAAGTGAGGCTCTATTGGAATATTTATGGCGCAATTTCTGAAGAAGTGCAGTCGTTTGTGTTGCAGTCAACTGCATTACCCAGATCAAAGAATTTGCCTGCCTAAATATGACACGAGTCACTCTCATGTAGAGACTCTATTGCTAGTCTGACAATTTATGGTGTGCAATAGTGTCTTCTTTAAAAAGGTACCAAATATCTTAAAAATGTATCTAATAATTTATTTGTGTACCTATTAAATGATATATAACTGTTACAAGTAACTTGAAAGTGTACCAAATGACTTGAAAGTGTACCAAATGACTTGATAGTGTACCAAATGGCTTAAAAGTGTACCAAATGGCTTCAGTGTACTAAATGACTTAAAAGTGGGTTCTAGGAATTTTTGCCGTGGGACAATTCGCCGTCGGAATTTTCACTGTCGGAATTATCGCCGTTGGAAAATTCGTCTTGAGGAATATCGTTGCCTAGCATACAGTAACTAGTTTAAAATAGGTATGTATCGTTGCCTAGCATCTAGTAACTAGTTTAAAATAGGTAGGTTTCGTTGCTTTGCATCTAGTAACTAGTTTAAAATAGGTAGGTATCGTTGCCTAGCATCTAGTAACTAGTTTAAAATAGGTAGGTATCTACGCAGTCTTGTTATTGTTTTTTATTACCCAGAAGTTAGGCTTTCTTTTTCTTTGTTTAGAAAGTAGGAGGACAACTTCCATAAGATATAATAACTAGATGACGTGCAATCGTAGAGCACATTCCCTCGCCATCGCTTATAAATGACCTTGACAATTCAATGATATATGGGTTCTAAATGACCTTGACCATTGACCTGTTCGCTCGTAAAATCTAATAAACCAGTTCCTGGACATTGACCAATCGTCCCGCCAAATTCCAGGCAACTTATTTGAATGTTCTTAAAGTTATTCAGTTATAGATGTCCTTGACCTTGATCTTAAAATTTTGAACCAATAGCTACCAAATTTGATCTAATTGGTTATTGGATATTGACTAATCGTCCCAACAAATTCCATGCAATTTGATTGACTACTTGGTGAATCAAGAATGACCTTGACCTTTGACCGGATTGCTCCCAAAATGTTACCAGATGATCCCTGGACATTGTCCAATCGTCCCACCAAATTCCTGGCAAATTGGTTGAATCATAGAACTAAATTTGAAATTGTTTGCCGTTTAAAAAACCAGTAACTTTAGATCTAACGAATAGTGAAAAAAAATGTTAGAGTGGAGGAGACCTTTTAATCATTTAAAAGTGACAGAAAATGTACTAAATGACTTAATAATATACTAAATGACTTAGTTATGTACTAAATGACTTAATAATGTACCAAATGACTTAATAATGTACCAAATTGCTTAATAATGTGCCAAATGACTTAATAATGTACCAAATGACTTAATAATGTACCAAATGACTTAATAATGTACCAAATGACTTAATAATGTACCAAATGACTCAATAGTGTACCAAATGGCTCAATAGTGTACCAAATGGCTCAATAGTGTACCAAATGACACAATAGTGTACCAAATGGCTCAATAGTGTACTAAATGACTTAATAATGTACCAAATGACTTAATAATGTACCAAATGACTCAATAGTGTACCAAATGGCTCAATAGTGTACCAAATGACTCAATAGTGTACCAAATGGCTCAATAGTGTACCAAATGACTCAATAGTGTACCAAATGACTCAATAGTGTACCAAATGGCTCAATAGTGTACCAAATGGCTCAATAGTGTACCAAATGGCTCAATAGTGTACCAAATGGCTCAATAGTGTACCAAATGGCTCAATAGTGTACCAAATGGCTCAATAGTGTACCAAATGGCTCAATAGTGTACCAAATGGCTCAATAGTGTACCAAATGGCTCAATAGTGTACCAAATGGCTCAATAGTGTACCAAATGACTCAATAGTGTACCAAAGGACTCAATAGTGTACCAAATGGCTCAATAGTGTACCAAATGGCTCAATAGTGTACCAAATGGCTCAATAGTGTACCAAATGGCTCAATAGTGTACCAAATGGCTCAATAGTGTACCAAATGGCTCAATAGTGTACCAAATGGCTCAATAGTGTACCAAATTAGCTGGTGTTTCTAATTCGGATAATTAAAGTACTTTAGGTCTCAGTCGATATTCCGAAACTGGAGAGAGAAGTAAAAAAATATATTATGAGATATGCCATTCATATTGGCACATGTAAATGATTTTATAGAAATAATTTGAAATGAAAAGATAAGTTAACATTAATCAATTATTTTACTGAAGAAAAACACAAATGTGTTTCCTTGTCCCTTTACGACTGACTGTGAAGAATTAGTCACATAGAAAATAAATAACTTTGCTGTAATAAATTGAATGTGACTATCGCGTATATCATATATTACATCGCGTATATCATATATTACATCGCGTAAATCATATATTACATCGCGTATATCATATATTACATCGCGTATATCATATATTACATCGCGTATATCATATATTACATCGCGTATATCATATATTACATCGCGTATATCATATATTACATCGCGTATATCATATATTACATCGCGTATATCATATATTACATCGCGTATATCATATATTACATCGCGTATATCAAATATTACATCGCGTATATCATATATTATATCGCGTATATCACTCTAGTGCTAACACTCTAGTGCTAACACTCTAGTGCTAACACTCTAGTGCTAACACTCTAGTGCTAACACTCTAGTGCTAACACTCTAGTGCTAACACTCTAGTGCTAACACTCTAGTGCTAACACTCTAGTGCTAACACTCTAGTGCTAACACTCTAGTGCTAACACTCTAGTGCTAACACTCTAGTGCTAACACTCTAGTGCTAACACTCTAGTGCTAACACTCTAGTGCTAACACTCTAGTGCTAACACTCTAGTGCTAACACTCTAGTGCTAACACTCTAGTGCTAACACTCTAGTGCTAACACTCTAGTGCTAACACTCTAGTGCTAACACTCTAGTGCTAACACTCTAGTGCTAACACTCTAGTGCTAACACTCTAGTGCTAACACTCTAGTGCTAACACTCTAGTGCTAACACTCTAGTGCTAACACTCTAGTGCTAACACTCTAGTGCTAACACTCTAGTGCTAACACTCTAGTGCTAACACTCTAGTGCTAACACTCTAGTGCTAACACTCTAGTGCTAACACTCTAGTGCTAACACTCTAGTGCTAACACTCTAGTGCTAACACTCTAGTGCTAACACTCTAGTGCTAACACTCTAGTGCTAACACTCTAGTGCTAACACTCTAGTGCTAACACTCTAGTGCTAACACTCTAGTGCTAACACTCTAGTGCTAACACTCTAGTGCTAACACTCTTCTCTAGAAGTTAATAAAGTGAAGCTGAGAGATCCGAAGGAAACTTTTTAATTCTCATTACCTTAGTGAATACCTTTAGTGAATACCTTTAGTGAATACCTGCAGTGAATACCTTTAGTGAATACCTGCAGTGAATACCTTTAGTGAATACCTGCAGTGAATACCTTTAGTGAATACCTTTAGTGAATACCTTTAGTGAATACCTGCAGTGAATACCTTTAGTGAATACCTGCAGTGAATACCTTTAGTGAATACCTTTAGTGAATACCTTTAGTGAATACCTTTAGTGAATACCTTTAGTGAATACCTGCAGTGAATACCTTTAGTGAATACCTGCAGTGAATACCTTTAGTGAATACCTTTAGTGAATACCTTTAGTGAATACCTTTAGTGAATACCTTTAGTGAATACCTTTAGTGAATACCTTTAGTGAATACCTTTAGTGAATACCTTTAGTGAATACCTTTAGTGAATACCTTTAGTGAATACCTTTAGTGAATACCTTTGGTGAATACCTTTAGTGAATACCTTTAGTGAATACCTTTAGTGAATACCTTTAGTGAATACCTTTAGTGAATACCTTTAGTGAATACCTTTATTGAATACCTTTAGTGAATACCTTTAGTGAATACCTTTAGTGAATACCTTTAGTGAATACCTTTAGTGAATACCTGCAGTGAATACCTTTAGTGAATACCTTTAGTGAATACCTTTAGTGAATACCTTTAGTGAATACCTTTAGTGAATACCTTTAGTGAATACCTTTAGTGAATACCTTTAGTGAATACCTTTAGTGAATACCTTTAGTGAATACCTTTAGTGAATACCTTTAGTGAATACCTTTGGTGAATACCTTTAGTGAATACCTTTAGTGAATACCTTTAGTGAATACCTTTGGTGAATACCTTTGGTGAATACCTTTAGTGAATACCTTTAGTGGATACCTTTAGTGAATACCTTTAGTGAATACCTTTGGTGAATACCTTTAGTGAATCCCTTTAGTGAATACCTATAGTGAATACCTTTAGTGAATACCTTTAGTGAATACCTTTAGTGAATACCTTTAGTGAATACCTTTAGTGAATACCTTTAGTGAATACCTTTAGTGAATACCTTTAGTGAATACCTTTAGTGAATACCTTTAGTGAATACCTTTATTGAATACCTTTAGTGAATACCTTTAGTGAATACCTTTAGTGAATACCTTTAGTGAATACCTTTAGTGAATACCTTTAGTGAATACCTTTAGTGAATACCTTTAGTGAATACCTTTAGTGAATACCCTTAGTGAATACCTTTAGTGAATACCTTTAGTGAATACCTTTAGTGAATACCTTTAGTGGATACCTTTAGTGAATACCTTTAGTGAATACCTTTAGTGAATACCTTTAGTGAATACCTTTAGTGAATACCTTTAGTGAATACCCTTAGTGAATACCTTTAGTGAATACCTTTAGTGAATACCTTTAGTGGATACCTTTAGTGAATACCTGCAGTGAATACCTTTAGTGAATACCTTTAGTGAATACCTGCAGTGAATACCTTTAGTGATTACCTTTAGTGAATACCTTTAGTGAATACCTTTAGTGAATACCTTTAGTGAATACCTTTAGTGAATACCTTTAGTGAATACCTGCAGTGAATACCTTTAGTGAATACCTGCAGTGAATACCTTTAGTGATTACCTTTAGTGAATACCTGCAGTGAATACCTTTAGTGAATACCTTTAGTGAATACCTTTAGTGAATACCTTTAGTGAATACCTGCAGTGAATACCTTTAGTGATTACCTTTAGTGAATACCTTTAGTGAATACCTTTAGTGAATACCTTTAGTGAATACCTTTAGTGAATACCTTTAGTGAATACCTTTAGTGAATACCTTTAGTTAATACCTTTAGTGAATACCTTTAGTGAATACCTTTAGTGAATACCTTTGGTGAATACCTTTAGTGAATACCTTAAAATTAATAAAAATCACAAATCATCACAACTGTTTCAAAATGTCTCCACAATATCTCCCCCCCCCAAAGTTCTGTTCTTTGTATTAGGATTTATTATCACTGTTAATATATCTAAATTATATTCAAATGCAAGAATGTATTAGTGATAAAAAATATTCTGATTGAACAAAAAATTCTGTTCAAAAACAAAATTTAAATAATAATTTTTAAATAATTAGTGTCAATATTGATGTAGCCCGTAGTCATGATACTGCCACAAATGATGTGTTTCTCCTTTTAATGTGTATTTCTTAATAAAAGTGTGACAGACAGACAGACAGACAGACAGACGAGGCTCTCATTATAGTATAGATTAGTGACATTTGTGTGGATTGCCTTGGCTGAGAAATGATGTGGCTAAACATCACGTAATACAGCAAATAAACAACACAGTGAGAAACAGCGCAGTGATAGGGCAGGCCAACAGTCAGCATGCTGCTGTGAAGTGCGCGTCACTCATGAGGCTGTAGCGCGTCACTCATGAGGCTGGTACGCGTCACTCATGAGGCTGGTACGCGTCACTCATGAGGCTGGTGCGCGTCACTCATGAGACTGGTGCGCGTCACTCATGAGTCTGGTGCGCGTCACTCACGAGGGTGCGCATTACTCGTGTGGCTGGTGCGCGTCACTCATGAGGCTGGTGCGCGTTATTCATGAGGCTGGTGCGCGTCACTCATGAGGCTGGTACGCGTCACTCATGAGGCTGGTATGCGTCATTCATGAGGCTGGTGCTCGTTACTCGTGAGGCTGGTGCGCGTTACTCGTGAGGCTGGTGCGCGTCATTCATGAGGCTGGTGCGCGTCATTCATGAGGCTGGTGCGCGTTACTCGTGAGACTGGTGCGCGTCATTCATGAGGCTGGTGCGCGTCATTAATGATGCTGTTGCGCGTCACTCATGAGGCTGGTGCGCGTCACTCATGAGGCTGGTTCTCGTCATTCATGAGGCTGGTGCGCGTCATTCATGAGGCTGGTGCGCGTCACTCATGAGGCTGGTTCTCGTCATTCATGAGGCTGGTGCGCGTCACTCATGAGGCTGGTGCGCGTCACTCATGAGGCTGGTGCTCGTCATTCATGAGGCTGGTGCGCGTCATTCATGAGGTTGGTGCGCGTCATTCATGAGGCTGGTGCGCGTCATTCATGAGGCTGGTACGCGTCACTCATGAGGCTGGTGCGCGTCTTTCGTGAGGCTGGTGCGCGTCACTCATGAGGCTGGTGCGCGTCATTCATGAGGCTGGTGCGCGTCTTTCGTGAGGCTGGTGCGCGTCACTCATGAGGCTGGTGTGCGTCACTCGTGAGGCTGGTGCGCGTCACTCATGAGGCTGGTGCGCGGCACTCGTGAGGCTGGTGCGCGTCATTCGTAAGGCTATTGTGCGTCAGGTGCGCAAGGGGTGAGTGAGAGGAGAGTAAAGGTGGAGGAGGTGATTGGAGAGAGGCACCACACGTGCTATCACTGTCACTGTCAGACACACACTGGAAACACACACCTTAACATCTATTAAAGCACGGAGAGGAGGGGAAGGGAAGGGATTTAAAGTGAGAGAGAGAGGGAGCGGGAAGTTAAAGTGAGAGGGAAGGAGAGAGAAGGAGGGGGGGGGGGGGGGTGGAGAGAAAGAGAGGGAATTAAAGTGAGTGAATGGTGGAGATAAGGAGGTAGAGAAGGGTGGAAGAAGAGTGGAGTCACAGGAATAAAGGGACCTTGAAAAGCACAAAATGCACAAAAGGAAGGCCCCTTTGGATTAGCAACGGAATATGATTGCTCCGTTGTTCCTTTCACCTCCAAACCGTATTAACAACCTGATAAAGGGAGAATCTTCTCCTGGCGTTGGAAGACAACTTGAGTACAATCTTGAGCTCCAAGATTTTCCCTGGACTTGGTCAGTTACACCTGCCAAACACTGCCACTCTCACAGGTGCTGCCCAAACGTTGTCCCTGAGTCGGTGACAGGACGCAGGGAATGACCTGATCTCTCTTGCCACAGAAAGGCGCCAGGTTTTTTCTTAGTTGTTTGAAGTTGAAGTAGGATTGCGGTCACAGACTCATCTCAACCCCGAGGTCAATTGAGTGAAGCGCGTGACAACTCAATAAGCCAGCTCACGGAGAAACCAAGGCGGAACCACCTTCAACCCGTGGTTGCAGTTTGGGTTCACACACAACAAAAAGTAGTTTTCGGGATCAAATGACTTATTCCTCGAAGCGTTTTAATATTTTCAATGAGTTGACCCCTCAAACGACGCTGCTCAATCGTGAAGAGACCCAGGTCTTCTAAACATGCATATTCCTTGGATGGGATTTCAGCCACAAACTTAGTCGCCTTTGCTTGCACCCGTTCCTCAACCACCACTCTGTGTGAAACTGGACCACAAACTCCAAATGAGGTCTTACCAGAGAATTGTGCAGGGTGAGAACTGTCTCTCTGTTCCGAGATCTGAATAGCATTTTGATGTACCTCTCAGCTTCCCTGCACTGTCGAGAGAACTTTAGATCCTGGGTGATCATTTATTTATATATTTAATTATTTATTTAAACGGAATACCCTTACAAAAGATCGAGGATACGGGTATCTCCTCAATCCTATAAAATGAATTTAATTTACATATTTTTAAGTATTAAGCCGAAGCTTCAAGTGTCATCACTCCAAGATCCTTCTGTGGGTCTTATTGCGGCTCCAAGTAGCTCGTGTGCAGACACTTGGTCGTTTGACACTTGGCTGAACGGACATTTGGGTGAAATACTTTTATTCAATGTAAATCCATATTACCAACTGCACCCTCTGTTTAAGGGGATCGTTCCGGTATTTTTTACATTTTTTTCGTTTTTTTTTTTTTATTTAGTTACCCTGCAAATCTACCAAAGAAAACTCACAAAAAATTTCATTCACCTAGTACGTTTGTACGTGTGTCAAACACGCTTCTCAGTTTGGGGGTTAGGGAGTTTTGAGGTTGTTTTGAGATTGTTTTTGTGTTGTTTCTGTGTTGTTTTTTTGCCTCCCATTTATGGTTGAAGGCTTCGTCGCTGCCTGGGTTGACCCCCGAAGCGACCTGATGAGTCTTCTTGGCTGGGACGAAAAGCATATAGTTTTTTTTTAAATTTAAAAATTTTTTGAAAAATATTTTTCTTCCTCCATTATCTCAGTACCATTTTTTCTCAAATTCTCCACGTTCAAAAGTATAGAACTTTTTGGGGGTTGGTGCTACAGAAAAATGTATAAGAGCTAATATGTTCAGACCGAAATTCCTAAGGTCGTGGTGAAGCCCTTTTCCTATAACTTTTTCTATAAACTTTTTTTTTTTTGAAAAAAAAAAAAATAAAAATAAAAATATGACAATTTTTTTTAAAATTCAAATAAAAATTTTTTCAGATAGAAATTCAAAACAAAAGCTGCACCACGACCTTAGGATAGTAGTAGAGAACATATTAGCTTCAATAAATTTTTCTGTAGCACCAACCCCCAAGCCGTTCTATAGTTTCCCGGGGGGGGGTCGAAAAAGAAGGTTTTTCGACCCCCACGGGGGAGGGGGGCCCCAAAATGAAAAAATCTCAACAGAGAGCATATGATTATTTTTCACTTTACACCTTATGTTAAAATCTCAGCTCAATCGGACAAGTATTATTGGTACATCCTAAATACCGGAACGATCCCCTTAAATTAATTATAATTTTTATTTCCATGTAATTAAGAAGATATTTCATAAAAAGGAAATCAAATTTTAATGTTTAGATAATGTGTATCCATATTACGAACTGCAGCCTCCGGTTAATTCAATAAATGTTTTTTTCTTTCCATCGAATTTAAGGTTATTCTATAAAAAGAAAAATTGATTTTAATATGTACAATGTACGTAATGTGTATCCATATTACGAACTGCAAGCATATATTGCTCAACAATTTGAATTCTTTCCTAATCATCACAGAGTTATCAAGTGGTGAGTCAGTGGCCAAAATAATATCGCGTCTTGCGGGACGCTAAAATCCTTATTTTTGGGTCACGTGACTGGCAATCTAGCGTCAGTTTAATGGAGAAATGATATAACTGAAACAAAATAAGGTTTTACACCGTCTTCCTTAGCGTCCTGCAATCGCTGTAACACTTTCTCTCTCTAGAATAGTTTATCATAACTCTATGACGTCCGTTTGGCCAAATGTGTTTCGGTCAAATGTCCGTTTGGCCAAATGTGTTTCGGTCAAATGTCCGTTTGGCCAAATGTGTTTCGGTCAAATGTCCGTTTGGCCAAGTGTCATTCTGCCAAGTGTCCGTCAAGCAAGTAGCGTGTAGGCAGCTTCATCTTTTCTACGACCAGCTTGGAGTAATCTACACTTGTACACATTGAAGGGTATATCTGGCACTTTTCCGACCATTCTCCGATCTTGAAAAGATCATGTCGAAATTGTCGGATGGCCTCTGGACTTGCAGCATTGATGACAAAACTTTGTTTCGTCAGAAAACTTGGATTCCATACTGACGAGTTTTACGTCAAGGTCATTTATGTAAATAAAAAAGAGCAGAGGGCCAAAGACTGAACCCTGAAGAATCCCGCTGGTTACGAAACTCCACGGAGAGGCTACGCCATTGCCCACCACTCTTGTTGTCGGTTACTCTACCATGACCTGATATCCATTGTATGTATAACTCTCTTGTGAGGTACCTTGTCAAAGGCCTTCTTGAAATCATTGTAGACGATGTCCACAGCTTTGGATTTGTCATGCTCCTGGAGAACGTAGTAGAAGTACTCTAGTAGGTTTGTCATACATGACTTCCGCGAAGAAAGCCATGCTGATTCTATCCCATGAGCTCGTGTTCTTTTATGTGATTCACAATCCTATCCTTGATGATGTATTCAAGCAGCTTTCTAATAACCGATGTAAAACTAGTCAGTCAAATAAAATTAATTAAAAAAGGTAAACTATAGTTGTTGCTGTACAAACTTTCTTGAAGATTGGGGTCACACATGCGATCCTCATGTCGTCGGCGACTTCAACCGCTGCAAAGAGACTTTGAAATGGTGCACCAACAATTGGACCCCAAGACAATTTGGACCAGGACAATCGGACCCAAAGACAATTGGGACCAAGACAATTGAACCCCACAACAATTTGGACCAGGACAATTGAACCCCACAACAATTTGGACCAAGACAATTGAACCCCACAACAATTTGGACCAAGACAATTGAACCCCACAACAATTTGGACCAAGACAATTGAACCCCACAACAATTTGGACCAAGACAATTGAACCCCACAACAATTTGGACCAAGACAATTGAACCCCACAACAATTTGGACCAGGAAAATTGAACCCCACAACAATTTAGTACAGGATATTAGGGCTACAAGAGAATTGGCTCCTCAGACAATTGAACCCTAAAAAATTGTGTCAACAGACACAATGAGTGTTGTTTCGTCATCAATTTAATTTAATTGATATAGTAGACTGATAAAAATGTGCAGATAATGTTTACCTTTACTAAAATGATTTTCTAGATTTCCCTTCGTATGAAAGAAAATATATATACTTAATATCAATTTTCTTAATGCTTCATTAGGGTTTATTTTTTTGTTAAAGAATAGATTATCATTAGTTTAGTGGGGATTAACTTCTGCTTCTGCTCTTGGAAAAGCTGCAAGAAATGAAAGTGGTTTCATCAAAAAGTACTTTATCAATAGTCGGTGATAGTGGCATGGATGCAGAAAAGCTACTCCGTGAATGCAGTCACTTACCAAGGAATGTGACGAAAAGGGTCATCGATGTACAGAAATTGTACGAACGGCAATGAAGGGAAAGATTGCAAACTCTTTGTACCAACTCCTCTTTCTCAATTTACTCATCAATTCACTATAGCTCCTCCCAACTCCTCTTCCTTAATTTACTCATCAATACACTATAGCTCCTCCCAACTCCTCTTTCTCAATTTACTCATCAATTCACTATAGCTCCTCCCAACTCCTCTTTCTTAATTCACTCATCAATTCACTATAGCTCCTCCCAACTCCTCTTTCTTAATTCACTCATCAATTCGCTATAGCTCCTCCCAACTCATCTTTCTCAATTTACACATCAATTCACTATAGCTCCTCTCAACTCCTCTTTCTCAATTTACTCATCAATTCACTATAGCTCCTCTTAACTTATATTCTCTCAAACAATGATGTCGAATATTTCAGTTGCAATTAAAGGCTAGATATCTTTGGCTACTTTGACCTTTGTCGACCTTAACCATTTCCAATATATTGAGAGTTTATTATTATTCATTATTCTAGACACTAAAGGAGGATAAAAGTAAACAAAATAAACGTTAGTGAAAGAAACAAGATAAATGTTAAGGAAGGAAACAAGATAAACATTAAGGAAGGAAACAAGATAAACGTTAGGGAAGGAAACAAGATAAACGTTAGGGAAGGAAACAAGATAAACGTTAGTGAAGGAAACAAGATAAACGTTAAGGAAGGAAACAAGATAAACGTTAGGGAAGGAAACAAGATAAACGTTAGGGAAGTAAACAAAATAAACGTTAGAGAAAGAAACAAGATAAACGTTAGGGAAGGAAACAAGATAAACGTTAGGGAAGGAAACAAGATAAACGTTAGGAAGTAAACAAGATAAACGTTTGGGAAGGAAACAAGATAAACGTTAGAAAAGGAAACAAGATAAACGTTAAAAAAGGAAACAAGATAAACGTTACTGAAGGAAAAAGATAAACGTTAGAAAGATAAAAAAATAACGTTATAAAAGGAAACAAGATAAACGTTAAAAAAGGAAACAAGATAAACGTTACTGAAGGAAAAAGATAAACGTTAGAAAGATAAAAAAATAACGTTATAAAAGGAAACAAGATAAACGTTAGTGAAGGAAACAAGGTAAACGTTAGTGAAGGAAACAAGATAAACGTTAGTAACAGCTGGACAGAATCTTAACACTAAATTTTAACAATTAATTGTAACACGTAAAACCTAAATTTAACATGTGGTAAGGTATAAATATATGTATACATAAGGATCTATATGTAAAACTTTTCTTAAGTATGGAATAGTCAGTTATTCAGTCTACGGATAAGCAAACCACTAGTTGATTTATTTTTGGTTAATATACACTACAGGGCTTAGATTTGTAGTGCACCACATCATAAACTTCAATAACTTCTTATCGGTTAGATTTTAATTTGTTTAGTTATAGAATAATCAGAGAGACTTCAGATTTTGGTTTTACAGTTTATATTTACATTTGCCGAAAACACATTTGCCGAAAACACATTCACCGCACGACACTTTCACCCAAAATTAAAAAAAAAAACACTATACGTTATAAATACAAAGAGATATTGTCCACCTAAGGTCAGGTTAGCGGTCCGGTTATGGGGCGGGGGATAGGGGGGGGGGGGGGCAGGTGGTGGAGGTGCTGCCTCTCCCCCCCCCCCAAGTCAGGTTAGATAGTGACAAAATGTATACTTTACTGATTCTTATTATTGAAAAAAGTATATTTTATTTATGTAAATAATTTTCATTTTTTTTCGGCGAAAGTGTCTTGCGGCGAATGTGTTTTCGGCGAATGGACCTTGAACCGATAAAACTTACTCCTGATAAATCCTCTCGGAAAGAAATCACAATGTGTAACATCAGGCGATCTTAGTGGCCACTTAATGTTCATGTCGCCATCTGAACCTCTACCGATTCAACTGTTTTGAAACTTTCCATTAAGACACAGTCTGACAGTTCTAGACCAATGAGTACGTGGGACTAAATCTCGCATTTAGAATATCTATTATATATCTGTAAAATCGAAAAACCAGAGAAGAGTTCCCAAGCAGCCATGACACATTGTGCCAACATGGGCACTAGATGGTTAGATGGGCAAGAGATGGCAGACTGAAAAGTAGCCTAGAAATTACATGGGGGTAATGTGGTTTTCCATTCCCAAGGAATGTTACATTGGGAGAAGGTTGGTTCAATGTGGCGAATCCGTCCCACGGAAATATCATATTGGCCCAACCTGATTACTATATAACGTATCAACATTATATGGCTGAAACTTGATTAACATATCGGCAACATCTTGGGCCAAGATGGTTTCAACATAGCAGCCCATGCGGTCACCATGTTGGCCCACTTTGCAAATAACCACACAGTATCAATACGATTTGTACACCTAGTGCCAACAAGGGCCCCATTAACTTGTGTTGCTTGGGTTAGACTGATGTAAGTATGAATAATTATCACCATTAACATTTTATCAATGGAAACTAGACCGAAAATCCCCCCATCTCATATGGCGTCCACACGGTTGTTTATCTCTAGATAAGTATTTAAAAATGTTTAAATTTTTTGGAGATTGTTTTAAAACCAATCGAATTCAAATCTACCCTCTACTAAGAAAGCTACTAAATTTTATATTTTCTTTTATAAAGAGTATGTGCCCTGTATAACACATTTATCCAATATTATGCAATATATAATAGTTTGAAATATTACGAAGAGACTGAGTTATAAAAAGGAATTAGGAAGAAGTTTAGGAAGCTATTGTAAAATAATTACTAATACCAGTTGATAAGTTGGTTCATAAACTTGGTCGCACTAAGTGGCTTTGGTCGTAATAAGAGGTTTGGTCGCACTAAGTGACAATACAATTCATTACCTTCGCAGATTGAGGAAGGTTATATTTTAGACGGCATTTATTTATTTATCATCTTGTTATTTATCAACTCAAAAAGTATTGAACCAAATTGCATGACATTTGACGGGACGATTGGTCATTATCCAGGAACCGTTTAATAAGATTTTGGGAGTGAATGGGTGAAGGTCAAGGTCAAGGTCATATACAAATTAAGGAAAATTATTGGATGGTCAATATAATATGCGGCGGTGAAAGTATGCGCTCTACGAGTAGTCGTCAACTAGCACTTATTTACTTAGTTAGAAACAAATTTGACATCAAATCGTTCTGTCAGTATACGGGTCAGTCAGTAATTGATTTTCTTCAGCGGCTTAAATAGAATTATAGAAGACGAAATAGATGTTAGATTGACAATTCAAATTCATCTTTATTATTTTTACCATTCTGTTTTAACATCATACAGACAGACAGACAGACAGACAGACAGACAGACAGACAGACAGAGAATAATATTCTCTGATGGCCTTTTCGGTTACTCTTTGCTGGAGTGTTTAAAGCTGTCACAGTTTTGTGAATATTTAGAGTTTGACATCTACAGTAGCGTCCAAAGCTAAGGGACAAAATTTCTAGACTTTACATCTTTAGATCTATAAATTTTTCAAAACTTAAATTTTAACAACTGATAGTCGTTATCATCTATAATAATTATATGATTTATATAGTTTTTTCTTATATTCTCGTGGAAAAAGTAGGAGGAGCTTAGCAAAAAATCTGGTGGAAAGACTTAAAAAACCCTGCGTGTGTACGGCCCTTTAGACGGTTTCAGTAAATAGGTTTGATTAATTGAAGCACACAAGAAAATAAAAGACTTATTAATTGGAAGAATAAGAAGAGATTTGGTTGAAATAAAGTCCATTGTGTATGAATCGAAAATTGAACTTAAGTATTTTTCAGTTACGTAAGCAACTTTCGTAACTAGCCAAATTACAAAGCCTCTTGCCTGCGAAAAACTTATGTGAACCTCATATGTATTAACAATTATTCAAGATCATGTTGTGTTAATTAGGCAGAATTCAGGTATGTGTAAGGTGCTATAACTATGCATTGTAAAGCACATTGTCATAAGGCAAAGAAGGTAATGAGTTACCTTGCGAACGATATTATGAAATTATGGATTGGCAACTACAAAATTTTGAATTAAATCCCATAAAAAATTCTTTGAAAAACTTTAGGGGTTAAGTTTATGGGAAGAAATTTCACTAACACGGAAGAAATGTCGATGGAACTTCATGAAGAAGAACAGTCTAAAATTGATATCTAAGACTATTAGAATAGGTTTTTTAAGAAAATAAACATGAATTAAAATATTAACTAAATGAATATATGTATTTTTATTGATTTACGTTTTTATAATTAAATCACATTTGTCCCATACTTTTGGACGATTAAAAATTAAAAACATGGTGAGGTAAATTCCGAATTATCGGACGGTTCGTCAGTTTCGATCATATAAAAAAATAATATAATTTAGCATTTTAACTTCTTCTATATGATGGAAATACTTCAAAGGCTAGCAAATAGTTCAGTGACACAAGAAATACAGTTTTCTATGATAGGATGTAACATAGAAAACTGTTCTGATTTTCTTTTAGGTGGGACTGAATTGAAAATAAAGATACTTTTTAAAAGATTGATAAAAAAAGTTCGAATTGAAAAAGTTGATAAAGTGAATAAAAGCATTTACTATAACAAAATAAAACAATGATAATAAATTAAGAAAAAATTAAAATGTAACACTTTTAATTTGTGAATACAAATAAACTAATAAATATAGAGTAGTTAAAAGTAATTTATTGAAATTAATTTTTTAAATTAATTTTTCATTTATTTTAATTTAAAAAATTGTAAATAACAGTTAGAGTCATCCATCACTATTTGTAGGACTTCCATAATAAGGTAAGTTTCGAATTATCGGTCAGTTTCACATCTTCGGTCATATAAAAAAAACTATATAAAAATTATTATTATTACGCAGTGCTATCAAATAACAATTTTTATATTGTTTTTTTTTATATGACCGAAGATGTAGTACTGATCGATAATTCGTAACTTACCCTAGGGCCAATATTTTCATTTAGTTCCTTTTTATCTCTTACAGCATTTACATATTAGTAATATCATCACCAAAAAAACAAGATACCGAAAATAATATAATAATACCTTGTTTTATTTTGCTTTACCTCAGCTTTACTGTTTGGTGGGACAAAATGTTCCTTTACTTGGCACCAACTTACTCATTCTGCTACGAGAAATAATAACGAAGCTATTTTATCTGTGATTGGTAAAAGTTAAACAATTTGACAATTGATGTGGTGAGTTATTCTGTAGGTTGGACGTGAGTTATTGATTCATAACTGTTACTATTTTGGAAAACATTTTTGAAAAGGTTGAAGTTTTGGTTTTTTACGTATTTCTGATCTAACACTAAATAATTTTTCTGATGGATATTTTAAATCGATGTGTTTATGCTATAAAGTAAATCAACATAGAAAACTGAACATTCTCTATAGTAAACTCCATATCCCCACTCTAAGCGTATTAGTTTTCTTTAATTCACGACTCGAAAGTGACGGTTTTTTCCTGATTACCCTGTACTAATTAAGTCTACGGAGAAACAAACCAGTATTTGATTTACTCACATGGAATATAGTCTTCAAATAATGTATTAATATTAAAATTTATATAAATACTATTATATAATATTATTCCTCTATAATGAATATTATGTAATTTAGTATATTATCCGATAAGATAACTTTATTATAGTGAAGTCTAATTCTTAGACAGTTAGGTAACTCAAGATTATTAGAAGGGGTAATTGTGTGACTATACTGAACAAATACATAATGTACAGGGTGACCCACAAGAAAGTGTAACCAAGTTCAAATTAATGTAAATAGTGTATTTAAAAATAAATATAAATTAGTTTCAGGTAAAAAATTTAATCAAAGCTGAATTAATGATATGTAATTGTTAAATTGTAATTCCTTGTGTTCAACTATGATATTAGATATTTAAACTATATTCTATTTCATGAAATTTAACTTTATTTATATAGTATTATTTAATTTATTGAACATTTTAACAATTCGTAATAAATTTCAATCTTTACAAAAGTATTTCGCTAAAGAAAGAAAAAAGCTACTAATGCAAAGAGTAGACGCTAATGAGATAAATAAAGGAAATGAATAAGATCACTGTTACACATCACTGCGAACACACAATTCGCAATCTTGATGTCACAAGAGATGTTAATTGCTTCACATCAAACGGCACACCACTCATAGAACGGCACACCACTCATAGTTTCATTCCAGCATTAAATAAGGATCTTCCCAAAGATACAGTGTGACGATGTCTAGGAAGTACATGGCTATTATTAAATGAGTGTACACAAAATTGATCTGTTATAAAGATGAATTAAATTTTCATCAAAACCTCTGTGAATAGTTTGATGCTTATAGATTAATACACTGAAGTTGTACAGATTATCTAATATCCTAATTTTGAAACGACTATCTGTATTAAGTTACAAATGCACCCTAAACTTTGTTTTGTAAAACAAAAATCCTATATTACCAATAAGAGGAACAACCATACCATTACTTAAGTCCATTATAAAATGATGGAGAGAAGAGTAGAACAGGTTAATCATGATATTACGTTGAAGAAAATGTTTGAGCTTAATTAGAATATAAGTTGATTCGGAAAGTTAGTTAGATATATGCTGTACGTGTTCAGAGAAAGTTCTGCTCCAAGAAAACCCATAAAACTTCGTGCAGTCAACCTAATCAATCACGTCATCTCCTATTTTAACAGGTGAAATAGAAGTCCCACTACGACAACTAAAGAATGATAAACTTAGTCTATTGAATGTTAATGCGAATTTGTGGTGAACGACAGCCATCGAAAATCCATCTCTTCATTTATTGTTACATCAAAGGTATCTTTTTCACTTCGATTGAAGTAATTAGAGTGTTGACAGAATGAAGTGAATTTTAATTTAACAGATGAAGAAAGCAAATCATTTATGAAAATCAGGAACACCAATGAGCCCAAAATAGATCCTTGTGGTGCACCACGATTTTGAGTAATATACGTTGGATGAATGGACACCATATATTGAAATCTATTCGTTAATTATGATTGTTCTTCTCATTTCAATTATCTTCTAAAATGATCAACAGCTCTTTTATATTTCATTTACCACAAACTGTTTAGAGGAAAATGTTATATTCTTCTAGTTAACACAGTAATAAATAACTTAAAAATACATCAATACAGTAAACTACACGTATTAATGTTGCTCT
The DNA here is from genome assembly GCA_947561585.1 of Caprella mutica. Classification (NCBI taxonomy): domain Eukaryota; kingdom Metazoa; phylum Arthropoda; class Malacostraca; order Amphipoda; family Caprellidae; genus Caprella; species Caprella mutica. The sequence continues at coordinate 12,157 of CANNZV010001123.1, read as the reverse complement.
AAACATGTTTAACATGCTAGAAGTTTCAAAACTACACATTGCTATAAACAATTTAAACATGTTACATGTTTCCCTGTACAGTGTACATGCCCCCCCCCCCCCCACTGTCCCCCGCTGCTGAATACTCTATGAGGTGTCTGTTAATTTCCAGAGACACTGTCACTCAGTCTAAATTTAGAGCAGTCTATTAACACTGATTGAAGCCGAATAGAGCTGTCGAAACTACTCCCCCGGGGGAGTGGGGGATGGAGGACTGATGGGGAGAGGATGGATAAAATGTGAAATGGGGGAACGGAAGAGTTGTGGAGGATTGACAAAATGGGGGACATGAGTGAAGTGGGGGAACATGAGTAAAGTGGGGGAACATGAGTAAAGTGGGGGAACATGAGTAAAGTGGGGGAACATGAGTAAAGTGGGGGAACATGAGTAAAGTGGGGGAACATGAGTAAAGTGGGGGAACATGAGTGAAGTGGGGGAACATGAGTGAAGTGGGGGGGGGGGGTGTGACTGAAGTGGGGGAACATAAGTTAATTGGGGGGAAATGTGTAAGGTGGGGGTGAGACAGGAGTGAAGTGGGGGGATGTGAGTGCTCCTCTCCCCCGCAGAATGTGTTGAAAACTAGAAAAAGTAAAGGTGGAAGGGGGAGGGGCATGACAAAAGGTGACACAATGTTCTAAACTTCTAAAGAAAGGGATGGAAAGAGGGGTGGTAAGGGGGGGGGTGGAAATGGGGGTAAATAATTAGCTAAAGGGGGATGTTTTTTGACGGAATCAAAAAGTGTGTAAAAGTAACACACAATGGACAACAGAGTCAAAAGTGTGATTTACTCACAACAGAAGATTGATATTCCCGAGGAATATTCCACAATGATCATTTCTTGATATTGAGGAGATATCTTTTTGATACTTCAATGGAATAATCCCACAAATCACAAGGGAACATCTAGGGAATCTTGGATATGAAGCTCATATTGAAGGAATACCAATGGTATAAGACCTCTAAAAGTAAGAGGGAATACTGAAGGAATACCAATGGAATAAGACCTCCAAAAGTAAGAGGGAATACTGAAGGAATACCAATGGAAGAAGACCTCCAAAAGTAAGAGGGAATACTGAAGGAATACCAATGAAAGAAGACCTCCAAAAGTAAGAGGGAATACTGAAGGAATACCAATGGAATAAGACCTCCAAAAGTAAGAGAGAATACTTAAGGAATACAAATGGAATAAGACCTCCAAAAGGAAGAGGGAATAATGAAGGAATACCAATGGAATGAGACATCACGATTAAAGAGGGAATATAAATCACTGTGACTAATGGTCTTACAAAAATTATGCACTTGACAGCATCTCTCTTTTGTTCACATTGTCTACACACCAATGCATACTGTAGTACACACAAGGAAAAGAAGAACATGTGTAGATTTGTAACTTCTTAGTTAAACAATATTGCAAAAAATAATGATTCTGGTACCTTAATTTTAAGATATCAAATCAGCGTTAATTTTATAAAACTCTATTTAAATTTTATTTAAAATAATTCTCGAATAAAATTTACCCAATGAAATAAAGCTAACGGTGTTTCGTCTTTCTACTATAGACATTTTCAAGTTAATCTGGAAATATAACTATGAAAAAGTAAAATATTAATAATAAATTGAAAAACACGGAAAGTAATATGTATGCACACAGTAGAGAGACTGCCATGTGAATAGTGCCTAATAAATATAATGAATTAGTTTATAGAGAAAAGAAAATAAGAAAAGAGATATAGGAAAGTAGTTTATATGGAATGTATATGAGATGAACAGTTCGATAGTGTGACCTGCCTAAGTTAACGATAGAGTTACCATTGTCTGTGGCTGACACAAGAAAAACTGCTCTACCAAATAAGGTCTAATTATTATATGAAAAATAAGGATAAAGAAGAGCTATAGTTAAAATATTCACAGAGCAGTCACACTAAAGTAAACATACACGGAACAAATAAAATTTTAGAATATTGGTACTGATCTAATAACAGATAAATGGACCGTGCTACAATGTATCAATAATTACATGAAATGCGATATGGTAAATCGTTTATAGGATATAGATATACAAGTATTATTTATTTAAATTAAGAAATTGTGATAGTTCATTGAATTTTAAATTGATATAAGCGTTCTGCTCTTGGATGGTAATGGCTTCTAGTATTTGAGATCAACTATGTTATTGTTGGAATGGACTATTTTGAAAGATGACTGCATTACCGGTGGTTCAAGTGGGGGATGATCTGGATGGTCGTTCTGGAGGTGACTATGGATGCTGCTGCTACTGTATCTGTGCTGTTGAATCCTTCGTTCCAAACGACTCGTGATGTACCCGACATGTACAGAGTTTTAGCAGGCCATCCACGGTCAATAATTCCTTCAGGCACTGAACGAGGACGTCCACTAACGATCAGTCTTTCCATCAGTGCTGGTCACTTCAGGATAGACTAACGCGTTGTTCAAGGTGGAGTTTGGTCGTAAGCCCCACGTACATGAACCCTTCTTTTTTATATTTATATAATATGGATAAATAGAGATTGCTTTTTAATTTCTCAAAATAGAAGGTAATGCACACTTCTCGATTATTTCACGGACGGGAGGATGGGGCTTATGTCCTACATCTGTTCAGGCCATAGAAATGGCTTCCTCTATTTGAGAAAAATAATTAGGGTTGATATTATCACCCTACAAACAATGGTCTGTCGATTCGATGGTCTGACAGTTGGACTGACAGGCCTCAGATATTCCCATTCACGATCAGGTTTACAAAGCCTGAAGGAATTCCTTGAGGCAAAACTGATCGTGAATGACCCACATTACATCTGTCGACCGGACAATCAAATTGGTAAACCACGTGTGTCGTCTCCAGAGGATTCTTACGGGGTCTTAAAGAGGAGCTGGAAATGAGTTTGATTGGCTTGTAGGTTGGGATGATGTTAATTTTTTTGATCAGAGTTTGTTGGTTTGACGTGCTGTTTGACTATTGATCTAAGTTGTTTTTGTCCTGCCTAAATTTAATTAGTTATTATCTATCAATAAACTATTTCGAATAAGTTATTCCATAAACTGAATAAAAGAAAATGTAAAACTATATTTACACAGAGGGGAATACCAATAATATAGATTTAGATACCAGTGAGAAGTTTTTTAGTGAAACAACATAGCTTATAATAAGTGAAATAAACAAGAAAGGGCTCGTGAACGTAGGAAAGTTACTGTTAACATTTTCGGCACTGAAGAACATATAACATAGTTTCATTGTCACTTCAATAGTTTTACAATCAAAATTTGGTCAGTGAAAGAACAGGTTTTAGAAAACAGATTTTTATGTATTTTTATATTCCACTTCCATAGACTAGTTAATTTGGAAAATGAACCTAGTGTCAAGCAGGTAAATTGCGGCACACTAACTAACTAGTGTAAAGCAGGTAAATTGCGGCACACTAACTCACTAGTGTAAAGCAGGTAAATTGCGGCACACTAACTCACTAGTGTAAAGCAGGTAAATTGCGGCACACTAACTCACTAGTGTAAATCAGGTAAATTGCGGCACAGTAACTCACTAGCGTGAAACAGGTATACTGCGGCACACTAACTCACTAGCGTGAAGCAGGTAAATTGCGGCACAGTAACTCACTAGTGTAAATCAGGTAAATTGCGGCACACTAACTCACTAGTGTAAATCAGGTAAATTGCGGCACACTAACTCACTAGTGTAAAGCAGGTATATTGCGGCACACTAACTCACTAGTGTGAAGCAGGTAAATTGCGGCACAGTAACTCACTAGTGTAAATCAGGTAAATTGCGGCACACTAACTCACTAGTGTAAAGCAGGTATATTGCGGCACACTAACTCACTAGTGTAAAGCAGGTAAATTGCGGCACACTAACTAACTAGTGTAAAGCAGGTAAATTGCGGCACACTAATTAACTAGTGTAAAGCAGGTAAATTGCGGCACACTAATTAACTAGTGTAAAGTAGGTAAATTGCGGCTCACTAGCTAACCAGGGTAAAGCAGGTAAATTGCGGCACACTAACTAACTAGTGTAAAGCAGGTAAATTGCGGCACGCTAACTAACTAGTGTAAAGCAGGTAAATTGCGGCACGCTAACTAACTAGCGTAAAGCAGGTAAATTGCGGCACACTAACTAACTAGTGTATAGCAGGTAAATTGCGGCACGCTAACTAACCAGTGTAAAGACTTTCTTGAAATAAGTTGTTTGAAATTAAGGGGCCGCAATTTACCTGCTTGATCTTAGGTAGGTACTAATGTACTTTACATTAGCTAATTAAACATAATGAACTAATTAACTTAAAAGTGAGTGGCTAACTGGGTACATACGAATGGTAATGGGACTACATGCAAGAATATAGGGTGAAATGATAAAATATCAAACAATGAGGTATCTATACAATGCGATATTCATAAAAACAATAATAACCTTCTTCTTTTCCGAAACCACAATAATTTCCCTAGCATCACTAGTAGAATTATTTAGTCAATCTAATTCGGAACTGTTTGGTAGTTTCGAATTCCATGCAAACGAAATAAATTATTATTGTAGCTCTAATTATTTGTAATAGGTAGCCTTATTTTAAATTGCTCCGAAAACGTATTCAGAGAAAGATAGTTTGAAGTTAGTAGGGGTTTAACGTCTGCTTCAGAGTCAAAAACTATATCACTGACATCAAAAGGAAATTAAGTACAAGGGACTAGACGAAGCAGTCAGAGAAGAAAGTGGCTCAACGAAAACATCCCATCAACCTCAAGTCCGTGACAATGGTCATGGCTGCAGAAAAGCTACTCCGTGAATGCAGTCACTTACCAAGGAATGTGACGTAAAGGGACACAAGTACCGGTAATTGCGCATACGGTTGATAGAGGAAAATGAAGAGGTGATAGTAAATGAAGCCTACGAGTCTACCTAACACAAAATCTAAGACCTCGTAGTTGAAGAGCATAACCCTAGCGCTATCCTCTAAAACTGCAAGTAGCGTTAAAAAAAATGATAAACATGGTAAAAAACAAACAAATCCATAATCCCTTCTCTTCCATTCACCACAGACAGCTTCAGGATAGAGCCCCTGGGGGCTCGTGGATAGATTAAAAATTTGATATGAGGAGGGAGGTTTATTGTTGGTGCGTATTTCTAAATTAGAAGTATTGAAATCGTACCAGGGTTATTCAAAAGTATTTCTTTGGAAGTAACATTTTCTTTCTATTCCACAGTGACATTGTTTCAAAACGAGACCCGTAGATCTCAATAGTTCCAAGGATATTCGTTCGATAACATTTTGGGAATAATATTCTACTTAACTATGTTGATAATTCCGGTGATATTTAAAAGATATTCCGATTGGAATACTATCGTAAATATATATTCCAAGAGTATTCCAAAGAGTTTCGTTAGGAATAGTATTGAAATACAATATTCCCTGAATATCCTCTGATGATATCTTAGCGAAACTCTCCAATATTCCTGGAATATTCCCTCGTATAAGAATTCGAATAGTATCCTAAATGTTTACGGAATATCCTTTCAACATCAAATGGAGATAATGAGGGAGCATTAACGATATCAAGGGAATATCCCAGGACTAAGTCCTTCTTGCCTATGCTAGGGAGAAGAGCGTAATAAGAAATTTGCAAGGTAAGCAAATTTGACACCTTCAAAAACACTCAGAAAATACTGCCGAGATAATTTAATATTCTGCACAGGAAAAGAGTCGGGGAATAATGACATAAAAATAGAGAAATGTGATAAGGCTTGAGTGAGTTTATTATTATTATTATTAATATGGTGGATTTAAGACTTTTTAGCCACTCTGAGTTATGTGCTATGTGGTATAACTCTTCTCTCTCTGAGTTATGTGTTATGTGGTGTAACTCTTCTCTCTCTGAGTTATGTGCTATGTGGTGTAACTCTTCTCTCTCTGAGTTATGTGCTATGTGGTATAACTCTTCTCTCTCTGAGTTATGTGCTATGTGGTATAACTCTTCTCTCTCTGAGTTATGTGCTATGTGGTATAACTCTTCTCTCTCTGAGTTATGTGCTATGTGGTGTAACTCTTCTCTCTCTGAGTTATGTGCTATGTGGTGTAACTCTTCTCTCTCTGAGTTATGTGTTATGTGGTATAACTCTTCTCTCTCTGAGTTATGTGCTATGTGGTATAACTCTTCTCTCTCTGAGTTATGTGCTATGTGGTGTAACTCTTCTCACTCTGAGTTATGTGCTATGTGGTGTAACTCTTCTCACTCTGAGTTATGTGCTATGTGGTATAACTCTTCTCTCTCTGAGTTATGTGTTATGTGGTATAACTCTTCTCTCTCTGAGTTATGTGTTATGTGGTATAACTCTTCTCTCTCTGAGTTATGTGCTATGTGGTGTAACTCCTCAAAATAAATTAAGTACAAGGGACTATAAAGAAGCAGTAAGAAGAAAAGTGGATCTATGACTTAAATTGATTGTGAATTAGGCAATTTTAAATAGAAAAATAACTATAGAGAATACATATATAATAATACCTCTATTAATACATTCTAAATTGATTATCACACTGAGGTAAAACTAAATTAATTGATATAATAAACAGTACATATTTATAAAATAATGCATTATTCTACTATCCAATTAGTTTCAAAATACACCATTACTTTTTAATGTTATATTGTATAGAGTTTGCAATGTTGGTATCTACATACTGCATCAATTAATAATTAATTGCATTCCGTATCACCTGTGACACGATGTGTTAAAAGAGATAAATGTGATTAGAAAAAAAAAGGCATTTCCAATTGATTATTTAATATCATCCCTATATGAAATTGTTTATTTTTATCTGTCTGTCTGTCACGCTTTGAGTAATATTCATAAATTAAAATAGTTATTTTGTCAGATGATAGCATGCATACCAGTTACATTCACAAATGGCAGAAGGTTATGTTATGGTGGGAAGTTGTTTATCATCTTGTTATTCGCTTAACTCAAAAAGAATTCAACTAAATTGCAGAAAATTTGATGAAACAATTGGTGATTATCCAGGAACCATTCAACTAGATTTTGAGAGCGATTGATTCAAATATCAAGGTCAAGGTGATTGATAGCTCAAGGATTAGTGGATGGTCAAGGTCATTTACAAGCGGCGGCAAAGGTATTCACTCTACGAGTGTCCGTCATCGTTTTATATGACTTTATTTAATGATTTCATTAACAGTATAATTAAGTGTCTTAAATCCACAGTGTTAGGTATTAAAGAACTCTTTACAATCTCTGGCCTGAAGCCAGAGGTCATTAATTCAATAATGACGATATTAATTATAGCATATATAGTGCCTTATGCTATTATTCAATAACTTTAGCTAAATCTGAGGGACCAGAAGTGTGGATAGTTAAATTACACAAATATTGTTACTATTGAGAGCACGTTATTCTTAACGGGCAAGTACACTAGTTACAAATATTGTTACTATTGAGAACACGTTATTCTTAACGGGCAAGTACACTAGTTACAAATATTGATACTATTGAGAACACGTTATTCTTAACGGGCAAGTACACTAGTTACAAATATTGATACTATTGAGAACACGTTATTCTTAACGGGCAAGTAAACTAGATCATGAAAATTTGTATTGAATTTATGTGGGGTTTAACGCCTGCTTCGGAACCAAAGGCTTATAAGAAGCTTAGCTTGCCTTAAATGTTACTTCCATTGTGTAGATTTGTACTGGGAACAAGACGCTCCCGACTTCTTGTTTAGTTTGCAGTGTAATTCTTGTATAATAAATAATAAACTATATCGCTGACGTCAGAAGGAAATTAAGTACAAGGGACTGGAAGAAGCAGTCAGAAAGAAAAGTGGCTCCATGAACAAAGTTACCAACCACCAGTCAGTGGCATGGCTCATGGCTGCATGAAATAAAACTGTTGAACTGTTCAATGAAATAAAAGTTATATTAGAAATACTAAACAAACTACATAATAATATCAAAATTTAAGCTATTATACACATAATTAAACATTCTATTTGAAGGTTGATAACCAATTTGGGTGATCAATATAACCCAAAAAGAAGTTCCTAGGGTTACTCCCCAATCACCGGTGAACTCTCTTATCGATCGCTCATCACAAAATAACTCAGAAAGGGATGTTTCTACCCCGAAAAACACAGGCAATTCTCCCATTGAAGGCATGGCTTCTTTTCAACAGAGAGAAGATTGTCTGGATTGTGAGAGAAGAATTATTGCTCTTATTAAAGTTTCCTTGTAAACCGTAAATAGAGATAAATTCTTTGAAAGGAAACTTTAGATTGTAAATAGATAATTTTCACATTATTTATAAAGTCTGCAGGAACAATTAAAATATTTTAGTAGGGTAAGTTTTGAGTTAATGGACAGTTTCATATGTACGATCATAAAATTATTTTATTATCTAAAGTATATTTCAATATATTGTTTCCTATATGAACGATGATGTGGATCTGTCCGATAATACGGCAAAAACCCTCCATCCTTCGACAAAACACATTTCCGGTCTATTTTTCTTTGGAGATTTCCTTTTCTTTTTGTCTTAAACATAAACATTAAAATTTAGAAGATATTTCCAGTTGGAATATTGTCATAAATAACTAATATATTCGAGAGAATAGAGTGAATAGAGTGAATAGAGCGAATAGAGCGAATATAGTGAATAGAGTGAATAGAGTGAATAGAGTGAATAGAGTGAATAGAGTGAATAGAGTGAATAGAGATTTCTATTCATCATCAGGAGAAGGGTGGAAAAACCTGGACCTGACAATGAATTGTATGACCAATGGTTGTATGTTGGATACCGTCTTTCTATTTAAGTTATATATCCTAAAGTTTTTTAATATTAATTAACAATCTATTTAGTATTGAGATATGAGACAAAAAAATTGAAAATTTGTTACTAACTTAGCTATTGCTTACTACATTAATTCTCTAGAATATTTTTACTTTCTATATATCTGTTACAAAATCAAGTGTGTTTTATCTCCTTGTTTCTATGTATGTTCTCTATTCATATTTATCTTCTCTATTCCTATACATTATTTGTTGCTATACGTGTGTCCTCTTGATCCATATGTGTGTCCTATGGATGTTAAGTGTGTCTTGTTGATCAGAAGTGTGTCCTGTAGATCTTATGTGTGTCCTGTTGATCCTAAAAGTTTCCTGTAGATCTTAAGTGTGTCCTATTGATCCTAAGTGTGTCCTATTGATCCTAAGTGTGTCCTATTGATCCTAAGTGTATCCTATTGATCCTAAGTGTGTCCTATTGATCCTAAGTGTGTCCTATTGATCCTAAGTGTGTCCTATTGATCCTAAGTGTGTCCTATTGATCCTAAGTGTGTCCTGTTGATCCTAAGTGTGTCCTTTTGATCCTAAGTGTGTCTTGATGATCCTAAGTGTGTCCTGTTGATACTATGGGTGTCCTGATTTAAATAAAGAGTTTAAATAACCTCTAATATGATGGATTTTACGTTGAGTTCAATCAAAACAGCATGTTCAATATAAATCAACTGAAAATTCAACACAATGCAATTATTCATAATTCAGCACAATGCAATTATTCATAATTCAACACAATGCAATTATTCATAATTCAGCACAATGCAGTTATTCATAATTCAATACAATTCAATTAATTACAATTCATTCAATACAATAAATTCATTCCATTGTTACAATTACCAATCAGTGCCAGCATTAGAATAATATTCTTCGCTACACCCAAGTCCTTTTCCCCACCCTATGCACATAGTCACTGGTGAGTAAAGAAATAAGGACGCCTTTACAGTTGAACTGAATTCGTGATGATTCATTGTCAGTTTACTAATTTCACATTTCCAAAAAGTAACTTTATTAATTATAATGCTTGTAGATATTTAAAAATTGGTCTGGGTACACGATGGAAAACTGATGAGATTTTGAAATAATAGGAAATTAGAAAACTGTGATTTGAGAAATTTACATCATCACAGTGACTCTTTTCTCTGATAGTACATCATCACAGTGACACTTTTCTCTGATAGTACATAATCACAGTGACTCTTTTCTCTGATAGTACATCATCACAGTGACACTTTTCTCTGATAGTACATCATCACAGTGACTCTTTACTCTGATAGTACATCATCACAGTGACACTTTTCTCTGATAGTACATCATCACAGTGACTCTTTTCTCTGACAGTACATCATCACAGTGACTCTTTTCTCTGATAGTACATCATCACAGTGACTCTTTTCTCTGATAGTACATCATCACAGTGACTCTTTTCTCTGATAGTACATCATCACAGTGACTCTTTTCTCTGATAGTACATCATCACAGTGACTCTTTTCTCTGATAGTACATCATCACAGTGACTCTTTACTCTGATAGTACATCATCACAGTGACTCTTCTCTCTGATAGTACATCATCACAGTGACTCTTTTCTCTGATAGTACATCATCACAGTGACTCTTCTCTCTGATAGTACATCATCACAGTGACTCTTCTCTCTGATAGTACATCATCACAGTGACTCTTCTCTCTGATAGTACATCATCACAGTGACTCTTCTCTCTGATAGTACATCATCACAGTGACTCTTTACTCTGATAGTACATCATCACAGTGACTCTTTTCTCTGATAGTACATCATCACAGTGACTCTTTTCTCTGATAGTACATCATCACAGTGACTCTTCTCTCTGATAGTACATCATCACAGTGACTCTTTACTCTGATAGTACATCATCACAGTGACTCTTTTCTCTGATAGTACATCATCACAGTGACTCTTTACTCTGATAGTACATCATCACAGTGACTCTTTTCTCTGACAGTACATCATCACAGTGACTCTTTTCTCTGATAGTACATCATCACAGTGACTCTTTACTCTGATAGTACATCATCACAGTGACTCTTTTCTCTGATAGTACATTATCACAGTGACTCTTTTCTCTGATAGTACATCATCACAGTGACTCTTTTCTCTGATAGTACATCATCACAGTGACTCTTTACTCTGATAGTACATCATCACAGTGACTCTTCTCTCTGATAGTACATCATCACAGTGACTCTTTTCTCTGATAGTACATCATCACAGTGACTCTTCTCTCTGATAGTACATCATCACAGTGACTCTTCTCTCTGATAGTACATCATCACAGTGACTCTTCTCTCTGATAGTACATCATCACAGTGACTCTTTTCTCTGATAGTACATCATCACAGTGACTCTTTTCTCTGATAGTACATCATCACAGTGACTCTTTTCTCTGATAGTACATCATCACAGTGACTCTTTTCTCTGATAGTACATCATCACAGTGACTCTTCTCTCTGATAGTACATCATCACAGTGACTCTTTACTCTGATAGTACATCATCACAGTGACTCTTTACTCTGATAGTACATCATCACAGTGACTCTTTACTCTGATAGTACATCATCACAGTGACTCTTTACTCTGATAGTACATCATCACAGTGACTCTTCTCTCTGATAGTACATCATCACAGTGACTCTTTTCTCTGATAGTACATTATCACAGTGACTCTTTACTCTGATAGTACATCATCACAGTGACTCTTTTCTCTGATAGTACATCATCACAGTGACTCTTTTCTCTGATAGTACATCATCACAGTGACTCTTTACTCTGATAGTACATCATCACAGTGACTCTTTTCTCTGATAGTACATCATCACAGTGACTCTTTTCTCTGATAGTACATCATCACAGTGACTCTTTACTCTGATAGTACATCATCACAGTGACTCTTTTCTCTGATAGTACATCATCACAGTGACTCTTTTCTCTGATAGTACATCATCACAGTGACTCTTTTCTCTGATAGTACATCATCACAGTGACTCTTTTCTCTGATAGTACATCATCACAGTGACTCTTTTCTCTGATAGTACATCATCACAGTGACACTTTTCTCTGATAGTACATCATCACAGTGACTCTTTACTCTGATAGTACATCATCACAGTGACTCTTTTCTCTGATAGTACATCATCACAGTGACACTTTTCTCTGATAGTACATCATCACAGTGACTCTTTACTCTGATAGTACATCATCACAGTGACTCTTTTC